>OX031008.1:113033031-113633031 GCA_943735925.1 Pollenia amentaria
TTATATTATATATTATATATTATATATTATATATTATATATTATATATTATATATTATATATTATATATTATATATTATATATTATATATTATATATTATATATTATATATTATATATTATATATTATATATTATATATTATATATTATATATTATATATTATATATTATATATTATATATTATATATTATATATTATATATTATATATTATACTAGCTTAACCCGGTGCGCTTCGCTACACTGGCATCCTATGGGAGGTATTTCCCCCCCTGCGCCTACCCGCTTTATTTTTATTTTCAAAAGTGTAGTATACCATAAGAGTGACTTTTAGAAAGTTTGAACATTCTCACTATTACAGTTCTTAAGATATGCGATGTTAAACATTGGCGTCCTATGGGGTATTCCTATACCCCCGCTGCTATTTTATTTCAATTCCGGGGCTCAGAAGATCCTACTACAAAAAGTTCAGCAAAATGCGTGCAGCGGCTCTTAAGATATGCGATAATTAATATTGGCATCCTATGGGGGGTACCAATTCCCCTGCCCCTATCGAAAAAATAAGTAGCCTATTTTATTTTTAGGGCTCACGTGATGTTACTGTAAAAATTTCAGGAAAATCGGTTCAGTATAATATTGGCATCCTATGGGGGGTACCAATTCCCCTGCCTCTATCGAAAAAATAAGTAGCCTATTTTATTTTTAGGGCTCACGTGATGTTACTGTAAAAATTTCAGGAAAATCGGTTCAGTATAATATTGGCATCCTATGGGGGGTACCAATTCCCCTGCCCCTATCGAAAAAATAAGTAGCCTATTTTATTTTTAGGGCTCACGTGATGTTACTGTAAAAATTTCAGGAAAATCGGTTCAGTATAATATTGGCATCCTATGGGGGGTACCAATTCCCCTGCCCCTATCGAAAAAATAAGTAGCCTATTTTATTTTTAGGGCTCACGTGATGTTACTGTAAAAATTTCAGGAAAATCGGTTCAGTAGTTTCGGAGTCTATAAAGCGACAAACATACAAACATACAAACACACATAATTCATTTTTATATATATAGATATTATATATTATATATTATATATTATATATTATATATTATATATTATATATTATATATTATATATTATATATTATATATTATATATTATATATTATATATTATATATTATATATTATATATTATATATTATATATTATATATTATATATTATATATTATATATTATATATTATATATTATATATTATATATTATATATTATATATTATATATTTAATATTATACATTACATATTATTTATTATATATTTTGACAGGGTCGTTTTGAAGGTGGTCTTGGAGGGATACCTCTCCCTACCCATAAAATATCAAGAATTTAATTTTTATGGGATTCACGCGTAAAAATTCCATTTCTTTTAATATTTACATTATTTTTGCAAATTTTATTTTATGTAACCGCCCATGCTTGGTGAAGAATGGCATTTTACGACCTCCTGGGTCCAATTTAAGGGTTTTTTTCTCTCGTCGACGTTAAAAGTTGCAATTGCAAAACAAAAGTATGGTAACACTTTAAAAAAATTGAATTTTTCAGAGGTAGGATTAGTTCTTCTAGGGGGAACTTTTTATCCATGGTTCCGATTTTATGTATTATTAACATTTTTTTCATGTTTTAAAAGTAAAATGAGAAGCAAAAATTCCCATATTCTATTTTTTTAAATTATCTATATATAAATAGGCAAAGGCAAACCGGTTAAGAACACTTTCCGTCTCTGTTTGTCAACCGATTTAAACAAAAAATACACCATTTAAAAGGCATTTACCTACAGAAGTGCACAATGTATATTTTATCTAGAGTGTAAAAAGGGTAAAAATTCGGTGACTTCATATCTCTGAAACTAATAGAAACCCAAAAAAATTTTATACTTATCGTTGTTCATTAAAAAAATAAGCGGACAGGTGTCTGGTTCTCTTTGCAATTCGGTCCTTTCAGAGAGTAAACTGGGTTAACCTCTATTTTGGAACTTTTGTTTTCCCCATTTAGATTTTAAACCAATATGTATAGGAATAAAGGCTATACCAAATTCGTACCTTATCTAAAAAATACAAATATAAATTTGGTACTTTTTCGAAATTCGAATGTTTTAAGTAAGTTTTTTTAAAAACGTGTTTCTCTGTGTATTGACATATAACGCAATAAATTATGGTCTCCCACTATAACACTGAAATTTTTGATACTTCAACGGAGCGAAATAATTTTAAGAAAGGGGAAATACGGGAAATTTAATTTCTTTTCCGTGCTGCGTGTGGTAATTTTTAATTTTTTTGTAATATTGAACTTAGAAATAAAAAATTATTTGTGCAAGGTCTTGAGTGAATGAAATGTTGGCACTTTTTTGTTCTTCAACTGGTACTTTTTGAATTTTAGTTAAAAATGGACCTAGAAACATAAAATTAAGCATGCATTGTTCTGAGAGAATAAGAATCTGTAAGGGAGAGGTTCTACAACTGGTACTTTTTTTAATTTCCTTTAATATTGGACCTAGAAACATAAAACTTAACCTGCAATGTCCCGAATGGGTGAGAATTTGTAAGAGGGAACTTTTTTGGTCTTCAAATTATCCTTTTTACATTTCCGTTAGTATTGGACGTAGAAACATAAAATTAAACATGCATGGCTCTGAGTGAATAAGAATATGTAAAGAAGAGCCTTCTGGTACTTTTAGTTCTTTAACTGGTACTTTTTGAGTTTTTAATAATACTGAACATAGAAACATAAAATTTAGCATGCAGAGTCCTGAGTGATTGAGAAACTATATTTAAGATGCGAAATTTTTGTACTTTTTCTTTTTCAATTGGTACTTTCTGACTTTTCTCATATAATTCAACTTAAAAAACTAAATTAAACATTCACGGACTTGAGTAGAAGAGAACATTTGGTTCGGAAGTTGGTACCTAGCCAAATCGATCCACTAAGACGAAAAAAACGAATTCTCTAACCATTTAAATTCATATATACTTATATGTATGTTTTCTTCATATTTGCATAAAAAATTATGGTCGAATTTCGACCACTTGGCAAACTCTAGTTTGGTTAAATACATTAAATTTTCAAAGTAGAATGACACATCGGGCATGCATCCTGCTGGTGTCTTATAATTGAGAGTTCTTTTGTGAACAATGTGCGGAATAACACAAAAGTGAAACAAACATTTTGTAGTTCTTTTAAAATGTTTTTATTTGTTTTTGATGCTCACACATGGGTACAAAGAGTGCATTTGGTTATTTTCTTAAAATGTGTACGTTCTTGTTGTATAACGCACTGGTTCTCTCGAAAGTAAATGTCATGTGGTCGCGTTTTGGCCACCGGGCAAAACTAGTTAATAATAAAACTTCTTTTTATTTGGAAGTAAAGGCTTAAAATTGTATTTATCAGGCCTGGTCTGAAAATCACTTTAATTCAAATCACATGTGCCTTTTAAAATCATACGTGTGATATTTTAAAATCATATGTGTTCCGTTTTTGTGTGTGTTTGATGTTTCAATAACAACATAAGACAAGAAAGAAAGTAAAGTCGGTCGAATCCGACCATTTGATACCACAGTCGGTCGAACCCGGCCATTTGATACCACAGTATGCAAAATGTTTCGAGATTGTTGGTCAATCATGGACACGGCGAAAAAGAATTATTTTACTAGTTGAACATTAAATAAGAGTTCTATGTGCAGAATGTTATTTAAATATCAACATTGATATCAGATTTGTTCGTCGATTTTGGAGACGGGGTTCATATTTGACATATGGTCAATTTTGGACCTACTAGAAAACAATTTTGCCATGACATAGTAACTATTGTAAAAGTTATCGTTGCCAAATTTTATATCAATATTAATATTTATAAGGAAGTTATGATATTAAAAACTATTTTCGGGAATAGTGTGTGTATGCGAGTTGGGTTGCCAGTCGTACTGCTTTTATCAGTACATGTACTGTTTTTGTTTTAAGTACTTTCTTATGCACAATCAAATCAGTACGCAAATGTACGAAAAGAGAAAAGAGAAGACAGTAGAAAAAATGGAAAGAGTTTATAAATAGCGGTTCGTTTAATGGCGATTTCTTTTCTGAGAAATATGTTGCATAAATGGTACATGCTCTATATCTTTTGTGTAGAGCATGTACCATTTATCCAACATTTTTCTCAGAAAAGAAATCGCCATAAGAATTTGAGAAAATGTGTAATTTTATTTCTATTAAGAAAAAGCAATCATTAGTTTATTGCAACTATTTTGTTCTTTACTCATTTGAGTGCAAAACACTTAATTTACAACCAAACTTATTTTTCCATGATAAAGCAAATAATTATTCCGTAATTGACAAAATTTCATGTTGTTTAATTTCCTTTGCCTATGCATATCATCACAAGAATCAAAAACTATGCGCATACAAGATTATATTTTTTACATTTTAGTGAGAGTATTTTTATATGCAGATTTTTTGATTGCAAGTTCAAATTTTACACTATTTGAATTCAGTGCAGATTTTTGCATTCAATCTTCGTTTAGTGATAGTGAAAAAATTTGCAGCATCACTAAATTTTTTAGTAGTAGTTAAAAAAATAGCAGTCATCACTACAGCTGGCAAAAAGAGTTCATTTAATTTTTTTGCAGTTTTATTTAGTGATAGTGCACTGCTGATTTAAATCAATATTTTGTGCACTACCCCCAACTATGTTGCACATTAAAATCGGTTAATAATTGCCCAAAGCTCCCATCTATAAATAGCTTTAAATTCCTTTTAAGTGTTAATATTAATAACCAAGTTAGCGACCGTCCCTGAAATCCCTTTAAGACAAAAAATCTCATATTGATGTTAATATCTAGATAACATTCGCCGCATATAACTCCTTATGGATTTTAACCACATAACATACCTTCGTTTTTGTGAGCCTAGGCTGCCCATCGTTTTCAAATAGGGTAAAATCTCTAAAATTCGTCTGGCGTTTGGGCTTTACCAATTATAAAAAGGTACATAGGTTATAATTGATACAAGCATCAAGCCTATTGAAAATGAGGCGAATCGCTCCATAATTTCATAATGCAGCCCCATGCAAGCTGCTTGGCAGAACATTCTTTTAAAACATGTGTGCCTTTACAAACGTATTACACCATATAGGAACGGTTGGTTTTTGTGGTAGAGAGATATTACATTTCCTAAGAATTGCAATTACGTTGCTTGTAGCCGCCGACGGCTGAACTGATGTAGAGTTAATATTTTTGCAAAATGATTTATGTAGACCGTCAGACGAGATAGTAACAGATCTAGATGCCATATTAACGGAAGTCTTCTCCAATAATTTTTTAAAACCATTAAATTTGGCCTCACTTTTTAACTTGTCAAGCGGCTTCGTTCGGAGCAGACCAGAGGCGGTTCTAAAGCAGTTGTTGTTGTTAATGTTGTTATAACAGCTCGACCTGAAAAGCAAGTATGTATAAAACTTTTTTCTGTTCTTCTTCTTCTTCGCTCTGTCCATCCATCTCAGCTTAGTCAAGGCCCAGTATCTGTGCTATCTCACGTGGGCAGGCAGACGTGGGCATAAGGACACCGTTTCTAGCTGGGATGGGTTTGCACTGCAGTTGAAATTGAAAAGGTGTCGTATAAATATTACGGTGCTTAGCATTCTGACAGATCTGAAGCTTCTTACTCTGAGTAGCGCTGACTCCAAGTCAGTAGACGTGGACCCCAAGTCAGTAGACTTCAAAGCTCTGGATAGATAAAAAAGAGGAACACACAAATAAGGAAATTATATATACAGATAACTGTAAAAACACCTCACCAGTTTTTATATGCGTTGAATAAAGCTGGTTTTGTGTGGAACTCGCCATATAAAATTTATGTCTTCCTTGAGCGAAATGGTAAGCGAATCTTTTAAATTTTTCCCTTACAAACCTCTTACGTTTGAAGCTCAATTTTTTTTGGGATGGTTCTTTTGGCAATTAAATAAAATCGTGGTAAGACTATTTAACAATATAAAAGTTGATAAGTAGTGTCCGACCGAATACACTTTTTTAGGCCGAAGACGATGCCCGAGGTTCGTCAAAATTTGCTTAATTCAGCCGAACCGAAGCCGAAGCCGAATTTAACTTATCCAAATGCACAACAAAACAAAACTTTGAAATTTTTAAGCTTAATTAAATTATTAAACAGAAAAACAAACAAAAATGCAAAAGGGCGTAACAACAAAAAAATAGGGTTTTTGATTGACATTTGTTCGTTTTATTAAACTATATGTTGACAAAAATTTTAGATCCCTGCGATCAAAATTGGCGACTTTATTAAAGAAATTCAAACGCCATGTACACGTTGTTGTTATTGATTTTGTAGAGTAGAAATAAAAAATAGTGTTGTTACGCCCTTTTGCATTTTTGGTGACGATATGTGGTTATATGAATTCACATATCGGTCCTTAATTGCAACTCAGTCATATTTTCCAAATTTGATATTTTTGAGCTATGACTACTTTGCAATAAAGGAGCGATATGTTCTACATATTGATTAATATTCACTATTCAAAAGTTGTATGTTTTGATGAAAGAATAGTAATTTTAAGGTTACTTCTGCGATTGAAATAAAACTGCCCAGTTGTACTAAACAGTTGCTCGCTGGCAACACCAGTTAGTGGTGCTTACTTCACTCCGTTTCAATACTTAAATATATTAATGCTTATGGGCTTATTTAAATAAATACGTAATTCCTTATAGATAATCTTTTCATTATATTCTTCCACTTCAATGTGAGGAATTAAGTATGTATTGCTTTGTTTTCCTCTTTTTTATACCCTCCACCACCACTAGTGGTGAATGAGGGTTATATGAATTAAATAAGAGTTCTATGTGCAGAATGTTATTTAAATATCAACATTGATATCAGATTTGTTCGTCGATTTTGGAGACGGGGTTCATATTTGACATATGGTCAATTTTGGACCTACTAGAAAACAATTTTGCCATGACATAGTAACTATTGTAAAAGTTATCGTTGCCAAATTTTATATCAATATTAATATTTATAAGGAAGTTATGATATTAAAAACTATTTTCGGGAATAGTGTGTGTATGCGAGTTGGGTTGCCAGTCGTACTGCTTTTATCAGTACATGTACTGTTTTTGTTTTAAGTACTTTCTTATGCACAATCAAATCAGTACGCAAATGTACGAAAAGAGAAAAGAGAAGACAGTAGAAAAAATGGAAAGAGTTTATAAATAGCGGTTCGTTTAATGGCGATTTCTTTTCTGAGAAATATGTTGCATAAATGGTACATGCTCTATATCTTTTGTGTAGAGCATGTACCATTTATCCAACATTTTTCTCAGAAAAGAAATCGCCATAAGAATTTGAGAAAATGTGTAATTTTATTTCTATTAAGAAAAAGCAATCATTAGTTTATTGCAACTATTTTGTTCTTTACTCATTTGAGTGCAAAACACTTAATTTACAACCAAACTTATTTTTCCATGATAAAGCAAATAATTATTCCGTAATTGACAAAATTTCATGTTGTTTAATTTCCTTTGCCTATGCATATCATCACAAGAATCAAAAACTATGCGCATACAAGATTATATTTTTTACATTTTAGTGAGAGTATTTTTATATGCAGATTTTTTGATTGCAAGTTCAAATTTTACACTATTTGAATTCAGTGCAGATTTTTGCATTCAATCTTCGTTTAGTGATAGTGAAAAAATTTGCAGCATCACTAAATTTTTTAGTAGTAGTTAAAAAAATAGCAGTCATCACTACAGCTGGCAAAAAGAGTTCATTTAATTTTTTTGCAGTTTTATTTAGTGATAGTGCACTGCTGATTTAAATCAATATTTTGTGCACTACCCCCAACTATGTTGCACATTAAAATCGGTTAATAATTGCCCAAAGCTCCCATCTATAAATAGCTTTAAATTCCTTTTAAGTGTTAACATTAATAACCAAGTTAGCGACCGTCCCTGAAATCCCTTTAAGACAAAAAATCTCATATTGATGTTAATATCTAGATAACATTCGCCGCATATAACTCCTTATGGATTTTAACCACATAACATACCTTCGTTTTTGTGAGCCTAGGCTGCCCATCGTTTTCAAATAGGGTAAAATCTCTAAAATTCGTCTGGCGTTTGGGCTTTACCAATTATAAAAAGGTACATAGGTTATAATTGATACAAGCATCAAGCCTATTGAAAATGAGGCGAATCGCTCCATAATTTCATAATGCAGCCCCATGCAAGCTGCTTGGCAGAACATTCTTTTAAAACATGTGTGCCTTTACAAACGTATTACACCATATAGGAACGGTTGGTTTTTGTGGTAGAGAGATATTACATTTCCTAAGAATTGCAATTACGTTGCTTGTAGCCGCCGACGGCTGAACTGATGTAGAGTTAATATTTTTGCAAAATGATTTATGTAGACCGTCAGACGAGATAGTAACAGATCTAGATGCCATATTAACGGAAGTCTTCTCCAATAATTTTTTAAAACCATTAAATTTGGCCTCACTTTTTAACTTGTCAAGCGGCTTCGTTCGGAGCAGACCAGAGGCGGTTCTAAAGCAGTTGTTGTTGTTAATGTTGTTATAACAGCTCGACCTGAAAAGCAAGTATGTATAAAACTTTTTTCTGTTCTTCTTCTTCTTCGCTCTGTCCATCCATCTCAGCTTAGTCAAGGCCCAGTATCTGTGCTATCTCACGTGGGCAGGCAGACGTGGGCATAAGGACACCGTTTCTAGCTGGGATGGGTTTGCACTGCAGTTGAAATTGAAAAGGTGTCGTATAAATATTACGGTGCTTAGCATTCTGACAGATCTGAAGCTTCTTACTCTGAGTAGCGCTGACTCCAAGTCAGTAGACGTGGACCCCAAGTCAGTAGACTTCAAAGCTCTGGATAGATAAAAAAGAGGAACACACAAATAAGGAAATTATATATACAGATAACTGTAAAAACACCTCACCAGTTTTTATATGCGTTGAATAAAGCTGGTTTTGTGTGGAACTCGCCATATAAAATTTATGTCTTCCTTGAGCGAAATGGTAAGCGAATCTTTTAAATTTTTCCCTTACAAACCTCTTACGTTTGAAGCTCAATTTTTTTTGGGATGGTTCTTTTGGCAATTAAATAAAATCGTGGTAAGACTATTTAACAATATAAAAGTTGATAAGTAGTGTCCGACCGAATACACTTTTTTAGGCCGAAGACGATGCCCGAGGTTCGTCAAAATTTGCTTAATTCAGCCGAACCGAAGCCGAAGCCGAATTTAACTTATCCAAATGCACAACAAAACAAAACTTTGAAATTTTTAAGCTTAATTAAATTATTAAACAGAAAAACAAACAAAAATGCAAAAGGGCGTAACAACAAAAAAATAGGGTTTTTGATTGACATTTGTTCGTTTTATTAAACTATATGTTGACAAAAATTTTAGATCCCTGCGATCAAAATTGGCGACTTTATTAAAGAAATTCAAACGCCATGTACACGTTGTTGTTATTGATTTTGTAGAGTAGAAATAAAAAATAGTGTTGTTACGCCCTTTTGCATTTTTGGTGACGATATGTGGTTATATGAATTCACATATCGGTCCTTAATTGCAACTCAGTCATATTTTCCAAATTTGATATTTTTGAGCTATGACTACTTTGCAATAAAGGAGCGATATGTTCTACATATTGATTAATATTCACTATTCAAAAGTTGTATGTTTTGATGAAAGAATAGTAATTTTAAGGTTACTTCTGCGATTGAAATAAAACTGCCCAGTTGTACTAAACAGTTGCTCGCTGGCAACACCAGTTAGTGGTGCTTACTTCACTCCGTTTCAATACTTAAATATATTAATGCTTATGGGCTTATTTAAATAAATACGTAATTCCTTATAGATAATCTTTTCATTATATTCTTCCACTTCAATGTGAGGAATTAAGTATGTATTGCTTTGTTTTCCTCTTTTTTATACCCTCCACCACCACTAGTGGTGAATGAGGGTATACTACGTTTGTCATTCCGAGTGATAACGTATATATGTATATTCTGGCTCCTTGAGTAATTCTAAATCTATTTAGCCATGTCCGGCTGTCTGTTCGTCTGTTGAAAACACGCTCAGGGTTTTTGATTGACATTTGTTCGTTTTATTAAACTATATGTTGACAAAAATTTTAGATCCCTGCGATCAAAATTGGCGACTTTATTAAAGAAATTCAAACGCCATGTACACGTTGTTGTTATTGATTTTGTAGAGTAGAAATAAAAAATAGTGTTGTTACGCCCTTTTGCATTTTTGGTGACGATATGTGGTTATATGAATTCACATATCGGTCCTTAATTGCAACTCAGTCATATTTTCCAAATTTGATATTTTTGAGCTATGACTACTTTGCAATAAAGGAGCGATATGTTCTACATATTGATTAATATTCACTATTCAAAAGTTGTATGTTTTGATGAAAGAATAGTAATTTTAAGGTTACTTCTGCGATTGAAATAAAACTGCCCAGTTGTACTAAACAGTTGCTCGCTGGCAACACCAGTTAGTGGTGCTTACTTCACTCCGTTTCAATACTTAAATATATTAATGCTTATGGGCTTATTTAAATAAATACGTAATTCCTTATAGATAATCTTTTCATTATATTCTTCCACTTCAATGTGAGGAATTAAGTATGTATTGCTTTGTTTTCCTCTTTTTTATACCCTCCACCACCACTAGTGGTGAATGAGGGTATACTACGTTTGTCATTCCGAGTGATAACGTATATATGTATATTCTGGCTCCTTGAGTAATTCTAAATCTATTTAGCCATGTCCGGCTGTCTGTTCGTCTGTTGAAAACACGCTCACCTTCGAAAAACGCAAAAGAAAAGAACATACTTGGTCTCAAATTACTTGTAGTTATCCTAAGTATTTTGGGATTGACATCGGTGCAGTAGGATCACAACTATGAATCAAAATGTAGAACCACCACTCTAAAAAAATCACAGTGCTAAGTTTCGTGAAGATCGGTCCATAATTAACCCTAGACCCCATATAAACCCTACTATCGGAAAACAGCTTAGTACGCCTAAATCCGTAATCAATAACGAAATCATACTAAAATTTGGTACGTCACAGTTTTATAGGATCTGCAATCACAATGTAAAATTTGAACATCGGCCCATAATTTTAACTAGGCCCCATATAACCCCTACCCCCGGAAACAGTTGAGTACGCCTAAAACCGTAATACATAATGCTATCATAATAAAATTTGGTACGTCACAGTTTTATGTGACTACAAATTACAATGTAAAATTTCGTGAAGATCGGTCCATAATTTACCCTAGGCCCCATATAAACCCTACTCCCAGAAAACAGTTTAGTACGCCTTAAACAAAATAAAGCCCACTTTGGGAAAATAATTAAATTCGCCTTAAACCATAACAGATATAGATATCGCGGTAAAATTTCTTCCAACTAAGATTCATATGGCCAGAAAATATATCATGAAATTTTGTGATATACGGTCCATAATTTACCTTAACTCCCATATTAAGCTGCCTTCTGAAATTCACTGTTAACGCTAAAACTAATAACACTGCTGTATTGAAATTTATTCTAATGTATTTTTTGTAATACCAGAAATCAGTCTTCTAAATTTTGGATGATTGGTCCATAATTTAACATAGGTCCAATACACATTACCCTTCTAAAAATCATTTTAGTTCGGCTAAAACTGTTACAAATCATGATATTTTACTTCAGCGTGTTCAAAGTTTTAACAAGAAATGCATAAAACTTTCTTATTGGCGGTCAATAATTTACTATAGGTCTAAACCGAAACTAATTTCAATGATGACGTTCGTTTTTGTGAAGCTTAGTTATTAATATATATTTGGGGGATTTCATGTCAAGTGACCCAACTTTTGAATTCGATGTCTTCCGATTTGGATGAAAGCTTAGGTCTTTTCCTTTAAGGTAGTTCTGGTCGCTTTTTGGGCCGCGAGTGGGTTATGTATAAAAAAAAATAATTTGTAAGTCAAGACGTCATATGCTAAAAAATTTAAAAATCCTCGTCTTGACTTACAAATTATTTTTTTTATACATAACCCACTCGCGGCCCAAAAAGCGACCAGAACTACCTTAAAGGAAAAGCCTAAGCTTTCTTTTGAGCAAAAAAAAAAAAAAAAAAAAAAAAAAAAAAAAAAAAAAAAAAAAAATACCCGCTTGAAAATTTTTAAAAAATTTATTAAAGGACTTATGTGATTAAGATTAAATTTTTTAGATTATTTATCTTATTATTTTTATTATTATTATTATTTTATATTAATTTAATTATTAAAAAATTTTATTTGTCAACATCTCTATAGAAAAAGTGATTTTATTCCTGGGATTAACATATTGTGGGTATTTCAGTATCGAGGGAATGAAATGCTAGTTAGGTATGTTATATACCGTCGGAAAGGTTAATTTGTCTAGTTTCTCAGCATAAGTCTTATTTTCAAGATTTTAAAAACACTTACACACAAATAGGAAAAAATTCAAAATAGTGCATATGCTAAAAATTGAAAAATCCTCGTCTTGACTTAGAAATTATTTTTTTTTATACATAACCCACTCGCGGCCCAAATAGCGACCAGAACTAACTTAAAGGAAAAGAACTAAGCTTTCTTTTGAGCAAAAAAAAAAAAAAAAGTTTTAAATTGAAGAAATAGCTATCTAATTTGTTTGGGACAAATTTTGCTAACACCAATAGATAATAAGTTACATGGATGAGAAAGAACACCGGTTTGGCCAAAATGTCAAATTTTGACCCCCTCCAACTCAGAAACTTTTTGACCGATCTTGTTAAAAATTTGTGTCTAAACTACTAATCAATAGGACTAACCTTGGTGCAAATTTCATCCAAATCGAAAGACATCGATTTCAAAAGTTGGGTCACTTGACATGAAATCCCCCATATATTTATCATATAGAGCCCACTCCGGTCGGTGGAGGGTATCAAAGATACGGCACAGCCGAATATAGCACTCTATATTCCGATATTGCTTGCTTGTTTACCTTTTTTAGAAACAATATACTTTACCACAACCGAATTTTGGAAAAAAAAGTTTTAAGTTACGGTCACATACGGCAAACATTTGACAAAAAATGTCAAGTAGTATTTGTTTGCCTTAATCTGACCACAAAATATTTTTGAGGGGCAAACAAATTTATTTGTCAGCAAACAAAAATGTTCCTAATGTTACCAGTAAGTGTCCAATATTTTCCAAGTCTTTGGGTAAATAAATATTTGTTCTTACAAAAATTTTGTAATAAAAAGAAAATTTTGACATGACATACAATCTATTAGATATGTAAAGGAATTATCGTCTAGACCAGGGGTGTCAGCGTCATGCACAATTGTGTCAGCAAAACTCACATGTACGCTTACGCTCTTTTGTTTTGCGAGCGTAAAATATAATTTTTTACTGCAAAACACTCTCATTCAGCGGGAAATATCGCACGGCCTGTTTTGAGGCCTCTAAACAGAAATAATATATTTATTATTTATTATTTTTGTTTATGTTTTGTTTTATTTCTGTTTTTGACATTGTACAATGATTGACAAATAATATCTACATTGTTTTGCATTTAAGCTAACGATATGTGTTTTGTTTGTTGCCTTTTAAAGGGTCCCTTTTTCTTTCGTTAAATGATGTACCTAAATGCAGAAATTATTAAGAAAAAAATAGCCACAAGAATTTGTTGGTATTTTGTGCTTGTAAAAATATTTTTCTTTCTGTACCAATCGCGTCAATGGGTTTTTTTCCTTTGAAAACACTTTTCTCAAGTAAGTAAAAATATTTAAAAAAGTCTTGTTTTCCTACAATTTATGTGCAAACCTATACACATAAAAGCAAATGTGACAGCAGGTAAAATTTTTGGGTAAGAAGATGTGTATTATTAATGTATTAATGAAACTTTATTGTTTAACGTCCACAAACCTAAAAAAATGTTTTGTTGTTTCGAAACTGCAATTTAAATTTAGAAGATATTATTGGTAAATAAAAGTATATTTTTATAGGCTAGTAAAATCTTCTCTTTTTATAATGGTGGTTAATAATTATAGAATATTTTTAAACTTAATGGAGTTATTATTTGCATTAGCATGTGCAAATGAATTTTCATTGTTGGCATTTGCAAAGGTATGTTGAGCACCAAATTAAAAATATTAGAAAGAATTTAATAAGGTAGTAAAATGACTTCAAATATTGTCAAATGCTCAATTTTTCCAAAAAATAAGCAAAGTTTCTGCGAAATGCAGGTTCCAAATTAAATTTATTTAAATAATAACTGAGTGTGTCTGTCCATAACTCAACATTTTTCGATAATTGTATTATTATTAATTGCTCTAAAGTCTTCATAGCAAAATATGTATGTTAATTAGGCCTCGTAATAGGCCTCGCAACCGCAGATTCCTCCCGCTGAGAATGAAAGAGACAAGAGTATTCGCACCAATACAATCATAATTGACACCACTGGTCTAGACCAACATTTATAAGGTCATTATGGCATTACAAGCTATTTACAGAAGTGATATTTGTATAAGAGCTTTGGTAAAATATGATTATAATACTTTATAAGGTGAATAGTGCTGCAAATAAAATTTAAACACTAAATTAATAAGATGGTTTATTGGCACGAAGAATTTTCCGAAAAGAAGTTCTTATGGGGGCAATGCGAAATTATGGACCAATTCTTTCTACTTCTTATGACAATTAAAACTTATTCACCAAATTAAATTACATTATCCCCAAAATTGCGACCTGTACTTTGCGAATACGGTTAATATGGACAGCCAGCCGGACGAATATTGTTATATCGATTTAGAAAAGGGATGCTGACACAAAATAACAATTTTGGTGCCAAAGTTGTAACAGTTCTGCCAAGCAGTTTGGGATTGAAATCCAGCAGAATCTGTATAGTAGAAAAAGAGGTTTAGAACCTAATGTTAAACAACCTTCCGAAAAAATCGATATTTCTGTTACAAAGACTAATATAAAATCGTGGCGGAATACAACGATTGCCATTAAATTTGGCACAGACTCGATTTTTATGACTAGAGCATACTACCGAATTTCGTGAAGATCGGTTTATATTTTACGGTAGGTCCACTTTCGGAAACACTTTATAGCGTCCAAAACCGTAACAAATAATGCTTTAGTGCTGAAATATGGTCTAATTTGGTTTCATAAAACCGGAAATTATTTGGCCCAATTTCGTAATTATCGGTCCAAAATTTACCATAGCTCGAATATAAAATCACTCCTTAAAATTTCGTTTGTTTAAAACAAGGTACAACTAAGTTTTTTATTAATAGAAATAAAACAATTAAACTTTGTGATAATCAGCGTTGCCGTTGAAAGAATTTTTATCCGACCAAAATTGTCCGCACAACCTACCATAATCCTTTGAAACCGACCAAATTTTTAAAATATTTAAAAACGAACATAACTAAAATATGTTTAACATTTATAACAGCATGTTTGATTTTCAACCATAGAATGTTGCTCTTGGAAAAGAGGAAAATACTATTGTTAATTTAAAAACAAATTATTGTCATATTTAACCATAACATGTTTAGAGGCAACCATAATTTGGTTGTGGATTGTTGATGAAGGACTAATTTAACAATAATATGGTTGTCGGTGAAAATAATATGGTTAAATTAAACATAATATGTTTAACATTTTCTTTAAAAATAGTTTTGTTGGAGGTGACAATATTTAAACATATTTTTTCTCTGCGTGAAGATATACAATTTGAAAGTTTAAAATAACATTTATCTTTAATGAAAACCTGCTTTGGCTTACAATTTTGGAGTAAAAATTAAATTAAGATGACGAAATTGAGACAACACGCTGGGTAAACATTCAAAAGAGAAAAACCAGAATTAAAAAAAAATAAATTTTATTATTTGCTGCGAAAGCTCTTGTATGCATCTAAAAAAATTTTACATATATCAAAATATGCCTCAAAAAGGCAAAATATGCGCTTTAAACTTAAAAAATGCTGCAGAAATTCTCTGTAAACTAAATTATGCAAAAAATGCTATAAATGGTAAAATATGCAAAAATATGCACTGACATATCGATGCTAAAATTCATAAAAAGCTCTAAAACGGATAAATATAATGTTTCTGTCTTCATTGCTCGTACCAGGAATAACATGAAATTGCATATTTATGGTTACCCTTTTGATTATCCTTATAAATTGTGTAATGATGTTATAATTTGATAGTAAAAGTTTTAAAGTAAAAGTCGATTTTTTTTAGCGCATCAAAATAAAAGCTTGTTTTTTAAAAAGGGTTTGTTACTTTTAACTTTTTTAACATTAAAAAGGTATATGTACTATTTCTTTCCAATTGTGCTGTTTTTTCTCTTATGTACTGATTGCTCTGATTTCAAAACGGGCAACCCATAATGGGAGCTATGGTGAAAGAGGACCGATTCCAATAAAATTTAATAAAATAATCAACATAAGTTTGAACCAAATTTTACCTAAACACCGACATTACAAGATGATTTATGGGCAAACATACTCGATCATGGAAAGAAGCTTGTATGGGGGTTTTCTGAAATTATGCACGGATTCTCAGTAGGATTAGACCTTATGACTATTAAAACGTACATACCAAATTTCATCAAATGACCTTTAAAATTGCGACTTTGCGTGCAAGGTTTACATGGGCGTCCAAGCCAGTCAGCTGGAAGGACGGACATCATCCGATCGATTTAAAAATTGTAAATTGAATGGTATACTAAGAGGTTGGTTCAATTCTTTTATGTGTTACACACATCACCACAAACGCAAAATACCCTGTGCACTTATAGTACTGTAATAAAATATACTAAAAGAATTTTGAAAAGTACGCCTTAACATACAACTTTGATGCTGAACTTTTGATCACATGTGACATACAGCTATAATACACTGTTGCTTAAGGTGGCCAAGGACGTGCTGGGTCTTTGGATCAACACTAAAAGTTGTAGATTGTCCCATAAACCCCAAACACATTACTAACCGAAAGTAAAAAAAATATTACATACAACCTTGTAATGTTGAGCCGGCGATATGTAAGTTAGTTTATAAGATTGTGAAAAGTCAGTCCATATAAAAGTATAGTTCTCTCAAAAGACTTTTTCGAGAAATCGCTATATCCTCTATAACTTTCTTTGTAAAGCCGACAACAGAAATTTTTAAGTGTAAAATTAAATTATGTATACCTTTAATTTTTCCTAAATAAGTAAAACTTACTGAGCTACCTAAACAAGGGCGGCAAGCGTTTTTTCAAACATGAAAAT
Source organism: Pollenia amentaria (assembly GCA_943735925.1). NCBI lineage: Eukaryota > Metazoa > Arthropoda > Insecta > Diptera > Polleniidae > Pollenia > Pollenia amentaria. The sequence goes on from OX031008.1 coordinate 113,050,400, forward strand.
TCTATTTCAAATACATTTTCAAAAAGACAAATCGACATAGCGATTTGTCGAAAAGGATTTTCCAGCCGGGTGGTGTCGAATTCGCGTTCTAAAGGTTTTTTTCGTATAAACTTTATGCAAATGAAAAGTTTTGACAAACAAAAAACGCTTGCCGCTCTTATTTAGGTAGCTCAGTTATTAGAAACTAAATTTGTTAATACATGCAAACATATGTATTTAATGTTCTTTTTAGCTCTCAAAGACTTTAATCAAATCAATAAAATAAGCTTCGCAAGCACTGAAGAGGAACAAGCTCAAAAGCAAAGACAACAAACTTTACTTACTACAAAATCTTGTGAGACACCGGCGTCAACAATAATGCTTTCGCCTACAAACTCCTACAACGGAAGTATTGGCAGTGATGGAGGTGGTAGTGTGGGTGGGGGAGCACGACGTAAATCATGGACACTGTCCCCTCAAAGTGGCACTTCAACACCGCTAAGTGGTGCTAAAAAGAAAGAAAAACGATCAAGTGTAAAGTCACCGGCTTCCTCTACGCCTACAGCAGCGACAGCCACAGATTCTTTCAATTTATGGATAGCGCGGGAATGTTATGAATCCATACCGGCTGAAACGGTATTCGAAGTAGACGATAATAGTGAGGGCATTGTCAGACCAGCAAGTTTTACCATAGATGAAGAAGCGGATGAAGAAGCAGCAGCAGTAGAAAGTTTACTGGGAGCGGCGGCTGCCCTGCATGCCTCAGCAAGTGCTAATAAGGAAGCCCAAATACAAAGAAGGCAAAAGCATTTAAGACAACCTCAGCATAGACCCTTAGAAAGGTCTTGGCCTCCCAGAGCCTTGGGTAGAGATTTTCGCTTACAAGGGGAGGTCTTTAAATTTGACATACTAGATACCGATGATTCTTTGGATGTAGCTTATGGTTCTTCTAATGGCTTTGGCAGCAAACCTAATAGCTGCAACAATTCTCCTTTATTCCTATTAAATAGTAACAATTCCTCTTCGAATTCCAGTCCACAATATGAGCTAAATAATGTCACTTCTTCACCGACAGCGGTGAAATTTAAACCTCTTATTAAAAAAAAAATTGGACCGGATAGTTATATTAACACTATAACCACCAAAAAAGTCGCAGCTACGGAAACGTATGAATTTCCTTCATTTCCTACTAAAGAAACCACATCTACAAGTCAATTTCCCCAGACTCCTCCAAATTCGTCATTAGTTTCTTTAAGGCAACATAGGCCATTAACACGAACCTTGTCAAATGGTAAAGCAAATTGCGAAGATCGGCAATCACAATCGCCTAGTCGTTTAATGTTGTCGCCAAAACGTCATCGTAGCCCACCATCGGGATGCTCCACACGTAGTGCTTCACCTTTGGATTTTCAATTGTCGCCAGAAGCCCAGGTGTTGAATAACACACAAGAAGTGTGCTCTATTTCAAATACACCCAGCACAGCCACACATTTAGGGCATAATAGGCCACAACAACGTTTACTGAAACGCGTAGGAGGTGTTGGTGCCGGAGCGGCATCAGCAAATTTAATTTGCCCTCCAACTCCGACCCACCATGCTCGCCGTCATTCACGCATGCAGGTTGCAGCTGCTAATATGGCCGTTAACAACAATCTAGATGACAGTTATATTGGCTCTAGCCCAAGAGGTTGTGCAGGTGCTGAGGCTTTAGGTACAGCTGTCCATACTTGTCATTTAGATTATAATTACTTATCCTCGCGCACACCACCCTCTTCCCCGGCTTTTCAAGGCTCCCCCATGCTTTCAGAAGAACGTGTACGTACCGCTGATATTGTCCATTTGACAGGAAACTCTGCCGCAGGGCATAATAATTCAGAGGGGGTTGACAATGAAGATGAAGAAGATAATACTACGGATGATATGGGTGTGGTACATATTACAAGCACTAGATTGCCTTCTATACCTGAACGGGGAGCTACTGGTGGCCTTTTACGAACTAGTGCTATATTTTCTGCCGAAGGCGATCCTACGAGTGTACAAGTTTCTGCCGAACCTTTGCCGCCTGCTTGGGAGGCCAGAATGGATAGTCATGGCCGTATTTTTTATATAGATCACACAACGAGAACTACTTCTTGGCAAAGGCCAGGTTCAAACGGTTCTTCCTCCCTTAATGGTCCTGGGGGTAGAGAACAACACCATCGTCAGCAGTTAGATCGCAGATATCAATCTATACGTCGCACTATAACCAGTGAAAATCGTTCGAATGCTATTGCCGCCTCTTCAAACAACACAGCCTCTGCAAGTGACTCGACAACTCAACAAACCTCGCAATCTCTTACACTTCACCATCACAACAATAATCAAGCCAACCAAAACGCTTTTAATTTTCAACACGTTAATCTCTCTGTACATCCAGCTGTTCTTATGTTATGCCGTCCGGATTTTTATTCCATGCTTCATACCAACGAAGATGCATTAGCAATTTACAATCGTAATGCTGCCTTAAAACATATGGTAATACGCATACGTCGTGATCCTTCGTGTTTTCAACGTTATCAATATAACAAAGATTTAGTTGCGTTAGCCAACTCGTTTGCCCAGCTTAATCGTGATTTACCCTCTTGTTGGGAAACCAAACTTGATCAGTCGGGCAAGCAATTCTTTATTGATCACAATAATCGTCAGACTTCATTTATGGATCCTCGCTTACCCATCGAGTGTCCACGCATTATACGTCATCGTCATCAACAGCAACAATATGATTCAATTGATGGTAATTGTATGTCGTCCGGTAATCCTCCTTTACCCCCACCGCGTCCTTTATCATCAACATCCACAATTTCGACGAATCGTCAAAGTCAATTTATGCAGAATGACAATATGCCACATTATGCTTCAACATCCAATTCATCCTCGTCTTCAGCATACAATAATGGGCCGGGTTCGTCTAGTGGCTTATCGAACAACGGTTATAACGAGGTTCCTGTTGCCTATAATGAAAAGGTAAGTTTGTAAATTTCGTGTCTTTATATTACCCACATAAGTATTATTAGGTTCCAATATCGGTTTTCACCCTTTGTATGAAGTGTACAACGCTGCTTTATTTAATACGATTTTATGCTACAAAGTGTGAATGTCTTTTTCGTATGTATTGTAAATTTATGAATTTGCTGAGTGAGGGAAAGAGACAGATAGAGTTTCGTGATCTGTTTTATTCTGGTAAATTAACACACATGCTAACTACAGCTTTTTGTTGGATTTTTCAACCACAGCGTAGTAAATTTTACTTTTAATACATTTTGTTGTTGCGGGTTGTATATGTAAGTACTTTAACTAAATTAATAAGATTAACAAGGTCTACAAGGGACGTTACTATCAAGAGTGAAAACTTCTAATATAAATAACAAAACATTGATTTTGAATTAGTAAATTTTTGGTGTATTGAAAGAGAAAAGGGTATACATTTATAAAAAAGGAAATAAAGGAAATTGAAATTCATAATTCAAGCTTTTAGACAAAAGAAATACATATACAAATTTAAGCCTTAAATAATTTATCACTGATTACTAGGGCGTTCAATTAATCAGCTTTTTTTTATTCGATTAAACGATTAATCGATATTCGGCAATTTTGACTTATTCTATTATACAAATAAAATTTTAAATTAATCGATTAATCGAATTATTCAAAATCCAGTAGTTTTATAAATTAAGAGATTTTTTCAATAATTTTAGAAAAAATTGGTACTTGATTAAATAATTACAAGAATTTTAATATTTTATTAACAAAAAAAAAAAAAAAAACCAAACAAACGTAACAATTCATACTAATTGATAAAACCCTTACATCGATAAAAAAATAAAACATGTATTGAGATCATATAATTTTATATGTACAAACAATTAAACATATCTTTTAAAATAATCTTTTAATAATCAAATGTTTAAATGTTATGCTTTACTTGGAAGCCACTCGATCAAGTTTTGTCTTTCCTTTTAAATTGCCATACTCTCTCACTTTTTTTTTACTGATGCACTCACACTTTTTAAAATGGATACGAGCTGCTCTTAATTTTACCTTTCCATTTGTTTGCCAATTTTTCGTTCAATTTAACAACGGACCACAAATTAACTTTGGCGATTTCTTTATAAAAAATATATTTCTTAAAAAACAAATGTGCTTTATTAAAAAAAATTGTGCTCTGAAAAATTCTTGTGCTTTTTTTTACAAAATACTTTGAGTCATTTCTTTGAGTTGTTTCTTCTTTGGGGGCATTTTTAAAATGAAATTGACTATAAAATTGAGTGACGCCTGTGACGCAGCTGTCAATTCAAACAAGTTTTGACAAGCAGTTTTTGTAAGCAACTTGAAAGTGATTTATTGAACGTGTGGATCCAGGGTTAAAAATATTTTTTTGCATTTGTTTCAATAATAAGTAAAAATTAACGGATTACTGCATTATTTCAGTAATCAGTAAACATTTACTGGGTACTGAAAATTTTGTATGTGAATTACTCACTAAACATGACTGTTTTTTTTTAATTCCAATGGATACGTACATTTGGTTTGTTTATTTGACTTAAAAAAATATATGTATTGTTATTCGATTAATCGGTATAAATTCTTCGATTAATCCTTTAATCGAAACCAAAAAAAAACAATAAATTTCAGTATTTTTTATCAATTATTAAAAAAAGGGAATTAAGCACAACAAACAAAATCTTTTAATAAATAGTTGTATTCCCAAAAACAACTATGATAATTAAATTTTTACAAGTGCATGCAAAAACAATTTGTTTTTAATTTTTTTTTGATATCGTTGCAAATAGGACTGTTTGAGTTTATGTAGGTAATTCTCATTCCCTTTATAGTCTTGTTTGCCGATAGCTTTGGCTTTTCTAAAATTATTTAGGAGAGCGTTTCCTGATGATCTGGCCTAAGCAAACAGTGAAATGCGTATAGGAACAGCTTATCCTCCAACAATAAATTTCAGTATATCTTTTTTATCAATTATTAAAAAAAGGGAATTAAGCACAACAAACAAAATCTTTTAATAAATAATTGTATTCCCAAAAACAACTGTGATAATTAATTGTTTTTAATGGATATTTGCAACCAAAAAAATAAATGATTTTTTATAATGAATATTTTTAACCGAAAAATTTTTTGGTTGTAGTAATGGTTATTTATAACAAAAAAATTTTTTTTACACATTACCACTTCTCTTCTATAAAATATTTTTCACTTTTAATGATTGAACGAAAATGACCGGTCATAACTGATTTGAACTAGGGATGCCAATTGGCAATAATTTTTATAAATCCCGATTCCGAAATCTTGCGACTTTTGGTATTTCAAGACTTCGGGACCAATGTGCTTCTTGAAAATGTAACTTTAAAAAAAAACAACACTTTATAAATTTATACACAGGTGTAAAGGGTTTGTTATTTCAACAATATGATGGAGACTAGGTCAGCAATATTGATCTTAGACCCTATAAAGTATATTTTATTTGGGTCCTAATAAGTGGCGAAGTTGATTTTACGATGTCTGTCTGCCCGTTGAAATGGGGTTTCTAAAGATCCCAAACGTGTTGGGGACTAGGGAGTTATATATTTATGTCACATATAGTCTGGAATGTTTTGCTATTAAAATTCTTCCTGATCGGTTTTGAGTGATTTTAGTTTTGAGTTAATAGAAGAAATTAAAAATACGCAGTATTTTATTGTGCGTAATTTTTCACATAAAACAAAACTAACTTTTCTTTTGTAAACGCAAAAGCAATTTCAAAACGGAAGAAAATTTGCTTTATGTAAATACCGCCTTATAAATATTAGCATTTTATATTTTGAACTTTATATTCTAATTTAAACTTTAATTAGATTTATACTTTCCTTTAATCTAATATAACTTTTGTTTTTTTAGGTCATTGCGTTTTTAAGACAACCAAATATTATAGAAATTTTACGTGAGCGCCAAGGTCAAAATAATGTTTCGCGATCTTTAAGGGAAAAAATCAATATTTTAAGAGTTGAAGGTGTACCGGCATTGGAAAGATTGGCACACGATTTGCAACTAACAATGTTATTAAGGTAAGTTTTTTCCAAAACTTTTAAATTCTTACTGCCGCTTTCGTAAAAAGAATTTAGATTTCAAACGTATTTTAAAACTAAAGGCCTCGTTCCTCTGACGTAAATGTTGCCGCTGTGTAAACGTTGCGGTCGACTTCACTGATTGCTAGTTTATGAAAATACGTAAACGTGCAATGGGGTTGAAGTGAGTTAAAAAAAAAAAACAAATTAAATTAAATTAAAAAAAAAATTATCGTTATCGACGTTTTTTAAAAAAAAAGTAGAATATACTTATCTATCTACATATATATATAAAATTGTAACGTTACTGACTGACTGATTCATCAGTCTTAAACTTAAAATTTGGACCAGGGATTGATTGGTCTCTCCCCAAATCGATCTACTAAGACGGGATTTTTGGAAATTCGAATGTTTAGGGGGTTAAAAGGGTAAAAACGGGTAAATTCGGTAACCTCATATCTCCAAAACTTAAAGAGACAAAAAAAATTTAATACCTATCGATGTTCTTTAGAAAAATAAGCGGACATGTGTCTGGTACTTTTTGGAACTTCAGCCCTTTTACGGAGTAAACGGGTAAAACCTGTATTTTACTACTTTTTTGTAACCCCATCTATCTCTTAAACCGAAAACCGCTTACTTTAGCTTTTTGGTTCTAAAACTGGCAATGTTTTAATTATCGTTAATATTGGACCTAGAAACATAAACTTCAACATGCAATGTCCTGAGTGGATAAGAACCTATGAGGGAACTTTTTGGTACTTTTTGTTCTTCAACTGGTACTTTTTGAATTTCCGTTTACATTGGACCTATGAACATAAAATTTAACATGCAAGGTTCTGAGTGAATGAGAATCTGTAAAGGGGCTTTTTGGTCCTTTTTTGTTCTTTAACTGGTACTATTTGAATTTCCTTTAGTATTGGACCTATAAACATAAAATTCAATATTCAATGTCCTGAGTGGATAAGAATCTATAAGAGGGAAATTTGTGTTATTTTTTTGTTCTTTAACTGTTACTTTTTGAATTTCTTTTAGTATTGGCCCTAGAAACATAAAATTTAACATCCAAGTTCCTGAGTAATTGAGATTCTCTTAGAGGGATCTTTTTGGTACTTCTTCGTTTCTTCACAGGTACTTTTTTTAATTTCCGTTAGTATTGGACCTAGAAACATAAAATTAAACGTGCAAGGTCCTGAGTGAATGAGAATTTATTTGAGGGATCTTTTTGGTACTATTTCGTTCTTTAACTGGTACTTTTTAATTTCGTTAATATTAGACCTATGAACATACATTTAAACATGCAAGGTCCTGAGTGAAAGAGAATCTGTAAGAGGACTTTTGGTACTGTTTCGGTCTCTAGCTTTAAATTTTCGTTGATATTGGACCTATGAACATAAAATTAAACAGGCGTAGTCCTGAGTGAATAATAATCTGTAAAAGCGCTTTTCGGTACTTTTTTGTTCTTTAACTGGTACTATTTGAATATCCGTTAGTATTGGGCCTAGAAACATAAAATTCAACATTCAATGTCCCAAGTGGATAATAATTTATAAGAATGAAATTTGTGGACTTTTTTGTTCTTTCACTGGTACTTTTTGAATTTCCGTGAGTACTGGATCTTCAAACATAAAATTAAGCATGCAATGCCCTGAGTAAATGAGAATTTGTAAGACTGGCTTTTTGGTACTTTTTTTGTTCTTTACCTGGTACTTTTTGAATTTCAGTGAAAATTGGACCTATAAACTTAAAATTAAACATGCAAGTTCCTAAGTGAATGAGAATCTGTAAGAGTGATTTTTTTGTACTTTTTCATACATTATTGTTTTTCAACAGGTACCTTTGGAATTTTCATTAGTATTGCACCTACAAACATAAAAAATTAAACAAGCAATGCGTTGAGTGAATGAGCATCTATAAGAGGCACTTTTTCCGTTAATATTGGACCAAGAAACATAAATTTAAACATGCAAGTTCCTGAGTGAATGAGAATATGTAAGGGGGATTTTTGGTACTTTTCTCTCTCTGTTACTGGTACTTTTTCCATTAAAGTGGTACTTTTTTAATTTAATACTTATTGTTGTTAATTAAATATAAAAAAAAGCGAACAGGTGTCCGGTACTATTTTGAAATTCGGCTCTTTAAGGGAGTAAAGGGGTAAAACCTGTATTTTGTTACTTTTTTCGCCCCCGTCTATCTTTTTAATCAATAGAAATTAAAATTATATAATATTCAAAACTTATCTAAAAATACAAATGCAAATTTGGAACTTTTTCGAAATTCGAACGTTAAAGGGGTAAAAAACGTAACTAATTTTTTTAATTTTTTCAAAAGATTTTTTCTCCATCTATTTATCTTTCATCGCCTGAAACAAAAAAGTTGACATTTGGACCGCAGTATGGCTTTTCGCCAAATCGATCCTTTTAGCTAAAAGAGATACAAAAAATTAATACTTATTGTTGTTCCGTAAAAACGCGGTAAAAAAGGGAAATTCAGGAACCTCATATCTGATAAACTAAAAGAGATACCAAAAAAATTATATACCTATTATTGTTAACTAGTATGGGCCAGCAGTCGACACAATCGACTGCAATCTATAAATAACTTATTTGTACCATTACTTTTAATATTTATTTAATCATATGGGTTAAAACTTTATTAAATATGTATATACATATGTAGAAATATATTAATTTAATGTTAAAAAACATATCGCACTTGATTATAAAAAGGGTATTTACTCAAAATGTAATAATTCTCAGTAGAGCAGAACAATTTTTAATTTTATGAGGCATATTTCTTTTATGCAAATTTAAATTTAGTGACAATTTTTCTAAAAATGTAAATGTAACATAAGTTTCCTAATCTCAATGTTTATAGCATTTTCAGTTTAAATAAAACATTTTTCAAATAAAACAAAACCTTTTTCAAATTAAACGAAACTTTTTTTAGAATAAACGGAACTTTATTCAAAATAAAACAAACTTTATTCAAAATAAACGAAACTTTTTTCAAAATAAACGAAACTTTATTCAAATACCGTTAAACATTTTTCAAATTAAATAAAACCATTTTTAAAATTTTGTAGGAATTAATTTTTTTTTTTTTTGTAAAGAAGGTGAAAGAGCTCATGGTGTTTTGCCAACCGTAAGGAGAAGAATATGACTCTAATTGCTACGACAGATAATACTGGCGTTGTTTACCATAAAGTTATTTCTGTATCCACTATGAATTCGGCCCGTTTCCAAGTATATCTTCGGGAGCTCTTAGATAAAATTGAAATCAGCCCAATGCTACAAAACTCATTTTTAATTATGGAGTATGCCAGAATCCATAAATCCCAAGTTATATGACATATGGTGGACAATACTGAATGTACATTGAAATGTTACCACTATATTCTCCTATGCCCGATAGAGAAGACATTTTCAAAGTTAAAATTTCATACCAAATCATTATTTAGATATTTTACCACTGATCGTAACATTGTAAGTGTCGCCTCTTCATTAATGAGTAATTCAAAGAAATCCAAAAAATAAATTCCCTACAAATTTTTAAAAATGGCTTAATTTATTTTTAAAAATTTTTAACTGTTTTTGAATAAAGTTTCATTTATTTTGAAAAAGGTTTCGTTTAATTTGAAAAAGGTTTTGTTTAATTTGAAAAAGGTTGCGTTTAATTTGAAAAATGTTTCGCTTAATTTGAAAAAGGTTTCGTTTAATTTGAAAAAGGTTTTATTTAAACTGAAAATGCTATATAACAAAGCCTTTTATATATTTTCCATTTATATTTATTTCGTTGATGAATTATGTTGTTACAACCTCTCTATATATAAATTTTTTGTAAATACATGATTATCATATAACAAATGACCATGATCGGTAGTGTCTGTTATATAAAATCGCAGCCCATCAAAAGATCGCACTTTATTTTAAAAAAAATGCAATAAACACATTTAGTCAATTCACAAGGTATCCTAACATGTCATATTGTCAAAATGTCCTAATATTTCACAATGGTTTAAAAATATTGTTGTACGGCTCAGCCGCTCAGCGCTGGACTTTTCTGATTAATTACGACAGCACAATAAACACAGCAAACAACGTTCTATTTATTTAAGACACTTTTTGTTAAAAAACCAACAACAATTAGTCAATTCACAAGGTATCCTAACATGTCATATTGTCAAAATGTCCTAATATTTCACAATGGTTTAAAAATATTGTTGTTGGTTTGTTAACAAAAAGTGTCTTAAATAAATAGAACGTTGCTTGCTGTGTTTATTGTGCTGTCGTAATTAATCAGAAAGTCCAGCGCTGAGCGGCTGAGCCGTACAACAATATTTTTAAACCATTGTGAAATATTAGGACATTTTGACAATATGACATGTTAGGATACCTTGTGAATTGACTAAATATTTTTAAACCATTGTGAAATATTAGGACATTTTGACTATATGACATGTTAGGATACCTTGTGAATTGACTAATTCTTTACAATGTAACCATATTAATAATTAGTCAATTCACAAGGTATCCTAACATGTCATATTGTCAAAATGTCCTAATATTTCACAATGGTTTAAAAATATTGTTGTACGGCTCAGCCGCTCAACGCTGGACTTTTCTGATTAATTACGACAGCACAATAAACACAGCAAGCAACGTTCTATTTATTTAAGACACTTTTTGTTAACAAACCAACAACAATATTTTTAAACCATTGTGAAATATTAGGACATTTTGACAATATGACATGTTAGGATACCTTGTGAATTGACTAAATATTTTTAAACCATTGTGAAATATTAGGACATTTTGACAATATGACATGTTAGGATACCTTGTGAATTGACTAAATGTAACAATAACATTAAAATTATTCATAAGTGCAAAATTTACGAAATCAACGGTAATATTTAAAAACAACAACTCTTCCAAAAAGAAAACAAAATATTTAAAATTGTCTTTCTCTTTTTTATTTCTTAATATCAACTGTTCTCCAATTTAATGCATAGCAGAAAACTCTGCATGTTGTTGTTCTTTTTACTATTAGTCAATTCACAAGGTATCCTAACATGTCATATTGTCAAAATGTCCTAATATTTCACAATGGTTTAAAAATATTGTTGTTGGTTTGTTAACAAAAAGTGTCTTAAATAAATAGAACGTTGCTTGCTGTGTTTATTGTGCTGTCGTAATTAATCAGAAAAGTCCAGCGCTGAGCGGCTGAGCCGTACAACAATATTTTTAAACCATTGTGAAATATTAGGACATTTTGACAATATGACATGTTAGGATACCTTGTGAATTGACTATATGTAAACACAAAAACAAAGCATACTGCTTCTGTTATGTGTTTACATTGTTTTTGCTCACACGTATGTGAATTGTTTCAATGTATTAGTACCACTTTCTAACGCGTATAACTCGTGATATACTTAACCGATTTTAACAAAATTTAAATTAGCAGAATCTTTCGAATGATATATCATTTGTTAAAATACAATATATAGTTAAGGCGTAAAAGGGATCCTAAGAAAACCACTTGCCTATTTTTTTTTTTTTTTTTTTTATTAATTTTATTAGTATTCAAAATACTTTTAAGATTTCAACTATTTTTAAAATATTTTTACAAAATTTGTACTTAATTCTATAAATTTTCATTGTATCTTATAAAATTTGCACATTTTCTCTTAAATATATTAATATTTTCTTCATGTTTTATATTAAATGGTAAAGCATTGAAAAGGTTGAGTCCTTTGTAAAATAAAGATCGCTGCCTATGTGTTGTCATAACCCTTTGAATTCGAAAATCTCCTGCATTTCTTAGTCCATATGGTTGTACTTCGCTGACATATTTTATTTGTTCGCATAGATATTCTGGCGCATCTCCTTGTCTCATCTTCTTAATAAAGTTCAATGTGTTGAGTTTCAATCTTTGTTGTACATTCATCCATTTAAGATTTAAAAGCATATCACTTACATGAGTATTTCTATTGCATTTTAAAATTGATCTCATTGCCTTGTTTTGTAGTTTTTGCATTCTTTCTATTTGGTTTGCATTACAGCATGTGTATATTATTGTGGATCCGAACTCAAAATGTGGCTTAATTATAGTGTTATATATATTTACCGCTGTTGTTTTTGATAACTTATTTCTTATTCTTTTAAGAAATCCTATTTTTTTGCCAATTTTTTTACATGTGTATTCTATATGTTCATTAAATTTTAATTTTTTATCTATTATAAAACCAAGATATTTTATTTGTTCTACTTTTTCTATAATCTGATCATTTATTTTTAGTATTTGCTCGGAGTTCATATTTATTTCCATTGCTTTTGTTTTATTTTCATTAAGTTTTAGCTTGTTCATCTTTAACCAAGTATTTATGTTATTTATATCATATTTCATATTTTCTCTACAACTTTCGTCATCATCTCCTTCCGTGTATATTAGTGTGTCATCTGCATACAGAACCATTTCACTCCTCTCTAATATATTTGGCATATCATTAATATATAAAATAAATAGTAGGGCACCTAAAATAGAACCTTGTGGTACTCCAAAATCATTTTCAATTTCATCGGATACAACGCCATTTACTTTTGTAATTTGTTTTCTATTTTTTAAATACGACTCAAACCATTTTAATTCTATATCTTTTATACCATACATATATAGTTTTTTCACCATTATTTTTCTGTCAATTGTTTCAAATGCTCGTTTAAAATCGAGAAATACTGCCATAATTTTCTTTGTTTTTTCAATATTTTTCCATTTGCTTACTACATAGTTTACAGTTGTTTCACATGAGTACTTCTTACGAAAACCCGATTGATATTTTGACAAAATGCTGTTTTTTTCAATATATAATTCAAGTTGTTCTTTAACGACTTTTTCTAAAATTTTTTCACACGATTTTAATGTATTTATCGGTCGATATTCTTCACATTTATTTGTTTTTGATACTTTTTCTATTGGTGTTATCATAGTTTGTTTCCAACTTTCAGGAAATTCTCCAATTTCTAATGATTTGTTTATAATTTTTAATATTATTTCTCCTGTTATATTCCAAGTATCCAGAATAATTTTATTGGATATTTTATCACAGTCAGATTTATTTTTCATTTGTTTTATTATATTCTTAAGTTCTAAAATGTTTATTGCACGGAATTTAAAATTGTTGTTTATCACAGTTATATTGTTTTCATATTGCACATTTGTAATTGAGTCTCTTATTTTTTTAATACTATCTACAAAATAATTATTGAAGTTACAAGCTATTTCTTTGTTATCCTTATATTCTACTTGGTTAAATATCACAGATTTTATCACATTTTGGTTCTTTTTTATAACTAGTTCTTTAATCTCTCTCCACATTTGTTTTAATATATATATATATGATGTGATTAAAAAAAAAGCGGAGTAAACGGGAAAGCCCTGTATTTTTAATCTTTTTTGTCATGCCATCTAGCTTTTAAACCAATAAACATAGAAATAAAAATTATATTACATTCGTAACTTATCTAAAAAATACAAATACAAATTTGGTACTTTTTCGAAATTCGATCCTTTAAGGGGTGAAATCGGTTTTTTTAAATATTAAATTTTATCTTATCCCAAACTCCAGAAGCAATTTAGCTTTATACGTCTAAAAAACCATCATGTAATTTTGTGATAATCAGTCCATTATTTAACATTGGCCCCATATAAAGCGGCTTTCCGTAAGGTAATTTGAGAATCATTAAATTCCAAACAATTTGTATTACTATACTAAAATTATTACTAGAAATCAGTCTACTGAATTTTGTGATGAACGATCCATAATTAGGACTTATAATATTTCTGAAATAAATCATGGCTTTTTATTTGAATAATTCAACGAATTATAATACCGTAAGGTCAGGTTTTAAAAAGATTGGTTTTTAATTTATAGATCCTTTATTAAGCCCACTCCTGAAATATAGGAAATCTGGATGGAGGGTATAAACTTTCTACAAAAAGATAAATAATTGTAGAAACAACATTTTCAATTACTTTGTTGTCAACATATTCATAATCATAATATGGCTCCGGTAAAATTAATATGGTTGCAGTGAACATAGCAACATGTATGAAAAATTGCTTAAACAATAGCTTAGTAATACGTGACCATATAAAACATATTTTTTCACTGCTTGAAGGAACTCTATTTCTTAAGTTTTGTTCACACCAATTAAATAATTGATGTCCTACACGTCACCACTAATTTTATTAAAAAATTGGATCAAACATCATTTAACAATTTCATAATTAAATTATACAATTATCTTCTTACAAATATTTGTTAGGTCTGAACATACTTTCATTTAAAGAAATTTATAAATGAAAATTGTTTTTAGGATAGAGAACAGACAAATTAAATTGAATTGATGAAAACTAGAGTTTTTTTCACGAATTTTTTGGAATCCCGGGAAAGCGGGAAAAAAATCAAATTCCCGGGATCCCGGAATTCCCAAGCAAATTTTTTTTATTTATTTATTTACCTAATTCTATTATCTATTATGTACCAAAAAGGAAAAAATTAAAATTAAAGCTATTATTAGATATTTAAGTGGGTATTTCTGATGCCAATAGGATCAGAGAAATCAATATACATAAGTATAAACATTGTCAAATTCAGAGCTCATTTGCATAATTAGAATGAAAATATTGAATTCTAGAGGAATGTCATTTCTAGAAGGGCGAATAGGAACAGAAGCTCAACATTACGAAGTAGGAATTCTGAAACAATTTCACCGATATGGGAATTTTTTTATTTTTCATAAATTATTTTTAGTTACATTAACCAGTTTTTCGAATGTGCTTCTATGAGTTGTATTTCAATATTAACAGAAGGTTGGCATAAGCAAAACAGTATGTGAAATTTTAAGGAAATAATAATATTGCAAAAAGCTTTATAAATTGAAATACAACACATAGAAGCACATTCGAAAAAATGGTAAATATAATTAAAAATAATTTATGAAAAAGAAAAAACTTCCCAAATTCCATATTTAGTAACATATTTTTTTACAGTTTTATACCCTTAATCAGCAGTGGTGTAAGAAGGTATACTTAGTTTGTCATTTCACGTGAATCTTCTTTTTAATATTTATCTAAGATCCAATAGTGTACACATATTTTGGGTCCTTCAGTAATTCTAAGTCGATTTAGCCATTTGGGTTTCAAATTGTTTCTAGTTCTTCAAGTATGTTTCGAATTAAATTCTAGCAGAATCACTTCAGTAGGAAAAGAGCTATGCACCCAAATGTGGAACTATCTCTCTAAAAACTTGACAAAAACTAACATAGTTTGTGGCGGAATGCACCGATTGTCATTTAGTTTGAAAAAATTCCATGTATATGCCCCTAAGGTCGGTCTATAATTTACCTACGGCCCCATGTTAAGACCACTCTCGGAAGTCATGTAAGTTTGGCTAAAAGCGTAACGAGTAATGCTTTTGTGGTGCATGTTAGAACAATCTAATTTCACAATACTCGAAACGCCCCATACTCTGTTCCAATTTGTGAAAATTGTTTAGCAACATCTATTATTTCATGCGAAAAATTTGACATGTATCAATGTTACCTATCTCGAGAGTTTGCACAATTTGACGTTTTCAATCTTTCAAAGTATGCGACATTGTTTTTCATATTTAAACTACACCCACATGTATACATATTAGGGATGCCAAACGGGAAATCCCGAATCCCGAAATCCCGGGATTTTTCGGGATTGATAAATCCCGAATCCCGGGATTTATTTTTATGAGTCCCGAGATTTTTAACATATCAACTTTTATGTACAAAACTGTTCGTTTTTATTGAATTTTTATACTATATACAAAAAAATTATTAAAAATTATATTTGAGTTATATTTTTTATTGCAAATAATTCTTATTTTTGAGTTTAATTTTTGTTTTTAGAACAAGGCGAGTATTTAAAATTTTCAATTTTTACTTGATATATGACAATTTTTTTGGATTTTGCTTAATAAAAACCATTATTTTAAGTAGAAACGAAATTTGCAGATTCACATCTCAAGCCTTTTTTACAATTACGTTTAGCAAGTTCAGCTTTGGCTTAAGACATAATTCCAAAATAAAATTTTTTATTTATTTAGATTATTTTTATGCAAAATATAGAAATCAAGAAATAATTGTTATATATCAAGCAAAAAATAAAAATTATTAACCATCCAATTAAAGTTTTATTGAGAAGCTAAAGAATAAAAGTTGATATAATTATAACAATTAAGTCGTTATATGTATGAAATAGCTCATATTCCTTCCGGTCCAATAAAAATATAAAATATGCTTAAAAAACATGCGGTAAATAAAATAATTTTTTTTATAAATAAACACTTTCTGACGTATTCATAAATAAATTATTTAAACTTGAAATCTGTTTTAAGAAACATTTGTATAAACATTTCTTTTAAAATAAATTTCAAACGTACTTAAAATATTGATAATGAATCTCGCCCTCACCCTGGAGGTGTACTGCACTGCAGTCGACATAGTTTTACAGTTTTTAACTCTGCTATCGAGATCAATGAGGGACTACACTTTGCAGTGTATTAATGTCGTCACAACTTAATTCACATTAAAAATTGAATTGCTGTCAAAAAACCGAAATGAATTGATCCAGAAAAACTAAGAGATGCGTATATTTTATAATTAATAGTTTTATATTTTTTTAAGCTTTTTTCAGAATCTGATCAGTTTGATCATGGGTGAGGCCAGTGTTATAAACATATGAATAAAATAAATTGTTTTGTTGTTTTCATTTTCAAAAATTTATGTTACGTATATAAAACCTATTGAATATTTAAAAAGTGTTGTTTATTAAAAAAAAGTAGCCTTTTAAGTAGCCGAAATCCCGGGATCCACAAAATCCCGGGATTTCGGGATCGGGATTTCAAAATCCCGAATCCCGGGATTTCCAAAAATCAGTCCCGATTGGCATCCCTAATACATATTACTAAAAACTATTTTTTTAAATAAAAATCAAAGTAAATATGGATGAAATGTTACCGGTTGTGTTATTTATGTTTTTCAGTTCTCATTTTAATATTGAGTTTAAACTTTTTTTTCATTTGCTTAAAATTTCACGTGTAATAAGTGCAGCTTATATTATTTCGCAGTTGTAAAAAAATGTTGCCAGAAACATTTCGCAACTTTTTCACAAATTAAACAGAGTACAACTCTATCAATATTATTTCATAGAAATTCCGCAAAAGTTTTTTTTCATATGAGTTTTAACAGCATTTCACGTAAAATGTTGAACAGAGTACCAGGCTTTAGACAAGAAATACAATTTCATTAAGATTCGTCATAGGCCCTAATTAAAGCACATTCTCAAAAATCAGCTTAGTAAGCCTTAAACTGCAGATAATTTTAATATTGTGTTAAAATTTAGTTGGATTGAACAACTAAAGACACGAGTGCCATATAGAATCACTAAAGTTTTAAAAAAAGTTTTTCTTAAAAAACGGGAATTGAAAGCAATTGAAAACCCCGGGAAAAAACTCTATTGATAACTAATTTCGAGGATTTTTCATCTTTAATTGCCAATAAGTTTATTTAACTTTAAAAATATTTTTTTTTAATGAATAGTTTAATAAATCACTTCCTATTACCATAAAAAATTAACCACAATATTTTTCTTTAGTTATTTATTGATAAAAATGGATTAAAGAAAAAAAAAAAAATTATGAGTATTTTATCTAAATAACTTCAGCGTTTAAAAACATAATTCATAATTCTTTTTAATACATACATTTTTTTTAAATTGTTGGATTTTTTTTTATAACTTAGTCCTGCTTCAATGATTTTGTAGTTAAAAGGTGTTAATAAATTATCTTTAAATAGATTTAAACAAGGTCAATAATAATTTTAATTGAAATGTTTAAGTGTTCTACGAAATAGAAAAAAAAAGATACAAATATTAAAACAATTTGTATTTTGAAGGTTAAAAACCACAAAATTTTCACTTGACCACAAATATTAAGGAAATTTTTGTTTAAAATTGAATTGTTTTAAAACAATAATTTCAATTAGTTTTGGTTTAAATTTAAAAGTCAAGTTTAAATAAAAAAGTGAACGCAATTGAAAGGTAATTTGCTATGAATTATTTAAAGTTACATGATGGGGCTTAAAATGGCGTTTAAAATAGACAAAAAAAAAATTTTTTTTAAGGGAAATTTTTGCAGAATACTAATCGATAGTATAGTTTTCAAATATATAACCTATCGATCTTAAAGTTTTGGAATAGAGAACTTATCAAGTCCTAAATTTTGAAATTAAAAGCAAAGCTATCCTTAAGTTTTCAAAATGAAAACTTATTGGTTTTACCATTTTTTAATACAAAACTTTTCGATATTTACCAATTTCGTCGACATTAAATGTTTCATCTATACGAGACATATACGTCGAATTTATGGGTCCAACTCCTCTTGTTTGGCCGATATCGTATTAAAACCTTTATTCTGAGAGCCGTTTGTACATATGTCTGTATGTATGTATAATTGATCAACATATTTTTAATATCAATCGAATCTGTCGTCTAAGAATTATTTATTTCTCCAAATCTGTCTCCCCAGGCCGTTCATTGCGAGCTCTATTACACAGAGGGACATTGTCTTAAAATTTCACAATAACACAGCACAACAAAATAGAGCTTTTTGAAACTTTCTGAAATAAAAAAGCTGATTATTTTGTTATGTATTTTAAGGGCCTTATTTCATATAAATAAATCCCCAATTTCAAAATTGAAATAAACCCCCAAGGAATGATGTAACGCCCCAAACAGAAATGAAATAGTACCCCAATTTTTTAGTATTTCATATGAAATAAAAACCCAATTGCTAAAATATAATACATTTAATTGTTCAGTTTTGGTTTTGAATATCGCGTGATAGATAACATGCTTGGGCTTTCGACCGGGATCAAGGATTTTCTCCTCTATGGTATAACAAACACCGGCTTCGTTAACTAAAGCCTCTGCATAGCCGGTCTTCGGCCGGGCACAAAAATCTTCTCTGGTAAAAGAAACACCGGCTCCATAGTATTTTCTTAGTCGTTAGCGACAATAAGCGATTACTATTGCAAGTCAGTTGATATTTGGCCTTATTGTGTAAGGCGTTGTTGTTAACACGTCAGTCTTTTTTTGTAATATAATAAAGTAACACACAACCTGTGTTCTTTAATCTATTACGCTGTAAGTGCTGGTTCACACTCTTCAAGTCTAAAGGCCCAACCATAATATGCATAGCCTTGCTTAACCTACTGTCAAAAATTTACAAAATAGTCTCTCAAATGTATTTAAAAAAACAAAAACAAAATAAAAAACATTTGATTCCGTACGGAATGTGCGATCAGTTTCGCACTTTGCTTAAGCAAATGACAATTTCATAAAACTTAACAAAACGTTTCCTTAAGTTCAATATGGTTTGCCTCATTTGATTTACATGTATTCGCACATTTGCTGAAGCCAACTTAAGCACATTATGGTTAGGCCTTAAGCCTTCAATAAGCTAAGACCTAAGAGAGAGAGAGAGAGAGAGAGAGAGATAGGAAATGGAATTCTCTCTTCTCTTCTCTTCTCTTCTCTTCTCTTCTCTTCTCTTCTCTTCTCTTCTCTTCTCTTCTCTTCTCTTCTCTTCTCTTCTCTTCTCTTCTCTTCTCTTCTCTTCTCTTCTCTTCTCTTCTCTTCTCTTCTCTTCTCTTCTCTTCTCTCCTAAAAGCTCAAGAGTCTTGAGTCAAGACTTGACGGCTAAAACTTGAAGAGTGTGAATCAGAATGGCCGGGTTAGGGGTTTCCCGCCCAAATTTAAGGGGTTTTATTTCATTTAGGGACAGATTTAGGGGGTACAAATTCTTAGGGGGAAAATTTTGTGGCTTAAATTTATATGTAGGGGGTTTTTAGGGGATTTCACTATTTGCTTGTCTGTACATAACAACAACTAAGTAATACTATATTTTACAGCTTGTCTTTAGTTGAGCAAAAATCGTTAGACTTCCTCTATATGTATCTTCAAACCGCTAGATTTCACGGGAAACTTACCATCATTGAATATAATAATTAGGTAAAGCCTTTTAAAAAGATTAATTAAATAATTCCGATAATATGTACAAAGTTAACGAAAATGATTTTGCAACACTCGATATTTTTGAAGATACTTGATTCCAATATTAAAAAAAAGCAGATTTCTACTAAATCTATTTTGGCAGGATACATACATACATATGTACATTAGAGCGTACCACCTTACAAGGCAAAAAAATGCGCCATACCACCTCTAATATAAAGTATTTTTGCAAGGAGGTTCTGAAATTTTTTTTTTCTGAACGTAGGTGTCGCCTTTTTACATTTTTCGTTATATCTTAGACATTTACAGTCCGATCTTAAAGTATGATATATTAATGTTTTTGCGTCGGGAAAACCAATGTTTTGCCCTTAGGGGCCATTGACCTCAAATATCTCGTTCTAGTATTTATCCACCAGATGTCTATTGGTACCACCCTAATGTACCATCCTAATGTCAGAAAATTAAAGCTCGCTAGAAACTATTAAACTTTTGCTAAGGAAGTAATTCTTTAATTCCAGCAGAAACATTTTTAAATTTTATTATACAAAAATAATTAAGAAAATTAAGATAAAATAAAATGTTGGAAATTTTAATCAGTCATATTTCGACATAATTTTAAATTGTGTCTTAGAAATTTTAAAAAGGGTTCTGTATACGGTCAAAATGCTTGTCATGCCGGCGAATTCACTCGTGTACGTATGCTGGATGTAGCTGCCAGATTTGACGATTTATCGTCATTTTGAAGATTTTTAGGTACAAAAAGGGTATATTGACGATTGGACGTTTTATACCCTGAATTTGACGATTTTTTTTAAATAAAAAATTTTCTTCAAATTTACAAATGTTTTTTTTTTATATAATTTAACATTTTATTTTCGCTTCATAGATAATTTGATTTATTTAATTGGCAGTAATTTTTATGTCTTAGCTGTTCATTATATAAAATACAATTTTTTTTTTAGCACGATGCATATTTTTAAGAATTATATTTGATTCTTTTGATCAGTTAGAACTGTTTTATTACAGCCATTTTACATTGAAACTTTTCTTTCCGAAAGTCTGAGTTTATTGATGGTTGCCAGACTTAAGTTCTTTGGAAAGATTTTCGACGTGTAAAATAGGTGTTTGATATTTCTTGGTTTTAGTTTATTTTCTTACTTTTCTTATGAGTGCCAATATTTTTGAAAAATGGTTGGTTTTGTTACCTCAATAAGTTTATAAACTAAAATTTTTATTTTAATTTCAAAAACTGGCAGAATATATTAAAATTTTATTAGTAACGAAAACTAAAAATAACAATTAATTTTTGTGACGATTGAGCTTAGCCAATTTTACGATTTTGACGATTTTTTCCTCAAAATTTGACGATTTTCGACCAATTGTATCTGGCAGCTATGGTGCTGGACGCAATATTCGCCGTCATATCTAAATTTTTTGGTTTTCCATCCAGCATCGCCGTTGTCACACATACAACCTATTTTTCACTAATACTACCATAGCGCTTGATGAGAAATGCTTGACCGTGTACAGACCCTTTAAAATAAAAATATTTAAGAAACTTAAAAAAAATATTTTTGGGGAAATTTTAGTAAAATGTAAAAAATATTGCCAATTTTTGCTTTATTTGTGTGATGATATTATTACGTAAATTAAAACTGGTCCAGGTAAAATTAATTGAAATTGAATTATTATGTAGACTTTTACGTTTTTGGGGGGATTTTTCAATATACTTTAAATTAGGGGGTTTTTAAATTATTTTTGGGGGAAGAAAAAAATTAGCTGCCAACACTGGTGTGAACCAGTGTTATATTTACTCGGTTTATTTAAAATTATCTTTAAGACTTAATTTTCATTAGAAAAAATCGCTTCATATTAGGGCGCGTCAAAAAAATTTTTTTTTGTATTTCTGCAGGGCCTACCAATTCAAAAGTTTCTAGTGGGCATAAAAAGCTCCCATAAGATCAGCTCCATATTTGAGTTTTTTTTCATAAAACTTATATATGAACATTATTTTTTTCTATTTTGCAAATAAAACTGCCAAAAAACTTTTTTTACAGTCTTGATGAGCATATTCTTGTAGAAATGAAATTTTTTACAAAAAAACCTATTAAATTATTTTTTCCTAAACTTTTGGTTTAAACAGTTATCAACACTCAATTAAACCAAAAACAATGGACAGAAGTCTGGAAAATTAAGGTGTGTTGCCCTGTGTAATTAATTATTTTTGTCGGAATAAAAATCACGAAAATTAAGAAAGAAAAACACCCTTTTTTAGGCAAACAAAAAACAATTTATTGGGTATATTTTATTTTCAGTAACATTTAAATTCAAAATTTTCGACAAATTAACAAACTTACAAATAACATATAGTTAAGACTGGCTGTCCGAGCAAATAATAAATTTTTTTTATGTTTTGATAAGTATTCTATGGTTAATAATTTTCTTACAATCCCTTGTATGCTATAGAACGATTTTTGTCAATCACAGCAAATGATGTATCTATATAGATTTGTTTAGAACCGGACAGTGCATATTTAATATTTTTAAAGAATTGTCTATAGATTTCTGTAAATTTAAAAAAATCTAAAATAAAGAATGTTGCCTTAAGGCGCTACTATGGCTCATGTTTATGTCTGATTTGTGAAGGCAACAATGTGGGAAATAAAATTTAAAAAATAGAATAGTTATACTGATGTAAAGCTTGATCCATTTCGAAGTTCCCTACTTTTTTAAAGAAAAAAACACAGAAAATTCAAATTTAACGGAGAATGTTTATTATTATTTGAAAGAACATTCTTTGGCATTTATTTTTTGAAGATTATGTCCATCAAATGTTGGCCATTGTTACGTCGAAGATGGTCCATCCGTTTAGTCAAATTTTCGATGACTCGTTCGATAATTTCGACTGTTAACTGGCGAATGACACGCGTGATGTTTTCCTCCAAAGCCTGAATCTAAGCGGGTTTGTCCGCATAAACTTTAGACTTTACATATCCCCACAGGAAAAAGTCTAACGGTGTGATATCACACGATCTTGGTGGCAAATCGACCGGCCCAAAACGTGAAATTATGTGCTCACAGAAGTGTTCTCTCAATAAATCCATTGATTGATGCGATGTGTGGGAAGTGGCGCCGTCTTGCTGAAACCAAATGTCGCCGAGATCACGAGCTTCAATTTCAGGCATCAAATAGTCGGTTATCATGGCACGATAACGGTCCGAGTTGCTGCGAACGGCGCCGAGTCGACGCTCCACAATCTTCGTGTACACTCTCAGCTACGACCGCTATATTTTCTTCACAGCGTGCTGGACGTGGTCTATTCGGTCGAATATCATCCAATATTGAATGCTGGGTCTCAAAATGGGTGATGGTGTTGCGAATAGTACGCTCAGTAGGCCGATTATGTTGACCATAAGTTGATCGAAGTGCACGAATCACATTCCTCACAGAACGTGAATTTTCGTAATAAAGTTGAACGATTTGTAAACGTTGTTCAGGCGTAAGTCTTTCCATTATGAAATGCCAAACAATACTAAACAAAAATAACATGACAGCATGACACGACTCACACGTGATCTGTCAAAAAAAAAGGCTATTATAAAAAGTATCTCTACTTGAATCCCCCTTTATTTATATGTACATAAAATGACAGCTATGAATTTATGTATATTTATTGCGGCTTATAATATGAGCGCATAGTTGCTTAATAATTTGTCATGACCTAATTAAATTTTTTCAAAACTGCAAAAGTTTTTTTGTTTAAAATAAAAATCCCAATAAACAACAACAAAACGAAAAATAGAGAAATAAACCAATAAAAATTTAATCATCTTACAACTTCATCATCATCGTCATTTTAAAATATCTGCATCAGCTAGATAAACGGTCATAATCTTAAAAAAAAAATTACTCAACTTCATCATAATTATCATATTTTCTAATCGTAACATAACAAAGATATTAAAACAAACAAAAGTAGTATTAATTGATAATATTTATAACAACTACAGTTGTTTTTGTATTACAAAAAACATTAAATGTTCTACAACTGACCTGACCAGTAATGGGATATGAGATTTTTATTTGAGTATTAAAAAAGGGTCGAGCGTACTTTTTTTTGGTCCCGAGACGAAAACATTTTGGTTTTTTATTCAAAAAAATATACATACAGTGTATCACAAAACTAAGTATGAAGCGTTATATATGATTGAAAAAAATGGCTTAATATTTGACTAAAAACACAAAAATTATATTATTTCATTTAAATAATGATATAAAATTTTTCTAATTTATTACTGGGTAACAACAATATAATTAACAAAATTTGAGTAAAACGCAACGCAACGCCAAAAATTACATTGAAAGCAAAATCAAAAAAAATTTAATAATTTTGTTGTTGCTTTCTACAGAAATTTGGTATAGATTTTGGCATAATTCTTTTCTTTTTACAATTTAAACTTATTAGTATTAAAAAATTCCGGCTACATTGCATACTTACAATTATTATGAGAAACAATCACTCGTCATTTAATATCCCTTTCCCCCCACTCTCAGACAAATACACACTAATACATACTAATGCGTCGATTAAGGAAAACAAAACGAACCTCATCATCAATTATAACAGTGATCAGCGTTGCCGCGACCACGGAAGTAACCAAATGCGAAAAATAGTAACCAAAATTTTTGAGTATTAAAAATACTCCGGCATGTTCTGGAAATCGAAATCACGTGGAATTGAAATCGAACCAATTTTGGAAACTCCCGCGTTTAAAGTTCATAAAAATATTTCCTTTTCCATATCTCATACTTTGCATATGACTTTCCTCTACCTAAACTACTTTTGAAATCAGGAATCGCTACGTTCGTTTTTACAAAAATTCAATTGAGAATCTTCACCGATTTCAATTTCACGTGATTTAGATTTCAGAACATGGCCGACTATTTTGCACATCAGTTGAAAAATTATCTACATATCTAAAGAAGAAACTGTTTGTTTATACATTATAGGCGCCTACACTGCAATACCGATTTTTATAAAACTTTGACAGTACCGTTACTGATGGTCAGGAAGGAACAGTAGGATATATAAGTTTTCGAAATTTTTCTATACAAAGTTATTATTTATTTTTGCTATTTGAAAAAAAAATTCTTTGTCAATCTAGGAGCAATGGAAAAGTTACCCGCCACACAAAGCTGATAAAGCTAATAGATTAGGTTAGAAAATGAATGGGATATAAGCTGACGGCGAGGATCACTTCATACAAATTAAATACTTATTACCATTTCCCAAGCTCAAGTATAATGGTTGGGAACTAAAAATTATCATTATATATTTTCCAGAAATCTTACAGCTGGAGCGCTTAAATTCTGAAACCATAATTTGCGCTATTCATGGTTTAACGAAGCAAAAAAAATATGAGAAATAACCCAACTAGCTGGCTAGGGACGATTTCTTTAAATAACCTAAATCATTATTCTGAGATCACTTTTCATTATTAACCCCAGGATTACCGTCTTTGTCGTGCCAGACCAAATTTGTGTTTTGCTTGTAATATTTTTCACATATAACAAAAAATCAAAAAAACAGGGACGTGACTTCTATAAATGATATGTTCTGAATCGAATGAAACTAATTTGGATTCGATTGGAGCAAATAAGTGGGGTCAAATTCCATTTTTATGTAAAAGTCTATGAAATGACCCTATTGGTCTAACCAGACCAAATTTTTTTTTTCCTTGAAATATATTTCAAATAGGACAAAATATTAAAAAAAACAGACAGGTGAATTCTAGAAATGGTATGTTCTAAATCGAATGAATCAAGTTTGAATCAAATCAGAAAACTACGGCCCATTATGCGCTTAGTTCAATCTAACAACAAAGACCTAACGCAAAACTCGTTTCAGCTGTGGTAGATGCGAAATAGCAATGTGCGAAATTAAGGACTACATTTGCGATGACTGGAATAAAATAATGAAATAATAAAATTATATAATAAATTTGTATAATCTAAAGTAATGAGCATACATTCAATAAAAAATATATTTATTTATCGTTTCGCCATAAAATAAGTTGTGTTGTGGAAATATGTTTTTTAAAAATAACTCAATGTTTTATGTTGTTACGTTATATATGTTAAATGTAAATTTTGTCATTTTGATGTAATAATATAAAAAATACGTATCCCCAGAAGAAGTCGACAAAAAATCGACGAAACGTCGGGAAAAAATGTATTAAAATTGTGTTTTAATTACATTAAAGTTTTTAGGCCGTATTAGCTTGATAAGGAAATACAAATTTACTTTTTATTTAATTGGGGTTTTTAGCTGTACAAATTGTGGTCTGCCCAGACCAAGAGGAGAACTTAGTGGTAAAAAGTGACCGGGAATCCTAGGGTTAAAAACGGATTATTACTTGGCGATTTAAAATGAATTAATTCATAACACATTCATATGTAAAAATAATGATATCTAAATATTTTGAACTTTAAACTGAAAGAATTCACATAAGTATGATTCATTCATATGCTCAAAAATGAATCAGAAAATTGTATTACAAATGATTCTTTGATGTGATTCATCGGTAGTGGACCATTTTCTCACAACGAGTGTATCATTTATGATCGAGTAATGAGCTCATATGCGGTTATTTTGCTGGGATTAAGAGTAAAAAAAATTTAAAATTTTTATTTATCTTTAACAAAAAAATGGGGTTACAGTTAAAACTTTAAAATATTGGTATGTTTTAACGTGAAAAAATGAGCTAAATCATGCGGTTGAGCTTTAATAAATAGACGCTATAAGCCCCGTGGAAATAATACTTTTTTCAATAGCCTTTTTTGGCAGATCACGTGTGAGTCGTGTCATGCTGTCCTGTATTTTTGTTTAGTATTGTTTGGCACTTCATAATGTAAATTACAAATCGTTCAACTTTATTACGAAAATTCACGTTCTGTGAGGAATGTGTTTTGTGCACTTCGCTCAATTTATGGTCAACATAATCGGCCTACTGAGCGCACTATTCGCAACACCATCACCCATTTTGAGACCCAGCACTCATTATTGGATAATATTCGACCGAATAGACCACGCCCAGCATGCTGTGAAGAAAATATAGCGGCCGTAGCTGAGAGTGTACACGAAGACCGTGGAGAGTCGATTCGGCGCCGTTCGGAGCAACTCGGACTGACGTATTGAACGACATGGCTCATTTTACGTCGATATCTTAAATTGAAAGTGTACAAAATACAGCTTGTGCAACAACTGAAGCTGCTCGACCTTCTCAAGCGACATCGCTTCGCTCCATGGGCTCTTGAAAAGTTCCAAGAAGATCCGACGCTTTCGAGGCAAATTTTGTTCAGCGATGAGGCCCATTTCTGGCTCAATGGGTATGTGAACAAACAAAATTGCCGCATTTGGGACGAAGAGCAACCTGAAGAGATTCAAGAACTGCCACTTCATCCAGGAAAAACCACGGTTTGGTGTGGTTTGTGGGCCGGTGGAATCATCGGTCCATATTTATTTAAAAATGATGCCGGTGCGAACGTAACCGTCAATGGCGACCGTTATCGTGCCATGATAACCGACTATTTGATGCCTGAAATTATAGCTCGTGATTTCGGCGACAGTTGGTTTCAGCAAGACGGCGCCACTTCCCACACATCGCATCAATCAGTGGATTTATTGAGAGAACACTGGCCGGTCGATTGGCCACCAAGATCGTGTGATCCGTTTGACTTTTTCCTGTGGGGATATGTAAAGTCTAAAGTTTATGCGGACAAACCCGCTTCGATTCAGGCCTTGGAGGAAAACATAACGCGTGTCATTCGCCAGTTACCAGTCGAAATGCTCGAACGAGTCATCGAAAATTGGACTCAACGGATGGACTATCTGCGACGTAGCAACGGCCAACATTTGATAGACATAATCTTCAAAAAATAAATGCCAAAGAATGTTCTTTCAAATAATAATAAACATTCCCCATTAAATTTGAATTTTCTGTGTTTTTTTCTTTAAAAAAGTAGGGAACCTCGAAATGGATCACACTTTCACGTAAGAATCATATTGATCGGAATGGGATCGGAGAGGGAAACACCTTGAGTCCCTTATCATATAATACGCAACGCAACGTCAAAGAAATACATTGAAAGCAAAAACAATGTCATAAATATTTTGTAATTTTGTTGTTGCTTTCTACAGAAATTAATGTACCGTTTTAAAATTTTCGACGCCACTAGCTTTGCAGCGTTTGAAATTTTAAAACGCAATGTGAATTTCTGTAGAAATCAATCATAAAATAATAAAATATATATGACTTTGTTTTTGCTTTGTGACGATGGAAGTCGGTAACCCTCGTTTCCACCTGCACCATAGAAGCAGTATTTGGTTTTTATGAATTTTTAGTAGTATTATTAGTGTTATATTATTATTATTATTACTGTTTGATGATTAGTATTTGTTTGAATTAACGGCCATTTAGGGCGACCTCTACCGGCAACCAGCAGGTGCAACCGTGCGCACCCCTAGCGGCCAGTAGCAGCAGCAAACTAAATAGAACAGCTGGATTGATACAACCACCTGAAACATACGACGACGGGAAAAGTATAAAAGGCGAGCACAAATAGAAATCGAGATCAGTCGGTGTCGAGCGCAGTGGCAGGTAAGTCAGAAACTACGGTGGTTATCCCGCTGTAGTCATTGGTAGTGGAGTTTGATTTCTTTGTTTGGATGGTGCTAGTGTAGAACTAATTGAACTTCCCGTGGTTATCCCGCAGGTTTTCAATCTAGTGCTACATCAGAACCAAAGGCCGAGCGTAGTGGTGTGCCCGTGGTTATCCCGCAGGTGTAAGACTACGAGTCACTTAACCCAGCGTTTCCGTGGTTATCCCGCAGATTCACTGTCGTTGGTGGCTTCACTGGGCCTCAGTCCGTGTTAGGAGCTAGAGTAGGAAGGATTGGGTCCCCCGTGGTTATCCCGCAGGTTTCCCAATCTATCCCTACGCCGAAAGCCGAGCGTAGTAGTGCGCCCGTGGTTATCCCGCAGGTGTACGACTACGAGCAACGCAGCGTTTCCGTGGTTATCCCGCAGATTCACTGTCGTTTGGTGCTTCACTGGGCGTGAGTGGAACGCGTGCTACCTACCTGCCACTGTTCAATTAGGCGATCGTACGGCCAACCCCGCATCGTAAAGCAAGCGTGCCGATCGTACGGCCAACCCCGCATCGTAAAGCAAGCATGCCGATCGTACGGCCAACCCCGTGTTCGTAAAGCGAGCGTGCCGATCGTACGGCCAACCCCGCATCGTAAAGCGAGCATGCCGATCGTACGGCCAACCCCGTGTTCGTAAAGCGAGCGTGCCCATCGTACGGCCCACCCCGCATCGTAAAGCGAGCGTGCCCATCGTACGGCCAACCCCGTTCGTATAGCCAGGCTGGTCATATCAAAGTGCAGTAGTATTCGTAGATATTTTTTATTTTGTAAATAAAGCGCTATTTGAAAGTAAACGTGTGAGTGTTTTCTTTTGAGAGGTCACAAATAAGAAATTTATTGTGACTGGACCGTGGTTAACCGGCGAGTTATACCCCAGCCGAGAAGGTTCGTTACAGTTGGCGCCCGAGCAGGGACCTCTTAAGAAAAAAGAACACTAGCGGTTGAATTCGAGACAAAAAAATCGAGACATTTGTTAAAGATAAACTTAAAGAAAAGCGAAAAATAAATAATAATAATAATAAAAAAAAAAAAAAAAAAAAAAAGTAATTTTTTTTTGTAAAACCAGCACGACTGGTAGCAAGTAAAAAAAACTTTGAAAAAAAGAAAAAAAGAAGAAAGAAAAAAATGTCAACGGGAGCCGACGCAATTGAGGACGGTCGGCCTTCCCGTAACAAAAATTACATCCTTCACCAACGTGACCTGCCTATAACGCGAAGAAACGCAGTTAACGGCCACGATTATAATCAACAACCTCGCCATTACGGCTGTGTTGGACACCGGCGCTAGCCGAATTTTCATCCTCCAAAACTTCATCCGACGACTCACACCATCCCCGACGTATCACCAGGAAGAACTGGACATCATGCTAGCCAATGGAGCCGTGTGTCGGGTCTCAAAAGCTATAGAACTCACAACAACACTGGGGCAGCGAACCAGAAAGTGTCGTTATCTCGTGATGCCCAACGCCAGTGAAGATGTCATTTTGGGGCTCGAGTTTCTGCGGAATTTTGATACGAGCATACAAATTGCCGGACTGACGCTGAACTGCTCTAGTTTTGAAACGAGAACACAACCACCACCTTCCGTGGAAGCACATTATCCTGCCACCTGTGGGGTGGCAAAATCGTACGATGAGCAGCATGCAGAGCCAGTGACAGCAGAACACCCTAAATTAAGGAAGCCGCACGCAGTCTGCAACGTTCCCACGCGCAAGTGTAAATGGCTCGACAGGCTGATTTGTGAGGTGCACGAAAACCCAGACAAATATGCTGATTACGCACTAATCAACAACCAGCTCTACCGAAATTTCCCACGACAGATGAACGATGAGGACAGTACGCCGTGGAAGCTATGTGTGGCCTCTCAAGAAGGACGCGCGTCCTAGAGGAAAACCACAATAACTTCACAGCCGGTCATTTGGGGGTGCGAAAGACGACCCTCCGTGTTGCAGGTCGTTGTTACTGGCCAGGAATGTCCCGTGATGTAAGGAAGCACGTAAGACATTGCCAGTCCTGTCAACATTTTAAGGTGAATAAAGTGAAGCCAGCAGGTGAAATGTTGACCAAAACCGCAGAGGGAGACGAAACCGACATGTGGGGATGGCCCGCTCTGCGCCTAGCATGCAGCTCCCGGACCAGGCGGCGCCTGACTCCCCGAGCCTGTCAATTTATACCTCCTTATCGCTAGACTCAGTAAACCTATTAAGCCTCACGAGTATCGGTACGACATCATCACCCCCCAACGACAACCGTCATGATCCAAGCCCAGCCATTGTCCCTATGCCACCGTCTGCAACCGCGACCCAGGCACTCGATGGCCCAGACCGCACGCCAGCGATGCCGATCCTAGACGTCAGCGGGTCGCCGGGTGACGGACCAGGAATCACGTGTGCACCATGGTCGGAGGACCTAAAACACATAGTGGAGACTTCACTGCAAGCACGCCAGCCCGGCCACCAGTTAAAGTTTATCCACCGTAGCGGCCAGAAGTCATACATGAAGGAGGGAGCGTTCAAGTAGAGGCTCTGCCGTGAGAGGAAGACAACCGCCCGTGACGAAGAGGGGATGTGTGACGATGGAAGTCGGTAACCCTCGTTTCCACCTGCACCATAGAAGCAGTATTTGGTTTTTATGAATTTTTAGTAGTATTATTAGTGTTATATTATTATTATTATTACTGTTTGATGATTAGTATTTGTTTGAATTAACGGCCATTTAGGGCGACCTCTACCGGCAACCAGCAGGTGCAACCGTGCGCACCCCTAGCGGCCAGTAGCAGCAGCAAACTAAATAGAACAGCTGGATTGAACAGCTGGATTGATACAACCACCTGAAACATACGACGACGGGAAAAGTATAAAAGGCGAGCACAAATAGAAATCGAGATCAGTCGGTGTCGAGCGCAGTGGCAGGTAAGTCAGAAACTACGGTGGTTATCCCGCTGTAGTCATTGGTAGTGGAGTTTGATTTCTTTGTTTGGATGGTGCTAGTGTAGAACTAATTGAACTTCCCGTGGTTATCCCGCAGGTTTTCAATCTAGTGCTACATCAGAACCAAAGGCCGAGCGTAGTGGTGTGCCCGTGGTTATCCCGCAGGTGTAAGACTACGAGTCACTTAACCCAGCGTTTCCGTGGTTATCCCGCAGATTCACTGTCGTTGGTGGCTTCACTGGGCCTCAGTCCGTGTTAGGAGCTAGAGTAGGAAGGATTGGGTCCCCCGTGGTTATCCCGCAGGTTTCCCAATCTATCCCTACGCCGAAAGCCGAGCGTAGTAGTGCGCCCGTGGTTATCCCGCAGGTGTACGACTACGAGCAACGCAGCGTTTCCGTGGTTATCCCGCAGATTCACTGTCGTTTGGTGCTTCACTGGGCGTGAGTGGAACGCGTGCTACCTACCTGCCACTGTTCAATTAGGCGATCGTACGGCCAACCCCGCATCGTAAAGCAAGCGTGCCGATCGTACGGCCAACCCCGCATCGTAAAGCAAGCATGCCGATCGTACGGCCAACCCCGTGTTCGTAAAGCGAGCGTGCCGATCGTACGGCCAACCCCGCATCGTAAAGCGAGCATGCCGATCGTACGGCCAACCCCGTGTTCGTAAAGCGAGCGTGCCCATCGTACGGCCCACCCCGCATCGTAAAGCGAGCGTGCCCATCGTACGGCCAACCCCGTTCGTATAGCCAGGCTGGTCATATCAAAGTGCAGTAGTATTCGTAGATATTTTTTATTTTGTAAATAAAGCGCTATTTGAAAGTAAACGTGTGAGTGTTTTCTTTTGAGAGGTCACAAATAAGAAATTTATTGTGACTGGACCGTGGTTAACCGGCGAGTTATACCCCAGCCGAGAAGGTTCGTTACAGCTTTCAATATAATTCTTTGGCGTTGCGTTGCGGTTTACATGATAAGAGCCCTAACCTTAACGTTAATCTAGATAAGTGTTTCAATAAGACCTATAAAGCATTTTAAGTAGCAGGGGGAGGCCATCTACACTTCAAAGTATATACAGTAGGGTTATGACTTCTTAAATTTTTTTTTTGCAGATATTAAATTGTACATGCCATATCCAAAATGTCCATAAAAAAATATTAACAAGCGCCATCATTCTTTCTCGCTGCTTTAAAAAAATTCCCGCACCAATAGAGTTGAAATTTTTTCAATTTATATTAAAAAAAAATATACGTAAAAAAATACTCGTATATCGTAGCTCTTTTAAAAAACTTTATGTATTTTGTTGTTAGATTTAACAGAAGAGTTACGATTTTTTACTTTTGCCCTTTCAGAATTCCGCTAATGTAGTAAAAAAAATATGGGTGAATTTTTAGAAATTGCATTTGGTGCGGAAGGGTTTTCTGCCAAAATGACCGGCAAACACGATTTGTATCACTAATTTAGTATTGGCTATTACGTGGTGATAGGTAAATTTTCTGGAAAAAATTAGGCATTATTCTAATATACAGCTACTCACACTATAAGTGGGACACATAATAAAAGTACTTAGTTTGCATACTTAACCATTTATACTTCTATTAATAATTCATATATTTATATAGTTTAAACAAAACCTTACATTTTTATTGTAAAGTTAAAATAATTTTTTTTATTAACGTAAACTATTTTATTTAGGTCTGAATTAAATTGGGATAATTTGACTTATTTTATTTATATACAATTAAATATAAGGCTTTTATTTTGAGTTCCAAACATAGCAACTTTTTCTATGTGTCCAATTTACAGTATGAGTAGCTGTACTTTATATCGTTTAGTTGGTAGCTTTTAAACAAATCGTTCGTAAGTAAATGAAAAAAATATTAGTTATTTTTATGTTGAAAAATAGTGACCACAATGAAACGAATTAAGAGTGCTATATTCGGCTATAACGAATCTTATATACCCTTAACTATGGTACGATAAGAACAGAAAGTTATATAAATAAATACATATGTGTATATACTATATACTACATATGTACTATTGTTCGCTTTGTTATAGGCCCCATACACGACTACAGTATGCATGTGCAATCAAGTGATTGTACCAGCCGATTGACCGTGTATGAGCTTGTGGTGTGATTGTACCAGCTGCTGGTGCTAAATCAAAAATAGTTCGATATTTTTATGATTGTACCAGCGTGATTGAGTCATGTGTTGTAAATTTAGCTCATAAAAGTTAAATCGTCAGTGCATAAACATCAAAAAAATAGAAAATTTTAAATTGCAAAGGTTAAAAGTACGGAGTATGGAAAGTTAAAAGTACGGAATACTGCAATCGTAAATAAAAAAGCAATGCTACAATAAAATGGTATTTTGTAAAAAAAAGATCGAGTCTGGCGATGAAACGATAAAGGAACCACCATGCAAAAAACGAAAAGCAACAGCGGAAGATAATTTGCTACAAATGGCATGCCAAAAATTAAGAATTGTACCAGCATGCTGGTGTATTGTGCTTAATTGCACAACCACTTGATTGCACAATCATGATGGTGTTGTGTATGGGCCCTATTACACCGCAGATAATCTCTAGATATATAAAAATTAATTTTTGGCAACGCTCTTATTTCTCCAATCCCGCCCATAAGTTTTTTGGTTTGCTTGAACCTCATTTGGAGGCTTTGGATCCAGTTAAACAGAATAAAACACAACAACAAGGGATTTATTGGTAAAATAAGAAGCAGTCGTGGTTTTTTGCTCATATCTCAGTTATTTATGAACCGACTGAATTTCAATGGAAAACTTTAACGGAGTATATAGTGTGTTCATTTACTTTCATATTAGAAACAGGCTTGCCATATTTGCCGATTTATCGGCATTTTAGCGATTTCTTGTCTCTAAGTTATCAAAGTGCCGATTTGGCGATTTTTGCACCAAAAATGCCAATTTTTCGATAAGCACTCAAACCGTATCTTTTTATTTGTTTAAGTATAATTTATTAGTTTTTGGCGACACTGAAATACTTATTACTTTGAAAAGATACAACTGTTATTAAGTCAGCGCTTCAACTAAAGAAACAAATGGTAAGGTTTATTCAATATTATATGCAGTGTTTGTTATGTTGGGTTATTAAATTTTTATTTAAAAAATTTTCCACTATGCAGAATCAAAGACCAAAGACAAAAGTAGAAATAATTTTAAAACCTAAAACAATTCAATTAAAATATCTTTATCTATAAGAAAAAAAAAATACTCTATATATGTGTTTGAAAATGGATAGATACTTACAAAAGAGCAAAGATAAGCTGAATTTATATTCTTTATCAATGAAATAATTTAAATAAAAAATTATTCTTTTAAGATTATAACGGAATTGAGGAAGATGCAGGTACTGCAGATAGCTAATCTTATGTCAGGAAGTTAAGTAAATTTTCAAATAATTTCAGATGCAAAACGTGAGGATTTTTGGCTGCGTTTCGTACAATTTTTGGTCTTTCCACATTCTTCTGCAAATGTGGAAAGAATTTTTTGATATAACAAAATTTCGATGTTCCCTGTAAAATTAATCTTTGCAATTAGTTCTTTTTTAATTTAATGAAAATGTCAAACTCAATTATGTATGTATGTATGTATGTTCTTTATTTAAAATATTAAGATATAATTAAAATAAAGAAATTAAATAACAATGACATATCGTCGTCTGTTATATAAGCATTTAAAAGCATTAAATAATAAATATGTATAAACATGGTTCAAAAAAAGAAAAAAGTATGATCAAAATATATATAGTTGTAGTAGATATAAAGATTAAGTATATTATTACATGAATTCTTCAGCTATCATTTTTCTATACTTTAAAGCGTTTTCGACATAGTTATAAATCCTATTCCACCCATTGGGTATTATACCATTCAAAATGTTTATAAGTTCCATTTCATTGAGATATGGTTTTTCAAAATATCTATTTCGGAATTCCCTAAATATTGGGCATTTCGCCATAAAGTGTTGTAAATTTTCATCTTCTCCTGTATTACATAATGTGCACGATTTATTTTCAGCTGTATTTAATGTATTTGCGTTTAATGGTAACAAATCTGATCTTGTTTTAAAAATTATTCCAAGTTGCCTTTGGTTTTTTATGTTATCGATGTAATTTACCGACAAGTTATGGTCCAAGTTTTTATAAAAACGAGATATACTGTTTGAAGCTAGTTATTTCATATTTTCAAGAGTTTTTGATTTTAATACTTGTATCAATAAAGTTCCTTTTTGTGCCCATTCTTCAAACTTATACCAAATTCCCTGCCCATTTCGTTTATTTCTTTTGCCCAAAATAAATTATTTTGTAACATCATCAGAGATAATTTATGTGGTAATCGATTTTGTCTGTATTGAAATAATGTTTTATATATATAATTCATATGCAAATCTAGCGTGTAAAAATAGCTACATTCTGCTTTAGTTTCAAGTGACAATGCATAATTTGGTGTAACTCAATTATGTATTTATAGAATATACTTTAATATAAAAAAGTTAAGAGACCAGCGCAATAAGATATAATATCTTTTAAATTTAGCACTGGACATTAAATTGGCAACGTATACATCTTGAGTAACTTGTAAAGTATTACAATAAATTTAAATTTTATAAAATAAGAGTTAAAGTAACATGTACATATGTATAAATAAATGTGTAAACATATTTTGGGTTAATAAAGTAGTAATAAACCAGAATAGAAACTAATTTTAGCTTGTTAGTAGTCAAAAGAAAAAAAATAAAAATTGCAGTTTTAAAATGTACTGCGTTGCTTGTGTTTTGAATATTATGTGGATGTGGATTCCAGAGCCGTACGGCGCACAGTGGGAAATTTTACGAGAAGGCGGTCAAAATTCCATAACTTTTGACTGGATCGGTATTTTTTTATGCTAGGTGCGATATTAGGCTTTAATTTGCGCTATAAAACGTAAAATTCGACTGATAGGAGCAAAAGTTATGGGGAGTTCAAAATGCATTTTCATTTTTTTTGTTGAGTTTCGGTGTAAAAGTTGAATATTTCGAATATGATTTTTTTATAATTTATCATTATTTCTCTTGTATTTTACAACTGATACTTATTTTTTATTGTCGAACTTAGATCCTGTCAGAAAATGCAAATATTTGGCACCTGTAAATTTTTTAGTCCCAATATTCACCGGGGCCAAAGGTTGGCTTTTTTGGGACGAGGCGAGTTGTTATAAGGACAAAACTGAAAAGGAATATTTTGAAAAATGCCCAAATAGCATTCTTGGCTATCTATAACATTTTAGGTAATTCAACTTTTATTTTTGGTTTGAGATGTATGTGTATTTTATTTTTATATATTAATACAAATATATACTTAAATCAAAAACAAATTATAATTAGTAACACGTTTTCTTGTTTCTAGAACATTTAAGGTACCGTTTTCTTAATGTAAATGAAAAATTTTTAATTTTTATCTTATGAATTTTGATTTCTTGTTCGTTGCATAATTTAAAGAATGGATTATTCATTAGTAACACAAAATCGTTTTTATTTTTCTGTTGAAAATATATATCTGCGACAACTTTATAACTGAACTTAGCCATTGTTTAAACAATAATGAAGATAAAATTATGAATGCATGCATTTTTAAACTCTTGATAGAAGTTTTTTTTAAATGATCTTTTGTTACCACTTCTTGGAAACATAAAATCCCTTTTTTAAATACAAATTTAATCTTTTATTACCATATCTTTGAAACATAAAAAACCCCTGTTTTCACACTTTTTAAAAGGATAACATACCGGCAATAAATTAACAGGTAACATGTAGGTAATTTTCACGTAAAATATAACTGCTCTTCCATTTTTTTAAATTAAGTTGCAATTTTCAGGTAAATTAAACTATGTAGTTTATGTTGCGGCTATTTACTAATGTTTAACCTTTTAACTTACTCAGAAATCTAACGTGTTAGTCTATTTATGTCGCCTATTCGTTTTGCAGCATCCGTTCACCCACAATAAGTTCATAACAATGGCAATACCTTTACCTTCTTCAAATTAATTGATAGCCTGACGTGCTAGATAATTGATGTGGCCTGAACTGCTTTATTTGTCGAAAATTCTTTAAGATTCACCTTCTTTAATTTCAGTAATGTTTCCTTGCAGGACTTATTGTTTGAACCGAATATCTTACCTTGGGTCACAGAAATTGCTGTAGTTCGCAAGACCGTATCCAGATGTGTGTACAATGGGGTATAGAAATGTAGGTTAGATTCTGGACTACAAGAGCGTATACATTTTTTTTTGACGCGTTTAGACGGGCAGGACTTATGTTCTATAAAATAGGAAATTTCCGGGAAATTTTGACATTAAAAAAAAGAAAATTAAATAGTTCTACAGGTCGCAGAGTTTAATGCTTTAAACCACGTATAGCTAATAAGATAAACTAATACACAAAACTTATTCTGTCAAAAAATCTAGAAAAACAAAAAAGTTATGAGCATTTAAACTTCAAAAGTTTACTCAGAAATTCAAAACTATAACCAAATACTGAGAAAGTCCATTTGGTACCACCCTGTTCTCAATGAAATAGTTGAAATAGGGTTGAAATTTTTTGGCTCCCGAGGTTCACTAGTATTTACTTTCACATGAATAAAAAAATTTTAAAATCGGAGAACATAAAAAAAAATATTTTTGGCCGCCTTCTCAAAACCAGTGTGCGGCGTATATAAAAATTTGACGTTCCGACATTAGGTAATGATATCGGATATGCAATATAACCCTGCCTCTAGCTAATCTTGCAAATATAATTTTTCCTTAATATATATTCAGGTTCCTCGGTGTAGATTATATTGTGTAGGAAAATTAAACGGCGACATATTAAGAGGTTTTCAAAAGAAACATTAAACAATTTCTTTGCAAACTGGGAGACATTGTCAGGCCTTCTCAGATTAAAAACTTATCTGGCGATATTATCAAACGAAGTTCTTAATTTTCGCTTATCAGATGCACTACAACCAGACAACAATTCAAATCCATATAAAAGTGTTGGCAACAATTAGGATTTGGCCAATAACATTCGAATATTAAATGAAGTATAATAATGACTAGTCCATAGTGTTCTTAGCATACCGTACGTTTTCCTTGTTGCATTATTTATATTATCTGTCCACGAAAGTGTTGAATTAAAAATGATACCCAAGTTTTGTTATATTTTGTTAAGAGGTATAGGTTTCTTTGCAGAGTTCAGAAAAATTCATATATGATCGCTCACCATTCATGAAGTTTTCCATGAATAAGGAATTTAAGACGCTTAATTTTTTTTCACAGCCATGAATGAGGAAAAATAAATTTTTTTTTTGTAACGCTCCTCACTAGTAATGTTGTTGTTGCTCGACAGTTTGCATTATTGAAAAAAAAAAACTAAAGGAACTGCACATATCGTCATCTTAAATGCAAAATAATATAACATCACAGTTTACAGGAGAAGCAAAAAACGCTGTAAAAAGGAAATTAATTGAGATATAAACGCATTTTTAAATATTTCGGATAAAAATGCGATAACCGATTTTTTTTTGAGGGAAAAATATTATTTTTATTGTTATTTATTTAGTTATGTGGGTAACGTTATTTTAATTTGTAATTCTCTGAAACAAAACGACCTATCATCAATAACAAATTAGAATAACGTAATTCCACTCTGCCTTCTTTGAAAAGGTATTTTAGAAAGGTTTTTATTAAATATTTTACAAATTCAAATTTTCTATTCTAAGATAAGTCCTGTCGAAATCGTTTTATTACTAGTTATGTTGGAACGTGTAGCAAGATTAGTTATTAATTTACTCACTTCGTCTAATTAGCAACAACAATTAAACTGGGATAAAGCTTTATTCTTACCTTTTCTAGAAGCCTTTAAAGTAGATGGAAGAGGGCAAGGCGTTGGTCTCCAAAGACACACCTTGTTAATTAGTAATAAAGTTGGAATGCGGCCGGGAGATCTTATGTCTGCAAAAGGCCTTCTATAAGACCTCTTTACTACTTTATTTTCCCGCTGGAAATGGTCGGGCAAATCGCATTTCTTTTCCTTATGAAGAATTTTAACGTGAATTATTTAAAGTTTTTAATATCTGAAAAACTCACATGTACTCACTCCTCATGAGTGAGAAAATTCAAAATATTTTTTTCCTCACCTTCATGAGGATGAATCAGCAGAAAAAATTTGACATTTTCACGCTCGAAAATGAGCGAACGTTTCGGTAGTCCGGTGTTTTGTATCTAAAGTAGGTATTTTTACTGCCAGGCTCACAATGTCGACAAGAACATTTCTTTCGCATTTTTATATTGAAAACAATAATAACAAGTTTAAATTTGTTTTTGTTTTCAATATAAATATAAGAAAGAAATGTTCTTGTCGACATAGTTGGCCAGACAGTTAATTTGCCGAAAAATTTACAAAATTTTTCTCCCAATTACTCAAAAAAATAAAAAAGTAAGTAAACGCTTTACCAGACAAAACAAGCAATTAAGGCATATCGACAGTATTCAGCTGTTGATACAAGACTATTTCTTCCTGAATTAATTTGTTAAGAACTATTTGACTAAGGATATGCAACCATATTCTGGAAATCGAAATTGGGTGATATTAAACAAATTTTGAAACCGATCCTGTATTAAAAGTTCATAAAAATATTCCTTTTTATATACCTCATACTATGAGAACCACTTACCTTTAACGGAACCACTTCTAACATCAGAAAAAAAACCTAGTTTATTTTAAAAAAAATAAATTGAAAATCTCTATCGATCTCAATTTCCCTTCATTTCGATTTCCATAACATGACCGATACTTCTTAAATTTAAGAAAAATAAATATTTTAAGTTTTATAAAAACTTTTCTATTAAAAAATTATGAAAATTACATTTGTTTGTAAATCATGAAACAAATGGTTTAAGAATACTTGCTAGTTAACATTTTACTATCAGATCTTTCAACAGATTTTTTGTTTCAGTTTTTTTTGCTCTTTTTTCACTCTCTCGTTGCAAGTTTTTCTAGTACGTGAACACTAACTAGCAACAATTATTGAAAATTAGCAACAATTTTCTGTTCTTGAACAGACCTTACGTGACATAAACGCCGTCCATAATTTCTGGGGAGTTCGGAAAACACATTTCAACATACACAGGAACAGATGGACATCGTTCAACCAACGCTTCAAATATATATACAAAATATATATGTATATACTTTATAATATCTAACATCAATATTGTAGAAATTACAAGCGGAATGGCAAACTAAAATATGAACCCTTTTGACCTAGGGTGGTGGGTAAAATAGTAATAGTAAGTACATATTAAAAAAAGTATTCTATTTTGATTAAAATTAACCAACACGGCAACACGGCAACACTGACAGGGATCATTATTTTAAATGTTGCATGTTTGATATCGTTTAGTTTGTTGTATATTCGCATGTTTACCTACCAAATTCTTGTGTGTTTTGACTTGTTTTTTTTTTATTATAATGAGTGTGTTTGTTAAATACATACACTGCGGAGCACTTAAGTAGGGAATTAAATTTTGCCCGTCCATATATCGCGCATTTGTTGCAATATCGTTAAAACTCAATAATAAAACCACTTAAGGTTTAAATTTGCACACAAAATAATTAAAGAGCAATTCCATATGAAAGCGATCACCTTTTGGACGACCCCTCTCCGATTTTAAAATAAATAGTCTCAATCGATTGCCCAGCAAAAAATAATGTACCTACATATTTTTTTTTTTTTTATAGTGACTGGTTTAGTGGTGGTGTACACCACTGTCATGTGACAAAATTGAAGAATTCTTCATAAGGGACCTCATTGAAAGTTGTTTTAAAAAAAAACTACTAAAGCGTATTTTTACTATTGGAAAGGTATTGAATCAGGCTTTAATTGAAAAATAAAATTTTCCTAATTTTTCTTAGAAATTTACCTTTAAATTTTCCCAAGAAAATTAAATTTTCCGATTTTCCACAGAAGCTCCTAAATTTTCCGGCTAATTTTTTTTTTTTTTTGGATTCCTCATAATTTTTGCTTTAAGAATCAGCAATAAAAAAATGGGCCCCGACTCCTTGTTTGG
Organism: Pollenia amentaria; assembly: GCA_943735925.1. NCBI lineage: Eukaryota > Metazoa > Arthropoda > Insecta > Diptera > Polleniidae > Pollenia > Pollenia amentaria. The sequence continues at coordinate 113,092,338 of OX031008.1, forward strand.
ACAGGAGAAGAGCATTTAAGAGACCACCTTGTTAAAAATACATTTTAAAAATTATTTTACAGTTAAAAATACATTTATGAAGAAAAAATCAATTTTTTTTTTAAGAGCCCCAAGTTGAGTGTGTAGTGAATATGGTCTGCCTGCCTTCACAAGATCGGCCATAAATCCATGGATAATAGCAGCAGTGGCATGTAATGGCACACCAAACCCGACTGAGGCTACAGGTCATAAAATGTTTTGTAAATTTTTTAAATTACCAGGTAATAAATATTTCGCCTAAAATGACACGTGCAGAAACAAGTCATAAAACACGGATTTTCCATAAATATGGCGAAATATTTATTACCTGGTAATTTAAAAAATTTGCAAAACATTTTATGACCTGTGGTCGGCTTATTGGCAGTAACCAATTAAGTCCCTTTTAAAAAACATTTTATGACCAGTAGTTCACGCAAATTTTCCTATTAAAGAAAAGCAAATATCGCTTATTTTTTTTTACCTATTTTTTACCAAAAAATAAATATAAATACTTCACACACTCTGAGTCAAATTTCAGTTGAATACTAAACGTGAAAGTGTTAAAGTGTTTTTTTTTGTAAAGTAAAGAGTGAAGCTGTAAACACAATTTAAAGTAAAATGAATAAATTTTGCTGCAATCCGTTTAACAAGAGTGGACATCGTTCGAAAAAGATAAAAGTATTAAAATTAACTGGTGTTTCGAAGCGATACATGAATGAATTAAATATACAATACGGTGAAGAAGCAGAATTCATTTGCCCCAAGTGTAAAATCGATTTGTCTCAACAAGCAAATGCATTGAAACAAATGCAGCCACAATCCGAGAGTGAAATGACAAGTGAACAAAATGTTTCATCTGATAGTGAGGCAGACATTCCGATGGTCAATATGTCTTTGAGTCCTTTGAATGAGGCAATTACCACTTTAGGTGAAACGCCTATTAGAAAAAGAAAGTTGCGAAGTGAAACATACAGGAAAGAGAAAAAAGGCAAGGTTATGAGTGCAATCGCGACAATATTTGATGCGTGCTGGCATTAGACAGGCACGGAACGCATTCAGTCTGCGTTTGCATGTTTCATCAAAACATCAAATTAATTTTCTTTCCATGCAAGAAATTGAAAGTATTTCACGGTGAAATTGAAACATATAGGGACCTCCTGTCGAAGTCGTTGTGCGCATACCCCACGGAAAATTGTCATCTGTCCAAATGCGACAATTGTCCGAAGATTGACGAGCTAGAGCAATATTTGGCGGAAAAGTTTGAACAGCTGTTAATTCAGGAGGTGCATTTCAAACAGTGGATAATTAGCAGCGGCAGATGTTCCCTTGAGACCGTGGTAAAGCAGATTCCGGAATTCATCGAGGAGTTCGGATTCAAGTTGAATGAACTGAAGGCGCACCATTTCATATCCGAGATGCAATCGAAATTTCTAAAGGAAAGTAAGGAGAAATTAGCCCAAAATGAATTCATTGTGATAAGCGACTTTGCCGAGAATTACACTTTTCTCGTTCAGGATGAAATTCAGGCTTATCACTGGGCAAACGACCAGTGCACGGTGCATCCTTTTTGCATTTATTTCAAAAACGAAGATAACGAACTACAGACCGTAAGCCTTGTTGTCGCGGAGAGTTTAGCTCATAATTATGTGTCCGTTTATTTATTTCAAATGAAACTGTTTGAATTCTTAAGATCAAAATTCGATGCAATCGACAAAGTAACGTTTTTCTCAGACGGCGCGGCTTCTCAGTACAAGAATAAAAAATTTTTTTACAATCTTTGCATAATTGAAGAAGAACAAAACTGCAAGGTCGAGTGGCACTTTTTCGCGACGTCCCACGGTAAGGGCCCATGCGATGCGTTAGGGGGAACCCTAAAACGCATGGCGACTAAGGCAAGTTTGCAAAGGCCATATACTGACCAGATCTTAAATGTACAACATTTGTTTTCGTGGATTCAAAGCAAGGAAATTGCCATTAACACAGTTTTATGCACTCAAAAAGAACACGATGCCATGGAGCGACGAATTCAAAACAGATATAATAATGTCAAAACTATAAAAACGAAAATTTTATTCTTCTCTAAAAAGAAAAGGTTGCAATATCTTCATAAGAAATATTTACAATATCTGCATAAGAATGATTTACTTGGCTTTGCGATTTTTTCCTTTTGAATGAGCGATATAAATGGGACACATAGAAAACTTAAAATACAAACCCTAATTTAATTTTATATGACGAGGGCCTATATTCAAAACCCTCTATCTTTGAATTTCACGAAAATGACTTTTTAATGGTAAAATGTTCAGTAAAACAACCCTCATCTATGGTGTGATTTTCATAACAAACATATTTTTTTTTGCTGTTTTATTTGCATTTTTGTACTTTCTCTATCTTACACAATTAATTTTTCTGAATACAAAACACTCTATCTTTTCTAATAATTAATTTTCAAATATTTTTTTGGATAACTTGTTCTTGCAATACATGTTTTTTTTTTACTCTTTTTGCAAGCTGAACATGAATTTGACATTATACCACCGGAATACCATTATTTTTGCGATCATTTACACCAATCAAACTCCAAACAAACTTAAAAAAGCAAAAACAAAAAAAAAATTGTTGCTATAACTTTTTGTTTAATTGTTAATTTTTTTTATCTTATGTTGTATTCTCTTAAATAAACCACGTTAAACACCGACAGATGGCATAAATAAAATCAAAATAATTTATTTTTATTAAAATGCAAAACCCTCTACCTTTTCATTTTCATACATACATATTGAATATTTTTGAGAAGCAAAACCCTCTATCTCGTGTAAAGTCCCCAATAATGCAAAATTTTATGAACCAATTATCTGTAAGATTCAGTAGTTGATTTAAAAAATAATGTAGAATAGCGAATTTTAATAACTCAATTAATACGCGAAAAAAAAAACAGTTTTTTGGCTCTCCTGAAAAGTTGTGTTTTTTAAGATAGGGGATTTTGAATATAGGCCCTCGATGAGTTTGATTATCACAATACATAAAATAATTAAAATAAAGTATGTAAACTAAGTATTTTATAGTGTGGGAAGCGGTGTGTATCTTTTAAACCAGATATTGTGGGGCTATAAAACTTTTTCGTTATAAACTCTATATTTGGGAAATTACTAATGTAAGTATTTCTTAAAGAACACGATTTGTGTTTTATGTTTTTTTATAGCTATTTAGCTATAATATTTTTATATATTTATAACATGAACAAGGAAAAACTTACCTTACACTAAATAATGTTTAGTTAAATTTTTAGAATATGAATAACAAAGTTAAGTAATGTTTACTTTTATCTTTATTAAAAACTATTTAGCAAATTTGGTTAGACATGGACCGGTTAGGCGATATAATCTACTAATATTGTGCTTCAGGCATTGTTTATTTCTTTCTTTAAAAACTTCTTTGTACGATATTGCTTCCAGCCAACGTAAACTATTCTAACAGGAATTTTCCATTTTACAAAGATCCGAAGAATATGGAGGCTAAGTTAAAAATTCTACCGCTTGCTTTGGTCCCATGACGAAAGTCCCATGTAGCACCCAATACTAAAATTCTTTCTTAACTCGTACAAATAAAAGTTGTATCGATAATTATCGGATGAATTAAAATTCAACTTTTTTAGGTCAGAATATACAACCTTGATCCACTTATCCGACCACGTCATTATATTCTTTGAAAATTGGAGGCGCCAAGCTTTAAAATTGTCACTAGGGGCCATTACTACAACATACAAATAGTTATTTTTAGAATGCTATCTGACAGGTAAATGGGTTTTGGTTGTTACAAGTTAACATTAACCTAAAAAATTACTGATAAGCTAAAAGCAGGTTTATCCTCATGGTAACTTAACAAGTGAACTTTAAGAATTTGAAACTGTCATATTTTCTTCTGAAAATATGGTAACTTCAATGACAGTTTTATTTCAAATTACATTATTCAATTATTTACCTTTGACATTGTTTTTTTTTTCTTAAAAAAAAAAAAAAATAAATAAAAAAAAAATTTAACACAAAAAACAAAACAATTTACCATAAAAAACAAAAATAAAGCACAAAAAACTGACTTCCGCTCTCAATTAAAGAAATAAAAAAAAATATTCGTTGCAACTACGTATTTTAAACAACCAAAAGTAGGCGGTATCTACTGTAATGTTGCCACAGTATATAAATTACATTTTTAATTTTATTGGACAGTTGTTATAATGATGAAAACTAAATGGTCACTATCATTCACGATATCTATTGTTCACGTTAACTATCAGGAACTTTATCATTAGGTTGTAATAAAGACCACCACTTAGGTTACTTCTGAAGTTTTCGATGAACTATGAATAAACACGACTTTAAAATAAGATGAGCTGTGCAAATACTTTTATTTACTTCGCTTTCCCCACATGCACGACAAGTCCACAAATTGTTTACATTTCTCTACGCGTTGTTTCCATTTTGGTATGTCCTTTTAAACTTCTACCATAGCTGTTTTTTCAAGTAAGTATAATGTTTTTTGATTTAACCAGGGACCGTAACAGTTATTCCTTTTTTCATAAAAGTCTGATGGTAACAGTTTTTATTTTTTTGAACAATAATAACAGTTATTTTTTGATTTTTTAATTTTTCGATCAAAAATAACAGTTATTTTATGATTTTTATTTTTTTGAACAAAAATAACAGTTATTTTTTGATTTTTATTTTTTTGAACAAAAATAACAGTTATTTTTTGATTTTTATTTTTTCGATCAAAAATAATAGTTATTTTATGATTTTTATTTTTTTGAACAATAATAACAGTTATTCTTTAAAGAAATGTACTTGTTATAATTATTTAGTTTGCCTTAATCAATATGTTATACCTGAATCTTAGTTGGAGACAAATTAATCATAAAACATCTGATAGAACTGAATGAAATCAATTTGTGGTGGTCCTTTGTTCCTCATAGGACCCACAGGACATAATAATAATGGTGAAGTAGAAATATGGGAATTTAGAATGAAATATGATGTCGTGCAAATGCCCACCTCCATCAAGTCGGCAGGCGCTCGTCCTTTTCGCAACATTTTTAACCACATTTTGCAACATGGCTTCGCTTATCTCGTCAATGTTGCGCCAAATTTCATCTGTCAGAGCGTCAGTTATGGTTGATTGTTCATGTAAACCCGGTCTTTCAAATGGCCCCAGAAAAAGCCGTCCAGCGGCGCCAAATCATAAGAACGAGACAAAAACTGAATTGCTTGGCCGGATGCGTTGCGCCGTCTTGCTGAAACCACACTGATCTCAACATTACGACGAAAAGCTGCATGAATGTTACGAAGTGATACAGTAATTTTCACAATTTTGATAGATAATTTTTTCAATTAAAATTCGTTGTTCAGTGTAGGGTTCCATCATTAAAATTTCCCTAGTTTTTACTACGGATGACAGCTCAATTTTAATCATTGGAAAGCCTACAAATGCTCACATAAAAAACCTAAATGTTCTTTAAAAAAAGAAATTCTTTCACAATTTTCACCAAATTAATAGTAAGAATATGGCCTTTAAAAAATTTTGGATTCCTCCCAATATCTAGCTTACAAAATATGTAGTATATTCGTCTAAAATCGATAAAAATGAAGTTCCATATTTAAGTGATTCGCAGTGTAAGTGTTAAGTAATAATAACTAAAATATCATCAGTATTGCCCGTGGCCGTTGTAGAACAATTATAATTTACATATGGATGTGTGGATGTTTGTTACATTGTGTTTTTAAACTGCTTAGTAGTGGTGTTGTCTAATGACTCAATTTCATGCTTGTTTCATTGTTGCGATGAATAAAACGCTTGTGTGGTGTTACTATTTCAAAGTGCTAAATGAGATGGTGTCAATTTCTTTTCATATTTGTTTGTGTTAAAAATTCTTCCACAAAAATATCATAAAACGAATTTTTTATATAAAAATTAACAACTTTAGCGCAAATATTGCATTCTTAAGTTTGGTGGGATGATAAATTTCTAGAGAAGAAGGGTGTTTAATAAGTGCGAATAAAAACAAAAATTGAGGCAAATGATAAAATTTTTAAAAATATGTATTTTTTTTTTTTTTTTTTTTTTTTGGTTTTCTCAAGCTTCCGTCGTATTTATTTTTAAGGTAGAATGATACTGGTAGAATTTAATTTTATGGATTATAGATTAAAAGCAGTTTATTTTATTTATGCTTTTTCTTTCATATTTTTCTATTTAATTATACGAGGGTCGAGCAATAACTTAATAGATGTCATTTATATAAACCATGTTGAAGTTAAAGAAATATTTTTAAACTTTCATTTGCTTAAGCAAAGTGCGAAACTGATCGCGCACTCCGAACGGCATCAAAAAATTTTTAATTTTGTTTTTGTTTTATTAAAAAGCCTCTAAGGCTTTTCGGTAATTTTTGACAGTATCTTAAGCTTGTTTATGCACATTCTGGATGGGCCTAAATACCTTTTTTTGCGTCGAGAAACAGATATGTCTTTGATTTTGTATTGTCAAAGGGTGCATAAAGACATGCAAGGTGGAAAAAATCTCCATATAATGGGCATAAGCCATGTTTAAAAAATTCAAAATATGCCCTAAAAATTAATAAAATATGCATTTAAATCCATTTAAGGAGTACTGCTTTTCGTATTTTTTTAAATTTGACATTTAATTTTGATATAAGATATTTTTAGTAAAAAAGTCAAAACAAAAACAATTATATACATTTAAAACGGATAACAAATTAAAAAGTGCAATGCGCTTTCAACTGCGGGTGGTAGCAATACTTCCTCAAACCTAAAATGACAAAAACAACAGAGGTTGCATTGCATTGTTAGTGTTTACGGTACAACCATTTATAGCAATACATTAACAAAACCAAAACAAATTTGCTCGAACTGTCAACGTGTGCCACCTTGTACTAAATTCGCATTAAAAAAGTGTCTCTGTAAAGGGCACCACCATACACTATCAAAATACTCATCAAGCCCTATGGTGGTATTAGTGAAAATACTCTTAAGAAGGCAGTTAGGGCCGTCTGGGCCTGCAAGAACTTCTTTTGGAAGACATGAGGCTTTGGCCCCAGTATGATCAGTGAATGTAGTATATGAGACCGATAATCACCTACATATCCTTGGTGTGGTGGCCAAAGATCCAGCAGGTGTCGGCGATCGGAAAGTGCAATAGGCTGCAAAGAATGTCTGGCCCTGACGGGGGTGATGCGCATGTGTCATACGTCGGCATTTGCATTTATAGTGAGTATACTGCCATTACACATCCATATTAGGAGGACAGCATGATCGAGTCTCCATAGGCTAGCTAAATCTGGTCGTACAAATGGTGTCCACGGACATGCTGGTTTAATGAAATGAGCTCCTGGTCTATCAGTCTGCACAAGGGCGGATATTATGACCATGGAGCTTGGCTTAGACAGGACGTTCAGCACGCTTCTCCCTAACAGGGAGGCCTGGGACAGTGGAAATCCACCTCATGATAGCCAGGGACTATACTGGTATACTAATGGATCCATATCGAAGCATGGAGTGGGTGTAGGGGTATTTGGAGCTAACACGCGGATTTCAATAGCCATGGGTAGAACACCTAGTATGTTCTAGGCCGACAAACGGATAACAACTGAACTAAAGTTGAGCTGTCATCCGTTATCGACAAATAAGAAAAATTTAAAGTTTGAGAAAAATCGCTGCAAGAATATGCCTACCTCCCATACGTCCTTAAATAAAAAATTTAATTTTTAGCCACAATTTATATCAGAATGAAGCAAAAACTAGTATCTGTATGTACAATTTTCCATTCTAGTATTTTTTGTTAATTTTGTTACATTCGGTGCAAGGACATGCCTATATATTAGCGATGCCAATCCCGATCCCGAAAATTCTGCGATTAAAAAATTCAAATCCCGGGATTTTCGGGATTTACTCAATCCCGAAATCGTTAACATAAACTTTTTGTTTTACCTTTTTTCTGAAAAGAAATTCATCATGACATTCTCCCTTGAGAGGATAGGGAACACAATATTAATCTTTTATATTTATTTGATTAACTCCCTTAGTACTGTTATTGAAAACGAAAGAAAAAAAGTTAAATTTTTTTTTATTATTTTTAAGCGTGTCCAACAATTATAAAGAAATTTTAATGTGTGAAGTGCAGAGAATAATTAAAGAAGAAAATTAATTAAAGAAAGAAATGGCTTTTGAAATTCATAAAACAAAAAGAAAAACTAAAAGTTCCATGTGGTTTTATATTCTAATTGATTACACTGATGCATCAAATGCAAAATTTTAACTTTGCTCTTTAGAGGTTTAGGCTAATTAAAGTGTTTTCCGAGAGAGGGCATGGCACCTAAGGTAATATATGGAGCGATTTCACGAAATTAAGTAGTGTAAACTATGCACTACATAATTCCTACCACCAGTGGTGGTGGGTTTTTTATGGTTAACTAAAAAACTGATTTTGTTAATTAATTTCGAATTCAAATTTCAATTGTTAATCTTAATTCATTTAATAAAAATGTTAATAGAATCTTACAAATAACTCAATTACTATTTTGCTCTATTCAATTACTATATTAATTATTTTTTTTTAATTTGGTACAACTAATGTAATTGAGTAAAATATAGATTTTATGTTAATTATTTTTTGAATCAATTAACATATTGTTGGAAATCGTACGTTGTTTTTTTTTATAATCAGCCCAATTATGAATAAATATTCCCCGGGAGTTTTTTCCCTTTCCCCATCTTTACAGTTGTATTTACATAGGAAAAATGGGAGATGGGATAAAATTCCCGGTGAATTTGTATTCATAATTTGGTTGAATATTTTTAATTAAATTTTAATTAATTTCAGACAAAAACATGAAAAACAACAAAAAAAAAAAAAATGTACGAAAAAACAGAAGTTAGGAAGAACATGTAAATTAATTAAAATAGTTAATCATTCATTCAAAAGCAAATTTCGATCTACCCAAGTGAAATACCATTTGGTTTAAGGAGTGATGTTTGACTATTGATGTCATCCGGCTTAAATAGTCGAGTGAGTAAAACGGCAAACTCCACCGACGAGATTGTGTGGTTACAATCGAAACTAGTCTGGGCAACCTGTCCGTGAAAGCCTGGGTTCAAATCTCAGCGCATCAAGAATGAAAAATTTTCAATAAATTTTAATATCTAAAAAATCCCTGTCTTCATAAAAATAATTTAATGAAAATTAAATTCAATGAACTTATGCCTAATTAAAATATCTGAATTTAGATTAAAAACCATTAACAGTTCAATAAAATAACCACAATACTAATATTATTAAATTTTTCATTAATTAAGAAAAAAAATCACAATTTTAAATTTTTAAAAATTTTACTAATCAATATTAAACAACTTTGTAATATTAAATGAATTATAAATCTTTTGTTTGTAAACCTCTTTTAAAGACGTTTTTATACCCTCCACCAACACTGTGGTGAATGAGGGTATACTAAGTTTGTCATTCCGTGTGAAACTTTTTTATTATACATCTGGCTCCTTGAGTAATTCTAAGTCGATTTAGCCATGTCCGTCTGTCTGTCCGTCTGTTGAAAACACGCTCACTTTTGAAAAACGCAAAAGAAAAGAACAAACTTGGTCTCAAATTGCTTGTAGTTATCCAAAGCAGTTTGGGATTGAAATCCAGCAACATCGGTTCGGTAGGATCAGAACTTTGAATCAAAATGTGGAACCACCACCCTGAAAAAATTGATAATTTTGATACAAAAACTAACATAAATGGTTTATTAATGCACGGAATGACATAATTTTGCTCGAATTTGGTTTGTACTACTGCAAATCATACTGGTGAATTTCGTGACGATCGGTCCATAATTTACCACAGGCCCCATATAAACACATCTCGAGGAAAACAGTTTAGTATGCCTAAAACCGCAATAAAAAACGCTAGCATACTTAAATTTGGTACGTCACAGTTTTATAGGACCAGAAATCACACTGTAAAATTTTTTGAAGATCGGTCCATAATTTACACTAGGCCCCATATAAACCCTACTTCCGGAAAACAGTTTAGTACGCCTAAAACCGCAATAAATAACGCTAGCATACTTAAATTTGGTACGTCACAGTTTTATAGGACCAGAAATCACACTGTAAAATTTTTTGAAGATCGGTCCATAATTTACACTAGGCCCCATATAAACCCAACTTCCGGAAAACAGTTTAGTACGCTTAAAACCGTAATAAATGACGCTATCATACTTAAATTTGGTACGTCACAGTTTAATAGGAGCTGAAATCACAATGTAAAATTTTTTGAAGATCGGTCTATAATTTACACTAGGCCCCATATAAACCCTACTTCCGGAAAACAGTTTAGTACGCCTAAAACCGCAATAAATAACGCTAGCATACTTAAATTCGGTACGTCACAGTTTTATAGGACCAGAAATCACATTGCCAAATTTCGTGAAGGTTGGTCCATAATTTACCCTAGGCCCCATATAAACCCTACTCTCGGAATACAGTTTATTGCGCCTAAAACCAAATAAAGCTCACTTTGGGAAAATAATAAAATTCGCCTTAAACCATCACAGATATAGATATTGCGGTAAAAAGTCTTACTTAAATTCATATGGCCTGAAAAAATATCATGCAAATTTGTGAAATTTTCTGTTAACGCTAAAACTAATTACACTGCTGTATTGAAATTTATTCTAATTTATTTTTTGTAATACTAGAAATCAGTCTTCAGAATTTTGGGATGATTGGGCCATAATTTACCATAGGTCCAATACAAATTACCCTCCTAAAAATTATTTTAGTTCGGCTAAAACTTTTACGAATCATGATATTTTACTCAAGCATGTTCAAAGTCCTAACAAGAAACGCATAAAATTTTCTTATTGTCGGTCAATAATTTAATTCATGTCTAAACCGCAACTAATTTTAATGCGGACGCTCGTTTTTGTGAAGCTTAGTTAATAATATATATGTATTTATCATATAGAGCTCACTCCTGTCGGTGGAGGGTATCAAAGATTCGGCACAGCCGAATATAGCACTCTAACTTGTTTTTTTTTAGGTAATTTTTCATCTAAAAATGCACTATGAAAATATTTTGCAGCGCCCAAAATAGGGATAGATGTAACAGAACTCATTTGAATACTTAAGAATTCCTGCGCCATTTTATTCTAGCTTGGGTGTAACATGTCATTAAGCCCGTAAACAGGCGTATCTGCGCCTCTAGAAATATTTGGGGACCTAAGGTATCTCTCGACTCTTTAGCAGAATCACAGCACAAGATGAAAAGAGCCTTATCCTCCTCGGATCCTCTTATAATTTTTTTAAAGCCCTCCAAAGGCCAGTTCTTGTAGACTTATCAAAACTTGTCCCACCTGTAGGTGTGACCGGGCTTTCAACATTTTCGGAATGCAGAGACATTTAAGTCAAATTTCTTTGAAATATTTACGCATTGCATCGAGGGTCAAACATTGCAGATAAACAATAGGTTTCATTATTTTCTAAATCCTTAAATCTTTTAGTTAGAGCTAATGCTAAGTCAGCCGCTAAATTTTGAGGCTCTGAAATATTTTCCATCTTTGTTGATTCATTTATTATATGAAACAATTTCAGTATTCTTTTTTAATTTTATGCTTTGCATAGAAAATTCAATTATTTGTTCGAAAATACTCCAAACAAATATATAAAAAGTATCGTCGTTTCGACAGCAAAATATCGCCGATACTGATATATCGGAAAATCTGAAGTATCGCCGATATATCGGTATTCGTTACATCCCTAATTATTACTACTTAAAATTTTTTAAATTTTTTATTGTTAACAAAAAAACTTTTCCAGATGACATTCAATTGTTTGTATAGTAAAATTTCTATGAAAAGCACCCAAAAAACTTAGATAAATTTTACTACAGAATCAATTGCCTGTCACATGGAAACAGCATATTAGTACACAAAAAATTAGTTAATTTTTAATAGTTACAAAAAAAAAAAAAGAAAAAATATAGCTTAATTTTTCCAATTTTGGCAGTACCATAAACTTACCTCTTTATAATTTTTTTGTAACTTAAGAATTGTGACTCAAGAAATTAACTCACTTTTTATATTCCCGGCAGAAAATTCTAGGACATTTTTACAGATTCTGTAACAGCATTCCAAAAAGTACTAAAATATTAAATAAAAATTAGGTTTTCTGAAAAAATAATTAACTATACTCTACCAAACACAGGCAAATTCGGGGGGTTGCAATAAAAAAATCTTAAAGTTTAAGATAATACAAAAATTTTTCTCGGTAATATTGTTTAACAAAAATATTTTCCCTTTTTTGTAAATTTAGTGGTAAATAAATCTACTAAGTTTGAAAAAAATATATAAAGAAATGAAGTTTTGGCAATGTTTTGTAGCAAAACGGGTAAAAGTCGTTTCTCTATTAAACAGCTTAGCTTAAAACTTGTTTGACCTTGGTGCCCTCCACTGTAAACAAAAAATTAAAATCATGAATTCTAAAGGGTTGTTCATCGTGAGGTTTGATTTTTAATGGGCTTTTTTTACTGATCCCACGTGACTCATATTAAACTGCTTTGTTATTTTTGTTCAGTATCGTTCGGCAAGTCATCATGGAAAGACTCACACCACAACAGCATCTCCAGATTGTTCAGCTGTTTTAAGAAAATCAGCGTTCTGTGAGGAGAAATGTTTTTCGTGCAATTCCAGGAATTTACGGTGCGCAATCGACCTATTGAAACCACTAATACATTACATTAGTGGATGATGCTCGACCGGTTAGACCACATCCAGCACGTAGTAAAGTGAATAGTTATAGCAGCTGTAGCTGAGAGTTTAAGCGAAGACTGTGACGAATCGATTTATCGTGTTCCAGCAGCTTAGCTTGCCGTATTCGACAACTTGGCGTATTTAACGTAAGGATCTCGGCCTTAAAGCGTACAAAATTCAACTTCTGCAAGAATTGAAGACTTAAATTTGCGTATTATTTTTAGTGAATGGGCTGTGAAAAAATTCGAAGAGTACCAAGAGCTACCATTACATCCATTAAAAACAACTGTATGGTGTAGTTCTTAAACTGGTAGAATCATTGCTCCATATTTCTTAAAAAAATGAGGAAAATCAGAATGTAACCGGTCGCGGAAAGCTCTGGTAGCAACAAGACGGCGCTACGAGCCATACAGCGCGTAAAACAATGACCTTGTGGAAAAATCATTTGGTAAGCACTTAATTTCACGTTTTGCTACGGTAAATTGACAACCTAGATTATGCGATATCACACCTTTGGACTATTTTCTCTGGGGATTTGTAAAGTTTGAGGTCTTCAGAAACAAGCCAGCTACGATTGACGCTTTGGAAGACATTACTCGTGTTATTGGCGAGATAACAATCGCTATGTTTAAACGACTCGCCCAAAATTGGACCTTTCGAATGGACCACCTCAGACGTAGTCATGACCAACATTTACATGATATCATTTTCAAACAGTAGATGCCATAAATTGTTCTTTTAGCCGATAATAAAAATTTTAAGTTCACTTTAAAATTTATGTGTTATATTTTACATTACAAATCAAACCTCACGATGAATCACCAGATGCTTGCAAACCTATTTAAGGAAGTTTTGTTGGCTTTACAAAAATGTATATTGCATAAATATTCTAAGCACTTAATTAATCTTTAGTTTTGTCTATGGCACAGAGCACTGTGTGCCGTGAATGTTATTTTTGTTTATAAAATTTGTTAAGAATCCTTCACCTACTTTTGTATAGGGGATTTGCTATTTGCACTGATGGCTCGAAGATGAAGGGTGCGGGGGTCTACATTGAGGATTTGGACATCAGAAGGACATATAGACTTCCCGACGACTGCAGTGTATTTCAGGCGGAGGTTCTGGGGGTTCTCAGGGCCGTGGAATTGGTAGGGGCTAAAATTGCCAAGGGCTCGGAGGTCACTATATATGTGGACAGCCAGGCGGCTCTTAGAGCCTTGGTGGGCTGTTATGTGAACTCCAGGCTAGTGGGCGATTGCAGGAGGGCTCTAGGAGGAATCTTAGGGAATTATGTTGTGGGGCTCTGCTGGGTACCGGGTCACTGCAACATCACCGTCAACGAGATAGCTGATGAGTTGGCAAGACTGGGCTCGGAAGTGGAGGATCCTGACAATTTGCAGGAGGTCAGGCTTCCAATGGGCTTCGACTTTGGGAGAAGTAGGGAATGGATTCTGAGCGGGACTAATCGGGCTTCCTTTCCTGTGCTTTCAACATTTACTTCTCCTACTCTTTCACACTAGATTTATTTCACTTCTTTCCTTCTTTCTTTCACTAATTAAAGCGTCACAATGGACCATATTGGTCTCTGGGTGAGGGTGTGCAGTTTGCTTCACACCAGCCTTTCTAACCTAACCTAACCTTCACCTACTTTACTGGAACTCTGCATGTCTTAGGCCAGGTTTTTGAGATGTGGATTAAGTTTAAACTTAGTTTAACCTACTCTGGAACTCGGACTTTTTCGGCGAAATTAGATTTTTTCTTATTATTTCATTAAAGACCAACATTTTAAGCAATACTAAGCTGTTCCGTCAAAATTTTGTATACAAACTTCGTAATGGCGTCACAAATCTGTTTTCACATTAACTAAAAACTGAGAGCTCAAAAACCCAGCCTTACTGTGTAGTGCATAACTTTTATAACTAACTTTTTAAGATATACCATAAGTGCTTCGCCAAATAAGAATATTTTTCATTGGGCTATTGCTGTATGTAAAAGTATGGAAGCCCGAAATAAAGTTAGAGACTATAATTGTCAACAAACGGCACAGATCAATAATTACTATCTTTTGAACACAATTAAAGGATATAGTTATCATGGTTCCTGGCTACCTCGGAGTGTACAGAATTTTAAAGGTAGAGACCATTATCATCAATGACGAGCGCCTGAATTTACAAAGAAATGGCCGAGGGCGACGCTTCATTTTAAATTGCTAACGACACAATAAGCATATTTAATGAAACAACTGTCGGTGACTGTCGGTGTGAGTATCTCTTGTAAATAAACACAAACGTTCTAATCATATCAATTAACACTTATTATTTATTAAATTAAATTATATTAGATATAAACAAAATAAAAAGTAATTAAAAAAATCCCATTGTTTTCAACTTAAATGAAACACCTGTTTGAACAAAAACTTTTATATTAAATTTTACGCATATTTACGTCGTAATTTCGAAATTTAAATAGTAAAAATTATTAACGGATTTTGCGAAAACACACTTTATATTCTGCATAGTAATGAGAATGTGATTTTAAAATTTATGCTTTTATAAAAAATAAATATAAATTTTAAATGTAAAATACATAAGTTTTAAATTTAAAAAATTTCCAATATTTTCATTGTGCATATTTAAAATTTTCATTATTTCATACAGGTTTAAAATGTTTATAATTAAAAATTCTAAAAAACTGTATTCCGATACAAATCTTCTATGACAGCATCCAAAGGACCCGTTTAACATCTTTCTGTTATTATTTTTTTTAATAACCGTCATGTGTCATTTTATTTCTAATTCAATATCAAATATTTCGTGCATTTAATTGTTCGTTCAGTTTTTTTTATACTCTCACACGCCTTTTGCCACTTCTTATTCATGCACACTCGAAACTTGTGATGGTATTAATGTACACTTCTTAATTAACCCAGCAAACATTAAGATGTAGTGTAAAATGTAATGAAAAAGGAAATTTTTTTATGTTGTACACAAACTTTTCGAGTTTTAAAGGCCCAATTATAATATGCTTAAGTTGGCTTAAGCAACTATGCCTATACATGTTAATCATATGTGTCAAACCATATTGATTTTTAGGAAACTTTTTGTTAAGTTTTATGAATCTGTCATTTGCTTAAGCAAAGTAAGAAACTGATCGCACTTTCCGTACGGAATCAAAGGTTTTTTAAATTTGTTTGTCTTTTTAAATGCATTTGAGAGAATTTTGTTTATTTTTGACACAAATTTAAGCAATCTTTATATGCATAAACTTGTTGGGCATTAATATGTTAAACAAGGTAAATTTAAGTATACGACTATCTCTTATTTTTTAAGGATTTCTCGAACTCAAGTCTCTAAGTCCAGAATTGTAATCATCAACATATGTTTTCTATATAATAATCGAGTACCTAAATAAGCAGTTATACCTAAAAGAAAGTAGCCACTACCAAGTATCCCCCACCGCTAAAACATGGGTAAGTGGTACTTTTTTGGCCTGTCACATTTTGAAACATTAGCTGTGAAATAATTGAGTTTAATGGGGAAATGGGAAAGACGAATGGAAAGCTGTACTTTGTTTGAAGATATTTAAAATACTTTAAATGCTGCCAACCGTTCTATTGTATTTACTGAAACGCAGTTTTAAAAGAGTATTAAAAAAAGCTAATCAGAAAAAGTTTTATAATGTGGAAGCACAGACAAATGGTTTAATTTTTTCAATTAATTTTTTTAATCAGAACACATAAATTTAAATGTTTGTATATATGTTGTGTATTTTTTAGTTTATGCAATTAATTTTCTAATTGACTAAATTGGTGTGGCATGACTCGAAAATACAAATCCGGTAATTTATATACATAATAAATTTTTTTGCAGGTACAAAATAAGTGAAAAATTTAATTGTCTAAACGAATTGTTTAATTAAAGTCGATTTTCTATTTTTTCTGTGCGAGCGCTAAAAGTGTTCCATCACTGACCGTGCCTTTCTGTTTATAAGCACATACTTATCAGAACGAAATTCAAATCTCTAAAACACTGCGGACGATCAATTGGGGGAAATATAGAAGTTCTCATATATGGGCCAAAGAGAAAAAAATGATTTCTTACGAATGACTGGTTTATAAAAGAAAAATTGTATTTCTAGATGTTCTTAGAATGTTAGAATGTCCCAGAATTAGTGGAACGTTTTGAACACAAAAGAAATGTGTTTTAAGGAGGACAGCGATTTTTAATGCTTTAAGGAAGGATGTACAAATTTTTGGGTATGGTTAAGTCTGATGAGGTTATTTAAATTGGTTTTGAAGGCTGTGTCATTTGGCTCAAATATTCTTGTGTTGATAATAACGTGCATTAATACTTACGCACATTCACTTTTGTTATTCTTTTGTAGTTTATATTAAGGATTACTTGCACAAATTTATACGTTTTATACGACTAGAAATCGCACTGTCAAAGTTCGTGAAAATCGGTCAATAACTTACACTAGGCCCCGTATAAACCCTACTCCCGGAAAACAGTTTAATGACATCATAATACAATTAAATACTTCGCTGTTTTATAGGACCAGAAATCGAACTAATAAATTTCGTGATGATCGGTGCATAATTTTTCATAGGCCCCATAAAAAGCCTACAACCGTAGCAGATATAGATATTGCGGTAAAATTTGTTCCAACTTAGCTTTATATGGCCAAATCTCATGCAATTTTGTGATAAACAGTCCATAATTTACCTTAGATCCCATATTAAGCAGCCTTCCGAAATTCACTGTAAACGGTAAAACTAAAACCATAAATCACTCTACAGAATTTTGCAGTGATTGGTCCATAATTTACAATGGGTCCAACATAAATTCCCCTCCTGAAAATCATTTTAAAATGATTCGTATCAGCTAAAACTGATACGAAACATGATATTTTCCTCAAGCTAGTTAAAATTGCTAAAATGAAAAGCATAAAACTTTCCGATTGTCGGCCAATAATTTAATATAGGTCTCGACCGCAACCAATTTTAATACTGACGTCCGTTTTTATAAAGATTAATTATTAATAAATGGATATCATATGAGCCCATTCGCGAAATATTCGAACTGTCGGTGGAGGGTATCAAAGATTCGGCACAGCCGAATATATCACTCTAACTTGTTATTTTGAAAATTTTCATGGCCTTGGGTAGCTCCGCGATCGTACTTATAATTCGCATACTTACTCTTTGTAATTAATATTTTGTTCACAAGAATTTTAGGTTTTTTAAAGACTTAGGACCTAATTATGTAAAACGCAGCGCAACACCGTTTTAAAATTTTCAACGACACAAGCAATGCAGCGTTTGAAATTTTAAAACGCAATGTGAATTTCTGTATAAAGCAACAACAAAATTACAAAATATTTATGACATTGTTTGTGCTTTCAATGTTATTTTTTGGCGTTGCGCTGCGTTTTACATGATTAGGGCCTTAATATGTAACTTTTCCTTAATTGTAAAACATATTTAACTTTAATTGCAATTTTTAGATTTTTATATTTATTTTTCGCTTAAGTGTTGCAACGTTAATTTTTGATTTGAGAATAACATTTGATAACAATTTAATATCAAATTGTATGTCAAATGTTTATATTCAAATCATTATCAATTTGAAGTCAAACAATTGAAAAACCTTTAAGAATTTGCTTGGCATCAAATGCTTAAGTCATTTCTTATCAAAGATTTGACTTCGTGTTTGTTGGGTTTATGGGATATTTGACCAATGTATTTGCCCTTTACAAAATACCGTAAAGTGCACATAAAACAAAGTTGAGGGAATTCTTTCGATGTGATAAGCATATTTAAATTCCATTTGAAATGGAAATTATTTTCTAGAAAAAACATTTTTTTGTTGGCTGGGAAATTACAGCTGTTTTTTGTTTTTATTTTTTTTTAAATACCCCAACATTGGCATTTTGAACACTTCATAAAAGTTTGATTAAATATTACTACTGTATGTGTCATTCTTACTGTCTGTCTGTAGTTGCTTCTGCTGTCAGTTTTGCTACTCATTCCTACCACAGCACCACCAACAACAAACAGCAGCAGTAACAGCAACACCAACAGCAGAACAGTCTCAAGTCAGTTTGTGTATGTTTTTAGCTAAAATAATAATTAAATAATACGCGGTTGCTAATTTGTTTTTAGTTCTTTAACGATATTAAAAACTACAACAAAAACAAAAACATTTATCATTTATTGTTTACAATAATAACGTTCGTTCATTCATTTAATAGTGAAAACTAAAAGAGTACGCGCGCGCCTTTCAATCGGAAGTTCAGTTCAGTTCAATTCAGCCCCAGTTTTTTTTTCTTTCTGCTGTTGCTTCTGTTTAAATTTTTTCCCAACTATTTTGTCTATATTATTTTAATTTCTACCCTGACAGGGATGGCTACTGTTCTATTTGTTGTATGAATTGTGCGCATGTTTAAACGACAATTTGTTTTGATTTTGACATAAAGAAAAACAATTTATTCGTTTGAGCTCCTAATTTTAGAAGTACAGATATAACCGTCGTCACTAAACGCGCCATAAACAAATCATTTAAAGTTCAACATCAAAAAAAAAAATTAAACGGGCAACAAATGACGGTAGTGGAATAAAAAAAAATTTAAATTTAATAAAGAAAATTAATTAACAATAATAAAAGAAAAAGACATAAATTTTGCAATAGAAATTTGATCATTCTATTCATATTAACAATTCATTCAATACTTAAGCGATCTTCAATCCGACAATTACTTTGAAACATTTTGATAACTTTGTTTTAAATGAACAAAAATAAAATAAAACACAAAAAAAACTGTAAATTTGAAATCATTCGGTTTTATATGAAAATATTTTTTTAATATAAAAAATAATTAAAACTATTTACAATATTTAAGTTAAAACCAATATTGTGTAGACAAGTGTTAAAACTAATAAAATATATTCGTAGTTTTATTTTTTTAAATATCCGAAAGACCTATTCAAAATATATTTTTGTGAATAAAGTAAAATAACCCTCTTAGTTCGAAATTTGTAAAGGCCAGTTAATACGATTTCTTAAGTCCATGTAAAGAAACCAGTGGCAGTTTCAGTTATGTATTAAACCATCGCTGGAATAAAATTGTTTCTGAAACTTAAGTGGTGCAAAATGTTTTTTAAAATTGGAGCTTTGAAAAGTCAAAAAGTTAATAAGTTTAAATGTGCTAAAATAAAACAATAAAAAATTTAAACAGAGCAGGTGATAATTTATTAAAAATACACTTTAAAATATTGGTCATGGACCCACCAGTTAGTACACCGATCGACTGGGAATCACAGAACCCGTCCTTCCGGATGGCTGGCTGTTAATGTGGCTGTGCTTGTTCGAAAAGATATTTCGAAGAGATATTTTTACAAAATTTACAAATTTTACATGAATTTCAACCCCATATCTTAACTTTGTACCGGCAAATTTATGTTATGATAATAATATTAATGTAAAAGTTCTTTACGCACAATATTATTTAGATATCTTCATCTATGCATATGACGTTTTTTTCGTCTTTTACGGTCAATTTCACAAAGTTCAGTTATAATAAACTATCAGTTATAACTGTCAAAAACATATTGTTAACTGTAACTTAAAGTAATAGTTTGTTTTAACTGAACTTGGTGAAATTGTCCGTAACTGACTTAAGGGAGGGCGGTTTATATAGAACAAATGTTCAACTGTCCCCAAATTATTATGTATATACCAACATTTATGAGGAAGTCACGGCATTTAAAGCTATTTTCGGGAGTTTTATTTGAAAGAAATTTATGGTCATTCCCAAAAAAATTTGATAAGGTAATGACAAAATAAGTTTGGACCAAATTTATTGTACAAACCAACATAATAAGATATTTTATGGGCACAAAGACTCTATTCAGGTAAGAAGTTTATTTTGGGGCCGTATAAAATTATGTAGATATTCTCATCATTTTTATTAGGCTTCGTCCTAAGTCTGGGCCCACACTATGAAAGTTTTCTTTCAGAAAGTCTGAGTTTATTGGTGAGAGAGGAAGAGAACATAAAATTCTTCTCTCCCCTCTCACTAATAAACTTAGACCAGGGATATTTAATAGGGTTTTAAATTCTGTGCCAACTTCCAAAAAAAAGTTTTTTTGGACCTTCACGGTACCATTTTTTTTTTTTAATTTATTAAAACAACAAAAAAAGTACATAAAAATTCAATTATACACAAAAAAGGAAAAATGACGAACATTGAAAACAATGAAAAATGGAGAAATTTTATAAATGGATTTAAAAATTTTACAGTATTATGGGACGTTAAATGTGAAAGTTATAAAAATAAAACAAAAAAAGCAGGATATCAAAAAATGTCTTTTGCATAAGTACTTCTATATTAAAAAAAAAAAAAAAAAAAAAAAAAAAAAAAAAAAAAAACACAATACTGATGTTTTGCTTTTAGTGACAGCGTCTGTGGTCAAAAAGAAACAAAAGTAGTAACACAGATTTTGACTAATGTTGCCTCGTCTGTGGGTACCATAAGTCCCCTTTTACAATGTGGCTAGTGAAAGGCAGACAGACGAAGTTTGTAAGCAAGAAAAATATTTATTACAAAATATAATCATATATTTTTTCAAGTATTCAAATTGAAATGATCTTCATTATCAAAAGTTATTTTCGGGAATACAAAATTTTTATTATTAATTAATTCATTTATTACTGACGTGCTAAATTCCCAATTTTTATTTTTGATAAAAACACTGAAATTTATGAGAAATCTTCGATTGAGAATAAACGTTCAACTTCAAGTCGATGTCACTAGCGCATACTTAAATAATATAAGTTCACATGGAGATAGTGTGTCAATATATTCATCGGTTTCGCTTTTATTAAAATAAGTATCTTATGTTGTTTTTTTTAACTTGGTCTACGCTTGAAGACCAATATTTCGATTAAAAACTTTGTTAAGTTTTTCAATAAATATTTAATTCTCCGTCATAGAAGAAGGATAAACTTTCATGTAAAGCACACAAAACAGAACGGAACAATTATTTTTAACAATTCCTTGGTTATCTGTCATCATACGAGCATTTGCGTCTTTTTAAGTGTCTTGGCATTTGCAAATAAAAACTATCAAACACAATTTTAAATTGTTCAGTAACCGTTTATTTTAGAAAAACTTAACCCGATGTAGTTTTTTAAGTTCTTGTTACCCATTTCGATATAAGAAAATGCATATGAATGAAAAGGACCGATATATTTATACCCACACCAAAATAGTAGAAAGGGTATTAAGCGTATTCGCTTATTTTTGTTACACCTTAAAATATTGATCCTAGACCCAACTTTAGGTAAACCGATTGACTCAGAATCACATTCTGGGTCGATATAGTATCACAAGTACCAAGCCTATTGAAAATGCTGAGAATCGGTCTATAATTGCACATAGACCCATACAAGCTTCTTTCCGGAATAGAGTATTTGTGCCTAAACCATCTTAATTTGTTGGAATTTAGATTAAATTTGTTTCCAACTTATTTGATTGTAATCTAAATCATCTTATCAGTTTCTATTGGAATCGGTCCATATTTGACCGTAGCTCCCATACAAATACTACTCTACCCTTTTGCGCTTGCTACTATGTCATGACAAAATGTTGTGCTGGTGGGTCTAAAATGACGCAAACAATTATCATATAGATGAAGATATATTTTAAAGTATTTCAAAGATAATTTTGTGAAGATCACACGATGTAAAAATCTGTAAAGTTAGACAACAGTTAGGAAAGTTATAAGCCATTAATGCCCGTAATTTCTACAAAAAGAAATCAAGCTGTGTATAGAAATCTATGGTGTAACTGCTGCCATGTTTTAAAAGAAAACTTAAGGTAAAAACACGAAGGCAAATAAATGTTGAAATAGGTGAAATTTTTTTTACACAAAATAGCTTTCATTCAGTTTAGCCGTAGGAACACAATTGAACCGTATGAACGTAGTTGTAGACGCAAACGTAAAAACGTATCTACGTCGTACGTCGACATAGATCTTGTTCTATTTCATACGCCGGTAACAACCCTATTGTCATAAAAACAGAAAAATTAAAAATATTAAATTAAATAATTTTTTGTGCTTTCAAATTTGGGTTGTTTACGGAAGGCTGGTTATCAGGTTATATGGTTATTTAGTTATATTCATAACAACAAAATTCATTTATTTACAGTTTTTTTAAATATATTTTGTTGCTATTAATAAACCTACATAACCATATAACCTGATAAGCCGCCTTTCGTGAACAACCCAAATTGAATATTTGAAAACAAATAAACAAAGAAGGAAAGCACAAACAACAATTTTAATAAATTTGGATTTTTCTAATATTATTTTCAAAGGAAAACAAAATACGTCTACGATCGAATTGTGGATAAATAGATCGTAATTTTAGAAATCTACGGCGTTATATCCTACGTTCTTACGGTCTACCCAGTTGTGTTCCAAGCAAAAAATATAAATTTTTTTTGTTTTTAAAATTATGGAAAATAAAAATTGTCTTTTTTCACATAATTGCGTATAACTTTCTAATTTTTTGTTAGATCTCCTAGATTTTAAGTTTATTTTATTCGGCAAAAATTATGTAAGCAAATTAAAACAAAATTCATAAAATTACTTGAACTTTCAGCCCTGGCTGAGGGCTCAATTTCTCAAGTTACAAACAATAACCTCAAAAGGTGCCCTCTCTTAAAAACTTGTTGAAATCTAAACAATTGTTACAAAACAATTTAATTTTTATATAGTGTAATGGCACCCAAGATATGAAAAAACGTCTTTTATAACCTGCTTAAGATGCAAAAAAAAAACTTTTTAAACAAAAATGTTTTCCTTAGTTTAACACATGGAAATTTTATTTTGAATAGTAGGTTTGCTTGATTATTTGCTGTTTCCTTCCTTTCAACTGATGACTTAGAGCGGAATTTTTACTTGGAACCTTTTAATAAATTTGTTTGTTTCCCCATTATCGACACACCCCTTTTTTAAAGTAGGTGTGGCGAATAATTGTGGCAAATTGCGTAGAGAACACTTATTTAAGGTCACTTTTGACGATACAATAAAACTTGTTGTTAAAGGAATTAATTTTTTTTTATTTTCTCTTAAATTAATTTAACATAAAACTAGAGCAAAACAATGTCAAATTTAATATTTTTGGTGATTGTTTTAATTTAAGCTTTTGAATTTATTGATGTGGTTGACACTTTAAAGTGCTGAAATTGAAATTGTTTGACAATTTAAATGCCAAATAAAATCTATACTAATAATAAATAAATAAAATTTATGATTTTAATTATTTAAAAAAAGGTTGGGATCAAGTGTAACATAGCACTTTTTTTTAAAAATTCTATTTTAAAACGCTTGAAATTGAATCATTTATTTCGAAAAGGGCTCAGGTACAAAAATACAAGTTGTTCAGGAGACACAAAAATCTGAATAACTCTTAAACTATTCGACACTCTTCTTATTAAATCACAGTTTTTTCTTAAATTATAAGCTTCTGTTTATTTTATAAAAGTAAAAACAAAAAGATATTTTAAGTAATATTTAAAGGAGAAAATTGTTATTGCAGTTTCTGGAAATGAGTCCTTTTCGAAAATTATTTTTAAATATTCGTGGGTTTAGTACCAAAATGGTATCTTAAGTGTATTCAATTTATTGAAATACACAAATATTCAGAAAATCTATAACATTTAAAAATATATTTTTTATTTTAAGATAAGATTAACAAAACATTTTTAACGAAAGCTTTTTATTATAAAGGAACAATAAGAACATTTCGGTACATTTTTAAATATTTCTCCAAGATAAACATGTATTATACATTTTCTTCCTTCTATATGTGCCTGCAAATATATCGCACTGCTTCCTCTAAAAGGGTCAACTCAAAATTGTTCAATTTTCACTTTTTGCAAGAAATCGATGAACATTGGCCATATCTACCCACTGTAAAAATATTACATCATTTTCTCTAGTATTTTGTCAAAAAAAAAAAAAAAAAAAAAATCCAATTGTATCCCCCTTTGTGATAAAGAGTTCATATACAGGGGTGTTCTGGAGATCGAAAACGCAAAACGCAAGAATTTAAAACTCGATTTTTCCATAAGATTTATGTAGTAAAATAAATACAAATAGAACACAATACAAATATTTCTCTATTAAACAGAATTCTATAAGAAAATTATAAAAAATTGGATTAAGAGTGTATTAAAAAGAACTTCAAAATTCTTGCGGCTTCGATTTTCAGAACACCCCTGATAAAAAGAAAACAGTTTTTTGTCTACGGAAAATTTGTAAATTTTGAGTTGACGCTCTTTAGAGGAAGCAGTGCGATATGTCGGCTGACCATTGCAGAATAGCTTCATAACAATTGTGGAAATCGGTTATCTGGATATCATTATACTCCGAGCTGCTTTCACACATTTTGAAAATTAAGATAAACAAAAATTATGTTATAATTTTCATTTTTCTCCTGAAACGGTGTTAACTATTCTGATTTTGTTTAATAATTGTTTTTTACAATAAATGGACTACAAAATCAAAACTTACCTTTCACTGTAAAAATTTATTTATTTGTATTTATTTATTAAATTTCGAATTTTTAATACAACAAGACGTAATATCTTATAATTTTATAGTATCAGAAAAAATTGTTTGTCATTTGCTCACTAAAACACACATATAAAATATAATAAAAAAATATGGAGATGAGCCCTTTTCAAAATACATTTTTAAAAGCCAGCTTTTTCACCGCTATGGAAGGAGCATTTAACCTTTTATTCTCACAGTATATCGGTCTACTGAATTTCCAAAAATTTTGTACCTGAGCCCTTTTCGAAATAAATGATTCAATTGTAAACTTGTTTTTCGTAAAGTTAGAATTTTTCTCAGTAAAATAATTAATTTGAAAGAATAGTGAGTTTTGAAACAAAAATGTAAATCAATCAAAAAATTGCTTAAGGAAAGGAAAAATTGTCAGGTC
Source organism: Pollenia amentaria (assembly GCA_943735925.1). Lineage (NCBI taxonomy): Eukaryota > Metazoa > Arthropoda > Insecta > Diptera > Polleniidae > Pollenia > Pollenia amentaria. Next base: position 113,118,183 of record OX031008.1, read on the forward strand.
ATTGATTTAATTGACTCACAAACAAAATATGTACATAACAATTAAGAGTGGGTTTTCAACATCGAGTTTAATCTTCGCAGCAAACTATAATTAATTAATATGAGAATAAATTTAATTGTGTACTTATTGTGTTTGCCGTTTTTAAGTGAAAGCTTAAACCTCGCAGAATTGCCATACTGAAGAACAAAAATGGCAACAACATATTTTAAAATGGCAACGTTTTATCAATGCACGTCTTATTATTCACTAGAATGAACCATTTTTCTGTTTTCTAAAAAAATCTTTTCTTTTATGTATGTATTTTTTGTTGTTGTTTATATTTAATCAGCTGCTTTTTTATACAAACAAACATGTGTATGTGTTGACATTTGTTGATTAAGATTAAACCACCAACATTGGCCGCTTAAACTGGCAAATAAAAGTAATTAATCCTCGTCTTAAAAACTACAAGTACAGATTAAAGATGACTAAATCTCTGATCTCCATGTTAAAAACCCACCCTAAAATTTTAACCTGGTTTTAAATTTTCTTTAGCTAAAGAGATATTTGTCGGTGTCTCCATTAATTGTAAAAGATTTGCCTCCTACCGTTGCATTTAAGGCGATGTATTAGCAGATCTCCTAAAGATCACGGCAGATTAGAGTCCTATTCGGTACCACAAAAATCAGGAGATCCAATTGAGTAAGAGGGATCCAGGTCTGGTAACATTGGTGGCTTCTTTTTTTTATTAAAAGATTTTATTTATTGTGCTTAACTCCCTTTTAATTGATAAAAATACTAAAATTTTTTGTTGGAGGATAAGCTGTTCCTATGCGCATTTCACTGGTTGCTTAGCCCAGATCATCAGGAAACCTTCTCCTAAATAATTTTAGAAATGCCAAAGCTATCAGCAAACAAGACTACAGAGGTAATGAAAATTACCTACAAACACTCAAAAAGTCTTGTTTGCAACGATATCAAAGCTTAAACAAAATACCAACAATAAAACAGTGAGTTTATCTTTTCTTACATTCCCCACTTCTTTAAAAATCATGTGATAGGTGTGGCTTAAATGCAAATCTTGGGGAGGGAGATCTCGAAAATGCCGAGGTGAGGTTTAATTTTTGCCTGTAAATAAGGGTGAATTTCGACCGACCAGCTTTCGGATGTCCCTGTGTGATGTTGGTTTTCAACAAAATCGTTTTTGCAGAGCATGTAAGATATATAACAGCTCCTCAGGTTGTGGTAAGAACATGGTCAAGACAGTTATGTACTAAAAATGCCATCTGTGTTTTAGAGTTCTCTTAGGCAGCGTTAGTTGGCGCAGGTTAGGTACAGTCATAAAATTATTACAGTAACATTGTGGGTTATTAAATTAATTTTTCGTATTGCGAATAGCTTTATTTTCAAACTTTCATGTTTGTTACATGGCCCAATTAGTAGGTCTGCTCGAAACGCCTGCTGATTTTTTGCAGAGTTGTGTTTTTAGCGTGCAATTGTTTTTGACATCTTGTCCATTTTTTACACAAATAAATACATTGGGTTTTAACAACTTTAACATAATTTACACAAACAAAATGTGTGTTGTTTTTTCTATTGTTGCATTGTTGTAGTTTTCCGCAGACCTACAAATTGGGCCATGGCTTGTTATTCAAAAACAAACTACCAAAATATAATGTTTTTCCGTACTAATAGGGTTATATAATTTGGTTTTTTGTCGGTTAAAATATATTTTTTAAAAGTAACAACTATTATATTTTACGGAAAATGCTGTTTCATAAATAAAAATTTGAAAAAGTAATGTAAAATTCATTTATTTTAAATAAAAATTTAAATGATCCGTTTTTTTTAATAAATTTTTAGTTGTTTAAAATGAATATTCTTTTGAATTTACCTAGATAATATTTTGAGTGTAGGGACGAAAGGTTAATCTAGAAAACATCTGTATTGAAGAATTTTTTTTTTCGTGACTGCCTTATTTTTAACAAATTGTCTATCTTTTAATTTAATTTTGGTGATATCTATTTTAAGTTATAATTAACAAATCTAAACAAATTTTAGAATTTCCAGTTGTGCAAAGTTTTTTGGGGTTCTTGAATACTTCACAATTTGTATCCTTTTATAGTTATCCTAAATTGCTCTCATTTTAATTTAATAAAACGTTATTTGCTCACTCGTATGATCATAAATACACAATTTTATAAATAAATTCACTTGTTCTTTTTGTTGCTTAGAGGTGGGAGTCCCTCAATTAAAGGGCAATATTTTGCTTTTCAAACTTCTATTCAAAACATTCAATAGAAAAGAAATATCAATGTTCTCTTATCTTATCTGACTAGAAATTAATGCCATAAACCCTTCGTAATCAATTAATACAATTAATAATGATATAAATAACAACAAAAGAAGTTTAATACACCACAAATAAATAAATAAAGTGAATAATACTCGTTCTAGAATTCTGTTAAAAGAAAGAATAACAATCGAATTCATTCAATAATCAGAGTAACTCTTTGTAACAGTTATAAGGTTGGGACTTCATGGTGCGTATCAGTTGCAATATTTTGTAATCGAGTGAAGAGACAAAGTGAACAGTGACATAGCAATAACAAAAATATAATTAAATTAATCGGTTAACTATTGGGAAATTCTTTCAACATCTATAACAAAAACAATTTATTACAGAAAAAAAAACAATTAAAAAATGTAAACGCAACAAAAAATTTAAAAAAAATTAAAACGATGAAACTAAAGTTTCACTTAAAAGAATTGAAAATAAAAAGTTTAAATGTTAATCTGGCGCACCTTATAAATGAAAAAAAAAAAAAAAAAAATATTTTAATATTATTATGAGAGTTTTATTTTTTAATGAAAATTACAAAAATATGTACATAATATAAATTTTAAAATTTTTTTAGCAAAAGATAAAATCGAAAATGTGTGCTCTTATAAAGTCGGTCTAATAAAGATATTTATGAGAAGAAAAACTCTTCCTATATGAAAACGAAAAATTGTCTTTACACCATGCACCTTCACCCAGAGAAAAACATGTTTATATATGGTCCCTTCCAACAAAACTATTTTAAAAGAAATTTAATCATACTTTTTTCACCGACAAACATATTATGGTTAAATTTATCCTCCATCAAGAAGCGACAATCATATTATGGTTGCCTCCAAACATGTTTTGGTTAAAAATAATAAAAATAAAATATGCTTAACACTTATAATAGCATGGTTGGTTATTAACCATAGCATGTTGCTCTTGGAAAATAGGAAAATACTATTGTTAATTTAAAAGCAAATTATTGTCATATTTAACCATAATATGGTTGTGGCTTCTTGATGGAGGACCAATTTAACAATAATATGGTTGTCGTTGATAATAATTAAATTAAATTAAACACTAAACATAATATGGTTAAATTAAACATAATATGTTTAACAATTTTCTTTAAACATAGTGTTGTTGGAGGTAACCATTTTTAAACATGTTTTTTCTCTGCGTGTACAATCACCTACCTCAACAATGATCCTTGGCGCATTTTTTTAGTGGCATTTTTTAAAAATTCTTTTTCATATGCCTTTAATGTAAAATTAAAAATTGGTTTGCTTCTGCTAAAAATTTTTAAATTTTGAGTTAATACAGTATTGTTGAACAAGTGCAATATGTGAATCCTTTTTCAATCGCTCCTGTGCTAAATCAGTGTTAAATTCAAAACATTTATAAATCATTAATTGAACATATGAATATATCATATATGAATCCTTTTTCAACCGCCAAATCCTCTAATTTATTATTACATTTAGATGCGATATGATCCTCAATAACTTTTAACCTTATCAAAAATTATTTTCGGGAATGAAATATTTTATTAATTAATTCATTTATTAATGATGTGCTAATAATCCCAATTTTTGAATGAAAACACTGAAATTTATTGTTGTGGGAAAGCTCGTTTCTATGCGCATTTCGCTGGTTGCTTAGGCCAGCTCCTCAGGAAACGTTTTCCAAATACTTTAGAAAAGCTAAAAATATTATACAAGTAAGACCATAAAGTGAATAAGAATTTTAAAACACTCAGGTCTTACATGTAATAATATCAAAGCTTCAACAAAGACACAACAATAAACCGTAATTTTTTCCCCTTTCTTACATTCCCCTACAATTGGCTGGTTTTTTTTAACCTTGTTTGTTCGGGGGGGTTTTTTTGAATTGTTATTCCTTTAAAATAGTTTAATAAAGTTGTATTAAGGAAACAAGTTGGTTTAGACTTATGCAAGTACATTAACGTCGCGATATAAAATTCATTAAATGGTGTTTGAAATAGTTCTTTTTCTTAGAACTAGTTCTTTTTCTTAGAACTAGTTCTATAAGGGGAACTTTAGCTAGCATTTTAAAAAATTTATGGAATATTAGGACTTCTTTTAAAAAGTTTAAATAAGACTTTTTATAAGTTGAATTGCATACCGTCATTCGGTTTCATGTACTTTAAATGATAAAATTGACTTTTCGAAGTTACCAAGATTAAAAACAATATTTAAGGTTTAGAGGTGTGCGAATTTACAAATAAATAGAAAATCTTAATATTTTTCGAAATTTAGAGCATTTTTTTATTTCTATTTATTTCGAGCTTGTGGTCAATGATTTTTTTTTAATAAGAAGTATTAACTTGTATTTATTATAAAATTTTCGTAACTCTTTTGTGTTACGTCTTCAAGATATTAAAAAAATATTTAAACATAAATTTCTAATATTCGCAAAAATTAAAGTGATTGGAGAATGTAAACCAAAAAAACTTTCGATCGAGCTGAATAAAAAACAGGAATTAAACTTAAAACTCTTAAAAAAACCAAACTCCATTAAAGAATGTGTATGATGAAAATATTTCAAAATTATATAAAAAATAATAAAAATTGTTCCACGAGTCCTATTCAATTAAAAAGTACTTCGTGTGTACGGCGCTTAAAGAATTTTTGGAATTTTTATAATTTTAAAAATCTAAAAAATAATGGGATTTTTCTCAAAGGCGGCTTATATCGTTTGGGCTGTGTAAGTTCATCTTTTATGTTTTTTCTTTTTATTTATAAAATTAATAATATAAGTATGTATGCATGTACTCGTATGTAGGTCATTAAAATAAATAATTTCCTACTTTTATTTTATTACTAACATTTTTCTTATAATGTGTTTGATGCATTTAACCTTGAACTTTGATTAACCAAGCAAACTTTTTATGTATTTTATATGAATTTGAATTATGGCCCGCATAATAATTACTTTATAGTTAATTTAAAAATGTATTCTTATAAAAGTTTTATATGTTTATCTCTTATGTTCTCATGCCCATTAAGCCGGCGATACACTATCCTATTCAGTCGGACGATTTGTCAAAAGAAGTCGTGAGTGTTCATATTGTATGACAGACAGTGTGGCTTAAAAATGAATTGAATGACAGATTTTTTTGCCAAGTCTGTCCGACTTTCAAATATATATTAAAATGTTCTTAAATGATAGATTCTATGCGATCAGAGTTGCATTTTCTTTTAAAGTAGCTGAGTCATATGCTCTTGCATCTTTTTTGTGGGATAGTGTAGCATTGACAGCCGACATCTTTTTATGACGGATAGAATTCCGTCAGATTTTCGCGTGCATGAATCGTACGATTGTGTAGGGTAGTGAATACCGGCCTTTAGCAGTTATTGCTAAAAAAAATTTAAAATATTTTATTTGAATTTTAATTATTCCTTATAAGAAACTACCGGATGCCAGGCGTGTGCTTAAACGCTAAATAAATAATAGGAATATATAAATGTTTAAAATTTTATTTAAATCTGTTAGATAGTTTCAGATAGGCAATAATTGCCCCTACCTCCTCTAATGGTCCAATTAAAAAAAAAAGTATTTCTTATGTGCCCATCTAAACAAGGATTTATCTAAATATGTTTTATGTTTCATTAAATTCGTTTTTAAAGTTTTTGAGAGGCAGAAATCGGCCACTACCTCCTCTCGGGGTTCTTATTTTGAAAATAAATAGCCTAAATAAATCTTCACAAAATGACATTTCTAATGAAACCGGTTTGGAGCACATCGTTTGGATGCTTTCAGAGTGGAGTTTTTCTTTTCCAATAATTAGAACAGTGGTTTTACTTTTCCCGGACATTTTAATTTACCGGAAAAAAACAGGATTTATTTTTAAATTTCCCATGAATTCCCGCATAATATAAAACTTTGCAAAATATCGTTACCTTAGTCGGAAAAAGTGCTAAGTCCATTTTTTCAAATTATTCAGGAGATACAAATTTTTATTATAGTAGACTTTTTAAAAATCTGTAAATGCAGTTTTTTTCTTTAGTCCATCCTCTTAAATTACCAGTAGTCGTAGGATTTTAAAATAAATCATTTGCGGACTTATAAGCTTTTTTGGACTTAGCATGTTTGCTCTTTGAAATTTCATTATTTCAGTAGGGACTTAGCATATTTTCTTAAAATATGTTTTCTTTTATTTCTGGAATTTAATATACGGAATTGTTCCTTATGAAGCCTAATTCGTTACAAGGGTGTTCGCTGTAGCCAAAAAAGCTCAATAAAACTATTAAAAAAGTAAATGTATTTGGTGTTTACGAGAATGCAGTTATTTTATTGGTCCTGATAAACAAAATATTTATTGGTTAACAATAAATAAGAATAAGAATTATTAGTTTAAAGAAAAAGAAATAAATAATAATAATTGCTTTAAATTATACGAATATGTTGAATTCAGTAGTGTATTTATTTTAAGCGGAAGCTTCCTATGTTAAAAAAAAAATACAGAATATTTAGAAAAACAAATCTTAGATGAGCTAGATCATCAGTAAATCGGTGATGGTCCTTGGGTAAAGTCAGTTTTAAAACTTGCAGGTCTTCATATTTTCTTGCCGTTATTTTCGTTCTTTCGTTGTAAGGTGGTTCCAAACTCTAAAAATGAGTAGGTTTTATATTTTAATTTATTTTCTGTGATAAATTTTTCCACTCTTCGGTGAAACGAAGTTAATACTTTATTTCAATTTGGTGTATATTTAATTGCACGAATATCCGTTACTCTGTGATCTCCTTTACCTCGTCCAGGCCAATAAATAATACAATAAAATAAATAGTTACATTCGGTGTCAAAAAAATTGTATAATTATGGTATTTTGCAATATTTTATATTTTTTAAGATTCGCAAACCCGTATATAATTAGACTGAAGACAGTAAATACTTAAGTTTGTATTTAGATGTGTGGTTATAACAAGGACGAAAAAAATATGGAAAATAACCAAAATTCTCAATGCATGCAAAAGCATTTAAAACTGTAATCACTTTGATATAACGAATTATATGAAATGCAAAGTAGTTATTTAATATTGCAGCTATTGCCAAATTGCCGTAATTCTTTATAATCCAAATTGAAAAGAAAAGGCTTTATTAAAAAAAAAAAAAAAAAAAAAAAAAAAAATGTTTGTTCCTTTCAACTGGACTTGGCATATTTTCTTACTTTAAAAATAAACAAAAAAAATGGTATTATTTTTGATTGTAAATGATGTATTTTGAATTATACTAGCAAGCTACATCAAAATCTCAATTTCCAACATAATTTTCTCACTAAACAAAACTGGAAAAAATTAGTTTACACTATGTTTTAACAGCTTTAGTGATGATTGATATTTTTTTTTTCACTAGCAGTGAGTGGTATTGCAAATTCACTATCACTAACGGTGCATAAAATCTGCACTCAATTCAAATAGCGCAATATTTGAACTGGCAGTCAAAAAAGCTGTATATTAACTTTTAAAATATAATTTAGCATCATGTGTATGGTTTTTGATTTTTGTGATGATATGCATAAGCAAAGGAAATTGAACAAAATGAAATTCTGTCAATAACGATTTTAAATTTAGTGCAAAATTTTAAGTTGAGCGTAAATGAGTGAAGAAAAAAGGTTGCAATAAACTGATTTTTTTTTTGAGTGCAAAATTTTTTCACATCACTTTCACTCATGTTTAATGAGATTGCTAATTTTGCACTATCACTAAGTATGAGTTGAAACTGCAAAATTAGTGCACTACCCCCATCTATTGTTTACATAAACCAAAAAAGATAAATAATTTAAACAAAATATTACATAATATTACTTCGAAAACATGATTTTAGCACAGAATAAGCATTAACAGAATCGTTTGGCAGCTTATTTCTAATTTAATCAAGAGTTCTGTCAATGAGAAAACAGGTTCCTTTTCTACGGTTGTTTGCCTTTATAGTCATTACATAATGTCTTTTTATAATCTCCTTTTAAAGAACATTTTTTTCCTTTAAATCGAATCAGTGTTTTCTTTACAAATAGCTTATGTCCTCATCTCTTACAGAAATAGTATATACTGTACTTTTATAATGTAATCCAAAAAATCTTTTCTGCAGGTGCTCTGCATACACCTATCCCTCGATTTACACGATAGATGTGTTCCCGTAAAAATCGTGTAAATAGAAATGAAAAAGTTTTGTATGAGAAATCGAAAAAAAATACCTGAATACTAATAAATTTGAAATTTTGTTTTGAAAAGTCATTTATTTTAAAGTAAATTTAATTCGATTCGTCTGCATTGAAGACTTGATCTGGAGTGCATGAATTGGCAGCAATATTTTCAGCAAATGTTTCCGGATCAGCTGAAGCTTGTTCACCTTTTCATTTAAGATTATGTAAGGAATGTCTTTGCTTAAATTTTACAAACCAACCATACTCGCCGAATAATGTTTTTTGTGGACGGTGGCTGGTCAAAGTTTTTCATTAACTCTAAAAGCCTTATTTTAAATACCATTGGTATCAATTGGGATTCCCTTTTGAGTTTGATCTTCTGTCCAGTTCGTTGTTGACTTTTCCACATTTTCAATTGCAATGTCCCGAACGTATTAAGTTGTGCTCAGGATCGTTTTAGTTCCAGCTGCTAAAACTTTTCCTAATTCGGTTTTCCATTTTTTAAATATCTTATTGTCTCTTCATAAATTGAAATAAATTTAAAATCTGAAATTTGGTTTCTAAAAATATTACTTTTCTTTTCGCCTAATTTTTATTAATATTTTTTCACATGGTAAAGTCTTTAACTTAATTATACCATTCATATTTTCAAAAACCAACTTTACAAATATTTTCATGTTTCTGATCAAAAACTGTTCCACGATACACATCTCTCTGTTTCTGAACACTAATTATACTACAGTATTTATCGCTTACAAGCATTCCAAATTTGCCAAATTTTTTGGTTATTTTAAACGAGAAATGCATTTCAAATGCAAATGCAAATCAGCATCATGCAAAATGTTGTTTTACTTGTATCGAAAGTGTATGAATAAATTCAAAGTTTTATCAAAATTTAGCAAATTTAGTTTTGATGAAATGACTTTTGTGCGTTTTTTATTGTATTTGAAACAAGTTGGAAGCGATGCTTATATGAAAATTTTTTAACGCTAGTTATTAAAAATGTATGATGTATATGTATAGATGCGGAATATGCATATACATAAGCAAATGCTTATACACGAAGCATTTTTGGCTATTTTAAATGGCAAACTGTAATTGCGCAAGTTTGGATGCATAAAAGCGTAAAATGCTTATAACCGTTGTGCGAATAAGCGATAAATAATTTTTTTTATTGATTTGTAATATATTTGTATGCTTCTTGTGCTCGTGAATAAAAAAAACGGGAAAATCCCCTTTTATATTTAATGCTAGTGGCACCATACGAAAATACACGTTTGGAAATTTTAAATACTGTGTAAAAGCTTAATGGATAGAAGCTACTTGCATAAAGGCCTCATAATTCTTAAATGTTTATATTATAGTTATGTAATAACCATTTTTGATAATTGCGCAGGTTATATATTTAAAAAAAAAAAAATTTTTTTTGCCAAAAATATAAAAAAAAAATCGTGAAAATTGAGGTAATTTTCACGTCCCTCGATCTTAACAAAAACCAAAAAAATCGGGTAAAAGTGAAATCGTGCAAAAAAAGTGTCGTATAAATCGAGGAATAGGTGTATAAAAACTTTAAATTTTTGAAGCAAGTGGGAACAACTTTTTTTGTTTTTATAAAATAAATCTGGGCCCCCCAAAAAAAATTTAAAACTGTATACATTTTGACTCTTCTTCTTTTACTAGTTCGAAATTTTATAGCATTAAAGATTGCTTTTTTTATCGGATATATGTAGAGTACATAAAGTACATTCTGTTTCAAATTTGGAAACTATTGAATGTTAAACGTGTTGCCATCTACATGGTGGAAAAAACTATGTATGTATGTACCTATAAATATTCTATTGAAATACAGCACCTTCTTTTTAATTAAAAAAATTTAGATTGCATATGTAGTTTAGTAAATACCGCAAATTAAAAAGGTCTTATAAAAGAAAAAAAAAAAAAGAAGTTAGCTCCGTTTACCTCCGTCGCACACAGGGACAAATTGAAAATTTAGTGCGACAAAATTATTTACTTCATATGGATTCAATAAATTTTAATAAAAATAGGTACCTCAAGGTTTTTGGGAACGCTGATTACGAATCTGATGTCAGTTTTAAAAAATTTAAAATGGCGGATCCAATATGGCGGACAAGTTTTAAAAAATTTATCGAATTCGCTTAAAACTTATTACACGGGGCTGGTTACGAACCTGATGTTAGTTTTAAAAAATTCAAAATGGCGGATACAATATGGCGTACAATTTTTAAAAGAATCTATCGAATTAAAACTTATTACATGGGATTTTTGATGTCAGTTTTTAAAAATTCAAATTTCAAAACATTAGGCCTAATTAAAAACTTAAAACGAGAATACTTTTAAAAAGCGGAATTAATAATTATATTTTTTAAAAGTTTTTATTTAAATTTGATCCACTGGTGATGATACTACTTAACCAAAATATACTGTAATAGTTGTTAATTACACTTTGAAGATGACATATGTATTATAAAATTGTTGCTTTTTCAGTACATCAAATAACTCCTTTCTCTTCATTTTCATCTTCTTTTAAGCACAGATCTCAATAAACCCAATGTAGTTACGGAATTTCCCTTTCTAATATATTTTCGTTCACACAAATATCTTGTAAGAAGACGGCACTGAATGAAAAATTTTGCTATTGCGGTTCTGTTAGTTACAATTTAGTTACGGAATTCCCCTTATTATATTTTTTCGTAGCAGTTTAAGTATACATCAGTGGTGCACATAAGTATTTTGTTAGGAGACTGCACAGAATGTAATATGTAGCGAATTAAAAAAAATGTCATTTGCATGTGGGATTTTCAGAATTAGGTGTACTACCTAAGAAAAAAAGGGGGACCTCCACTTGACTTTTAACACGTACATTTCTTTAAAGAATAACTTTAATTTTTGTTCAAAAAAATAAAAATCATAAAATAACTCTTATTTTTGTTCAAAAAAATAAAAATCATAAAATAACTGTTATTTTTGATCGAAAAATTAAAATAAAAAAATAACTGTTATTTTTGTTCAAAAAAATAAAAATAAAAAATAACTGTTACTTTTGTCCAAAAAAAATATAAATCAAAAAATAACTAATTTTTGATCGAAAAAATAAAAATCAAAACTTTAACTGTCTGGCCCACAATGTCGACAAGAACATTTCTTTCTTATATTTATATTGAAAACAAAAATAAATTTAAATTTTTTATTATTGTTTTCAATATAAAAATGCGAAAGAAATGTTCTTGTCGACATTGTGGGCCTTGCAGTAAGAATCATAATATTTTTTCATAGGAAAGTTCATAAGGATCAATATGGTATACTTTAATCAGTTGGACAGCATTTTATCTATATGCTTTTTTTGTTTTAAAATTTAAAAATAACTGTTATTTTCGGTCCCTGATTCTAATTACTTTACATACAACAAAATGAACGTTACTGTTACTGCCAGCTTACTAGGGCCATTCTTTGAATCATATCTTTGCTGATTGGACTCGTTTGAAACTGGTCGAAGATGAACATTTTTATCAAAGAATGCTCATTTTTATGCTCGGTGCCAAATTTGAATGATTTAAAACCACTCCCTTTATTTTTTGCGCAAAAATGTATGAAGCCATCTCTCTTTGGTAAAGAAATGAGACTTAGAGATTCCACTGTTAACATATGAATATTGCAAAGTTCAATCAACATACAGTGTATATTATTAAACTGGAAAACCATACAAATCCGTTTGCAAGGCACCCTTCTCAACTTCAAAAGCTAACAAGGCTTTCAAGAACAGATCTTACACCCCGATAAGTCTACTAGAGGGGGACTAATTTTTGATTTTTAGTTTTAAGATTTTTACTAATTACCGCCATAACCAAACAAGAACGGATCGCGGAACGTTTTCTCCCGCTTTGCTTTTATGCTGATATGCCATTCCTTAACAAAAGCGTCAGCGTTGTGCCACGATCAGTAGTGTTAACTTTAGTGTTTAAAAAACCTACATAATGAAATAAAAAATTTAGACAAAACCGCCAGATTGACCTAAAATAGCTAAATTTTCATTATTTATTAACAATAGCGGCCATCTTCAGTATTAAACGCGCTGTCAAAATCGTTGCCGCTATTTCGACATGCTAGACGCAAATTGTATGGCCATGAGAATATTTCACAGCCAAAAAACGCTCTCCACTGTTGTTTACGTATGGCTGTTACTGATGGGCCAACATAAGGCAGTTTCAGGAAATAAATATTAAAGTATTACAAAACAGGTTAGAGTTTATAAATGTGTGTATATTCAAGCACACTTGCGATTTGTATCAAATTACTACAAAATCCGCAGAGAACTAAATTTTTGTGACCTTTAAACTAAGTCTTTCAATCCTCCTTGCGGGTTCGCTCATAGCGCGTATCTCTGTTAACTGCGACCGAGTTCTGTTATAAATTTAGTTGCAAAAGTTCAAACAATTTTATGAGTCTCAAAGCTGATCTTGAAGAAAAAAATCAATGGGAAATAAATCCAATTCGGTTTAAGTAAACCCTTTTTGCAAAGTGTTTATGTATTTCATTTGGCCTTCTTTAGTTTAATGCTCTTAATTTAAATTAACTTTTAGCTGTTAATATTTGGTACTTTTTCACTTTTTAAATTTACACATGCATTAATTACTATTTGTTCTAATATGTTTAAAACGGAAATGACTAATTTTTGTAATTGATTTTAAAACGGTTTTTTTTTTTGGACAATATATATGTACATATTAATTTTTAAATGATTAATTATATGTTTTTGTTTTTTCTTTTTTTTTATTTGTTTAAAATGTTATAAAGGGTGATAAAATCATGGGTTTAATTATATCAATTGAATAAGTGAAGGTCGAATAAGGTATAATTTGTTTACAAAATAAATAACAGTAACAAGACGATTTAATATGTGTAGCGTTTTTCTTTCTTTCTTGTTTTATTTTTTGGCAAGTCCACACGAAACTTTCCTTTGATTATACCATTTAACTTTATTTGATATTTGTTGCCAACAGTTTACGTAGTTTTAATGACATTTGTAGTGTATAATAATTATATTTATTTACAAATAAAATATAATTATTTTAATAATACCGATGATAAATAAGTGATATAATTATAATTTAACTTATTATTTATATTGTTTTATAAAATAAGTAGAAGTGTTATATTCGGCTGTGCCAAATCTTTCATACCCTACACCGCGAGTTGCGAGAAAATTTCAGAAGACTATATAGTATTGGTAGTATGATTTCCAGTGTCCGACCGGTCGCTCTTTTTCAGACCAAAGCCGTACTTTGGTAGATTTTTAAGACAGAAGCCGACCTTTTTTCCTTTGAATATCAAAAATGTTAACTCTTGCTATTAATTTATTTAATAAAAACGAAACAGGCAAAAAGTATTTGTACTTTTAATGTAATAGTACATATTAAAAATAACAACAAATTTCGTATTTTTCTTGAAAAGGGTAAACGATATACATATGTGGCAGCACCGAGTTCGCTGACTTCCCAAAAAAGGTTTCCTGGCAACTCTGTTAAGAATGACAGGAGAAAACAGATTTTAATACCGCGCGTTGTTTTCGCCACCACAGCTGTGGCCTTTTAGTATTTTATTAAAGAATGTGCAAAAAACTATTGGGGGACTCACAAGATACTGGCCTATTGTGAAAATCACTTTTATTCAAATCACGTGATTTCAAATCACATGTGCCTTTTAAAATCACACGTTTGATATTTTTGTGTAACGTAAAATCGCACGCGTGATATGGACGATAGTCATAAAGTTGAAATGTCATATGTCTTAAAATAATTACAGGAAATATATATGACTGCTGTGGGCATCCGCTTATAATTTAGATTTCTACTGTACAGTTATGACGAATCAATAGGGTTTTCATTACTACCCGATTAACTGATCGGTTAATTTATAGCTGCCTTTTTTGATTTACGATTAAATCGGATAATTATAGTCGATTAACCGATGTAACAAAATTTTTAACTTTTTGTAGTGATATAACATTTTTTTTTGTGCTTTTAATTATTTGTTTCATCTCATATACAAAAGGTATGTGTTTTTTTTTCTTACAAACAAAGAAGGTGTTCAGTGATCTTCATTTTAAATACGTGTTTGCTGTCAATAGCTTTTTGTTTCACGTACTTCATATCAATATTTTAACAGAATTAACCGAAACAATTAGAAGTGTTAAAAATTTTAAAAAATTAAAACAGGACTCTAATGAAATAATGGAAGATTTTATATGTTCAGAAAAATACAGGAAAAGGACTGAGACTTTAGATATTCTGTATTATTGGCTGCTTTTAATCAACAATCTCGATCAACAATTTTATTAAAGTCAAGATTTATCCAAAGTAAATAAAATAAACACTTGAATCCTAAACATTTTAACCAAATTATTTGTATAAAAGATTGTTTTATAAGATATGCTTAAACTATTGAAATAACTAATAAAATGATCTTACAGCTAATTTTTGTAATTAATGCATAATATATATTAATTAAAAAATATGTTTTACATATTTATGAATAATTCTTTTGTTTGTTCGTTTTAGTTCAAGAATTATTATGTTTGTTATGTTATTGGTTTTTTTTTTACTAATAAACTCCAAATAATAAATAATTTATACATTTTTATGAATTGAAATTACTTTATTTATAAAAAAAAAATTATTAATCGTTTAACCGATCAATAACAATATTAACCGATTAAATCAAAACCTCGGTTAATTAATCGAGCGATTAATCGATTAAAGCAAAAGCCCGATTAAATGAATACCGTACGAATCAATGACCACAGCATTAATATTTTTATTTTGTTTGAAACACAACAATATTTTTTTTAAACAATTACAAAATATTATTTAGGACATTATGACGATATGACTTGATAGCACACCTTGTGAATCCTCCAAATGTATTTAAAATGTAAAATTGAATTAAATAAAGCTTGTAATAATTAATATTAGAATAGTTACTAGTGTTAATATTTTAACGAGAGTACAACGCTAGCTATACATACATATCGCCAGCTCATTATTTATAAAATTATATATTTCTTTTCGTAAATAAGAAGCTTAAAAATATATATATGGCAACGCTGCGTGTATAGCAAATAAGTTTCCTTTGCTAAACACGCAGCGTAAACCTCAAAAAATTTAAATGAATCAAAATGAATGCTTTATATCTCAGAAGCTATTAACAATTTCTCGAAACAGGTCTTATATTCAGAAAGGGGGTATTAGAATTCGGTCGGTGGGTCAAACCAATAATAAACTTATGATATGTAGAAAATACCAAATTTAATCACGTTGCACATATCGGGGGCTGCAACGTTGATATGCTTATTCAGTTACAAACAAATAAACATTTAATGTAACAACAATATAGAATTTCTTCAAAAAATTTTTTTAATGATTTATTTTTTGCTATATTGTACTTTTAGAGTATGTCAGTAAATCGCATCTTATCAATTTTGTATTCCAGTTCTTAACAATATAATGTAATTAAATTAAATATGAAATGAAATGAAATATTTTCTAATGATAAGAAAATTATAAAGAACACACTTGTTTTTAATAAAGTTGGTTTTGTTCCCTATTATATGCCTGCGGCAAAAACACACTCACTTCACGTACGCACCGCACACACATGCGTTATCGGATTTCAACCAAACTTCATATAAACCATATATAAGTTTGGTTGAAATCGCACGACGCGTTTATGATTAGTTCGGCGACGTACATATACGGACTTATTTTTATATATATAGATATTCACGATTTGACTTTTAAAAATTATTTGTTATCATCTAATCCTTGGCACCGATTTTTAGAATTTAAGTTAGAAAAAATGGTAAAAACAATTTAAGGACTGCATACAGTAAAGTAAATGAAAATTAAGAAGATTAAAAACTAAATATAAAATGGAGAAAAAAAATTTATTTTTGTTTAAAGTTATTCAATTTGTTTACGAGGTTAGTAGATGGCGGACTTTATGCATTTATTATTGAACAATTTAACGTTGCTTCTGACGTATTGCATCAACACAAATGTCCACAAAAGATTAAACGATAAAGTTATTCTTATAGGAAATCGTTTAAACTTTAAAAACTTAATTTTTTTAAATTTTAAAAAATATGGGGTTTAATTAAACTCTTGAATTTGTACAAAATTTTTTATAACTTTTAAAATTATGGATATCACCAAATCTTTAATAATATAATTATAATTTAAATAAGAAACGTCGAGTAAAATACATATCATATACATAACAAAAATTGGGACTTAGTTAGAAGAATTTTAATTGGAAATGGCCACTTTCGGTTTTGAAGTGCGTTACGAGTGTAAAGAAATTTGCATAACTCTTATAGTTATGGAGATTCCATTCTCAAACTTTTACAATATCTATCCTAATTTTATTAAAAAAAAAAAAAAAATAGAAGAAAAAAAATGTCCAAGCTAGAAAACCCCTAATTTAAATTGGCTATATCCGGTTTTGCTAATGAAATTTTTTTTAAAATTTTTCATTTTTTATACGCTCCATCACAACTAGTTGTGAAATAAATTAAGGTTTTATTAATACTAGCAATCAGTCTACATAATTTTTTGATGATTGGTCCATAATTTACCATGAGTCCAATATAAATTCACCTCTTGAAAATCATTTTAGTACGCCTAATAATATTTCTGAAACAAATTATGATATTTTATTTAAATAAGACAACGAATTATAATACTGTGAGATCAGGTTTTATAAAAATTGGCTTAACATTGTTAAATCCCATATAAAGCACCCTACTGAAATATTCGAACTCTCGCTGGATTCGGCATAGCCGAATATAATACTTTTGTTATTATTATAAAACCGTACAAAACGAGTATACTGTGTTCGTATGAATATGGAACATTTTGCTATAGAGCAATTCCATATGAAAACGATCAAAATTTGCAAATTTTTGGACCCCTCTCCGATTTTAAAATAAATAGTCTCAATCGATTGCCCAGCAAAAAATAATGTACCTACATATTTTTTTTTTTTTTTATAGTGACTGGTTTAGTGGTGGTGTACACCACTGTCATGTGACAAAATTGAAGAATTCTTCATAAGGGACCTCATTGAAAGTTGTTTTAAAAAAAAGGTAGAAAGGTATTGAATCAGGCTTTAATTGAAAAATAAAATTTTCCTAATTTTTCTTAGAAATTTACCTTTAAATTTTCCCAAGAAAATTAAATTTTCCGATTTTCCACAGAAGCTCCTAAATTTTCCGGCTAATTTTTTTTTTTTGGATTCCTCATAATTTTTGCTTTAAGAATCAGCAATAAAAAAATGGGCCCCGACTCCTTGTTTGTACAGGAGAAGAGCATTTAAGAGACCACCTTGTTAAAAATATATTTTAAAAATTATTTTACAGTTAAAAATACATTTATGAAGAAAAAATCTTTCTTATTTTGCTGCTTATACTTAATTACAATATTTATTAAAAATTTCAATTGTCTTGGCATCATTATAAAATTAAAGTAACTTTAAATTTAGCACGTCGGCAGACGAAGAGTACCGCTTTACATTAATTGACATATCAGAAATATTTGGTATGAAGCAATGAAACTTTTGCGTTCCAGTTATAGTTTTGACATTATTATATCTGTTTTGAATTCGTCGCTCCATGGCATCGTGTTCTTTTTGAGTGCATAAAACTGTGTTAATGGCAATTTCCTTGCTTTGAATCCACGAAAACAAATGTTGTACATTTAAGATCTGGTCAGTATATGGCCTTTGCAAACTTGCCTTATTCGCCATGCGTTTTAGGGTTCCCCCTAACGCATCGCATGGGCCCTTACCGTGGGACGTCGCGAAAAAGTGCCACTCGACCTTGCGGTTTTGTTCTTCTTCAATTATGCAAAGATTGTAAAATTTTTTTTTATTAGGCAGCACAGATAAAATGAGATATTTCTCCGGAAAAGTGGTCGCTAAATTGAATTTTCTTTTCAACTGCTCAATCATTTGTTTGCCGTCATGAACGTCATCTGCTTGACTGCATTCGTTATCAGAGCCTTCATCAAATATTGTCGCGATTGCACTCATAACCTTGCCTTTTTTCTATTTCCTGTATGTTTCACTTCGCAACTTTCTTTTTCTAATAGGCGTTTCACCTAAAGTGGTAATAGCCTCATTCAAAGGACTCAAAGACATATTGACCATCGGAATGTCTGCCTCACTATCAGATGAAACATTTTGTTCACTTGTCATTTCACTCTCGGATTGTGGCTGCATTTGTTTCAATGCATTTGCTTGTTGAGACAAATCGATTTTACACTTGGGGCAAATGAATTCTGCTTCTTCACCGTATTGTATATTTAATTCATTCATGTATCGCTTCGAAACACCAGTTAATTTTAATACTTTTATCTTTTTCGAACGATGTCCACTCTTGTTAAACGGATTCCAGCAAAATTTATTCATTTTACTTTAAATTGTCTTTACAGCTTCACTCTTTACTTTACAAAAAAAAAAAACACTTTAACACTTTCACGTTTAGTATTTAACTGAAATTTGACTCAGAGTGTGTGAAGTATTTATATTTATTTTTTGGTAAAAAATAGGCGATATTTGCTTTTCTTTAATAGGAAAATTTGCGTGAACTACTGGTCATAAAATGTTTTTTAAAAGGGACTTAATTGGTTACTGCCAATAAGCCGACCACAGGTCATAAAATGTTTTGCAAATTTTTTAAATTACCAGGTAATAAATATTTCGCCATATTTATGGAAAATCCGTGTTTTATGACTTGTTTCTGCACGTGTCATTTTAGGCGAAATATTTATTACCTGCTAATTTAAAAAATTTACAAAACATTTTATGACCTGTAGCCTCAGTCGGGTTTGGTGTGCCATTACATGCCACTGCTGCTATTAATCATGGATTTATGGCCGATCTTGTGAAGGCAGGCAGACCATATTCACTACACACTCAACTTGGGGCTCTTAAAAAAAAAATTGATTTTTTCTTCATAAATGTATTTTCAACTGTAAAATAATTTTTAAAATGTATTTTTAACAAGGTGGTCTCTTAAATGCTCTTCTCCTGTCCAAACAAGGAGTCGGGGCCCATTTTTTTATTGCTGACTCTTAAAGCAAAAATTATGAGGAATCCAAAAAAAAAATTAGCCGGAAAATTTAGGAGCTTCTGTGGAAAATCGGAAAATTTAATTTTCTTGGGAAAATTTAAAGGTAAATTTCTAAGAAAAATTAGGAAAATATACCTTTCCAACGAGCTATCACTCGTTGCGATCGCTTTAGTAGTTTTTTTTTAAAACAACTTTCAATGAGGTCCCTTATGAAGAATTCTTCAATTTTGTCACATGACAGTGGTGTACACCACCACTAAACCAGTCACTATAAAAAAAAAAAATATGTAGGTACATTATTTTTTGCTGGGCAATCGATTGAGACTATTTATTTTAAAATCGGAGAGGGGTCGTCCAAAAGGTGATCGCTTTCATATGGAATTGCTCTATATAAAAATTAAAGAGCATGTATGTACTTATTAACGGTGATTATAGTGTTGATGACAATCAGTGTTGCCGACCAAATTTGGTCGGATATTTTTAGTTTGGTCGGATGGTAAGCCAAACCTAATTTTGCTCGGTTTGATAAAATGTACTATATTTATTTTAACAAATTTGGAACAGAAGACAATACAAGACAAATCAAATATCTTTATTTAAAAACACTAATTTTTTTTTGATTGTTGATGAAACTATGGATGGGTTAATGAAGTGAAATGTATTACTTTGGTAGCAAGTTACTTTGACGGTGTTAGTTTTATAAAGGAGAGTTTTGTCACCTTATTTGAGCTTACTAAGTCAGATGCCGTTTTAATTTTTCTTCTTATAAAAAACCTTGTATCAACAAACCATGTTCCTTCAAAAAATTTGATCGGATTGGCAACAAACGGCGTTAACGTCCTGACTAATAATTTTGGCAAGCTTAAATCTTACTTAACAATGACAAAAATATTGAGGTTCTCTGTGGTAATTTTTAAAGTTTGCTTGCAAACAGGAATACTCTGTATCACCCTTATACAGAGTATTCCTGGTAGACTTCTTTGGAGGGAGATATTGTAAGAATTTTAGAACAGTGGGATGTTTTGATACTATTTTTTTGTATCACGTTTTTATAAAGCTAAACTTGCAGAAAGTACTTTCGGAATGTAGAGTCATGTCCATTAGTCAATAAGAAGCTTTTCGATCTATAGTCTTTGAAATTTTCTAGCTTTGTTTTGAAGGTAGAGAATTTTAGATAAACAATAGATTTCATTATTCTCTAAACACTCAAATCTTTCATTCAGAGCTAATGCTACATAAGTCGCCAATTTATGGGACTCTGAACTATTCTGCATCTCATTTTATTCATTTATCTTATTTTTTAATATCTTATGTTCGAATACTGTTAACTAGTCTAATAGCATCAGCAAAGTAGCAGTGGCTTCTGGATTTTGTGGTCTCTTTGAAGTTACCCAAAATTTGTAGCGAAATTTTTATTTTCCCAAAAATCATTAAAAATAACCAGAAAATTCTTAAAACGTACAAATACATACATGATTTATCAGTGAGAGAACGTTTTATTTATTTTATTTTATTTTTATTTATTCATTAATAATCATTATGGTAAACACAAAACGGCTGATGCTGCAGGTCCACTCCAAGCGTTCAATGCGTTAATGCCCAAAAAGTCGAAGTGTAAAATTGTACTGACAAGTTACACAGCAAATGCGGAAAATACATATACATATCGAAAGCATGAAGTAGGATTACTTTCTACTTTAGCATGCGTCTCGAAAAAAAAGGAAAAACGCGTGGGGTGGACCGTCCTCCAGCTTAAGAATCAAAAGAAACAATTTATTATTCCGTTTAACATTTTGCTATTAGTTTTTATGCAAAAAATAAGCATTGCAAATTAAATTCTTTGTTCAAAAAAAACTATCGGCATATCGACAGTAACGTGAAGTATAGCCGATATATCGGCATCGGTTACATCCCTAGTTAATATCGTTAACAAATTATGAATTAATGATACTATCCTAAAAAAACTGTTTTTGTTATCACAATAGTTTGCTTTTTATTAAGTTTCTTATTGCTCCTGAAAATTTTTTAAAAATTATGATAGGCCCTTTTGCATTTTATATGACGATATATTTGTTTTTAAATATTTTAAAAATTTCGTCGGTTTTAAAGGATAATGGTAGGGTTTGCATACAATTTTGGTCGGATAAAATTTTTTTTAAATGGCAACCCTGATGACAATGATATTCCGAAAGAAAGAGATAAAAAAAAAATAAAGCGATACTCGATTTAGGCTTTTTCCAAACACAAAAATATCTTGCATATAAATTCGTCCTCTGTGACAAGACTATTTATTACGCGTTTGTGATGGTGCTTGCATTGTTCAAAATAATGGTTGCTTGTTTGTTTATGAAAAACTTGTGATCAAGGTATTCACCCCTTAAAATCCACCAAACCCTTAATAAGCCCCCACAAAAATTATCTGCTATTCACAAAGAATTTTGCTTAAATAAGTTAAACTAGTTGCCAAATCATGGAACTATATTTGTATGATCCTTCTTTAACTGTTTGGGTCTATAATAAGCTGAATCTTCTATATCGGTCCCATTTCCGAAATTCAACATAATCCACATTTCGTAAAGAGATTGTAGGATAGTTGCTATTCATATATAAAAATACCTTAATTTATAATCGAAAATAGCTTTATTGTGTTGGCACTTTCGCATGCGCTAAAAGCAATATTCGTAACACTTTTCTCCCTCCGATTGAGGTACCTACTTCCAACATATATATATATATGTGGATTGCTGTTATGTTTCGGATTAATATGCATAGATCTAAAGGTACTTTAAGGCGATATGTATTTTGCAGTGCCTTTGTCAGATGTAAAATCCATATGTTATTGCACATGTCTGTCAAAATTTACAAATACAGAAGGTTTATAATTTTCGATTACCACGTTCGTTTCTGGTGTCATCTGACATAACCGAAAAACATTCACAATAGCATATTATATACTGATTTCTATTTGTATTCACTTTTAATTGTATTTCAGTTAATTTAAAATTTTGTTTTTTCAAAGAATATGCGTAAAGGGCATAATAAACCACACAAATTGTTTGGCAAACATGCACTTTGTTTTTGCTTCTGTTTGGCAATAAACAAACAACACAATATTATTTCTTACAAAAATTATTTTTAATTTTTGTTTTGTTTTCAATGAATGCAGAAGACGACTGTGCTGCGGAAATTTTTTGATTTTATTGCTTCTTCTTCTACGTTTTTTACTTTGCAAAGTTTTCGCTTAAATGATTACTTTTAGCACTAGACGCCACAAAAAGCTTGAAAAATATCCAACATGTCTGCCAAATATTAAAAATTTTTAGTTTTTCCAATTAACAACACAAAGTTTTGTACAAACGTAAAATATTGGCATGTTTGCCAAGCTATTTGTGTGGTTTATTATGCCCCTAAACAGTGTCGGTAAATCTACAAACAAATTACTTGCAAAACAGCTGATATCTGATGTTTTCTCAGTTCAAAATAGACAACGCTCTAGTTGAAAACTTTTACACTGCAAATTCGAGTTGACATTTACAGAAGCATATTCGAACTGAAATTTACAGAAGCAAATTTGTTTGGCGTTTACACGGCTTTAAGCACATTGTAAAATACATATCGTGTAAAACTACCTTAATATTTCTCACCTGCGTAGATGTCATAAACAGCTTTTGATGCAACGTATTGTATTTCTTGATCGTTTATTTGCACCAATTGGCACGATCATCGTTTTGAGCCGTTGTCCAATTACGCGTGATCCAACGCATACAAATCTTTTTGACAGCTAAAAGTTTAAGGTTTTCTCAATCTCGTGATATATCACATCCCAATCTTGCTATTTCAGTTGGCGCACCCGCAGCCCCAATGTTTTCTCGCACAACAAGTGACATTCACGACTTTTTTCCATAACCAAAGTGCGGCCTCCATTAGATGCATTATACTAGCGTTAGAAAAGAACAAGAAAAAGAATTGTGAAAGCAAGATATTTTCCAAACACAAAAATATCTTGCAAATCAATCTGTTCTCTAGTGGTTTGGCTATTTATTACGCGTTTGTGTTGGTGCTTGCAGTATTCAAAAATAATGTTCGCTACTGTGTTCATGTAAAACTTGTGATGAAAATTAATAAAATCCACATAAATTTCGTAACGAGTTTTTCTCAAAACAAAATTAGAAAAAAAATTAACATAATTTTTACATAACGAAGATCCGCTCCCGAAAGTTATTTTAATTATTTTTATCTGTGTTTTACAAACGGCTTTACAGTTATATTAAATTTATTCTTACAAGGACTTCTTAGAATTTTGTAGAGATTCTCGTAGCTCCCAGTAAAGAGAATCGCCTTAACCTTACTTTTTAATAAAAAAGAAAAACTTCATTCAATTTTATTAGTAAAGGTCCATTGTTAACCAAAGTTCAGATTAAAAGTTAAAAACTTTTGAAAAATTTTAAAAATATTTTTTTGGTAAGCTTCTGAATAGAAAATTCTTTACGATACAGATATGTAGTATGTACTATATTGGAAAAGTTGTGCGAGATGAATCTAGGTGAAATCATGGACCAACGAAAAGAAAAAGATACACTTACAGTGTTGCCAAAATCGAGAAATGGAAAAATACTATGATTGCTTTCATTCTTCTAGATTTGATTAAAATATTGACATTGAATTGGCAAAAAATTACAAAAAAAAAAAAACTACCAAATGATATATACAGTGAAACTATGATATAATGATTCTGAAGAGGATCGTAAAATACTTGGTTAACGATATTAATTCATTGAGAGTTTTTTCGTTATAGCTATAGAGCATTTTTTATGAAAAACTTTACAATAAGAAGTTTTTTTTAAAGGGCTCAGCAAAAAATTTGTTATATTCACTCATTCTTCGTTGTATCAAAGTTTGACAGTATATTAACAGTTTGAAGATTTTTCGAAAAAAGTGGAAATAATTCTTAAGCTTCCAAACTCATTATCAAACAAAAAGAGTCAACTTTATAATATTCTTACTGAAAACAACATTAATAACATTTTTTTTTTTAAATACAATCACTAAATAGATTTGTTTGTTTGTTTTTATTCTATAAAGTGGTGTGTCATTTATTTCATCATTGTTATAATAAATTTATCCTTCAAAACATGAAGTTCAATATTTACATAATGGTAGTGACTTCATTTTCCAAAATGATTTAATGCATATTTTCATATAATAGTTTCACTTTAAGTATAACAAAACAAATACTAAAAATTTTGAAATTTAGACGAATTATATAATACCTTAATAGTAGTTTTTAGATCTTTTTAAGAAATCTTTATAATAAAATCGTTATTGTTAACTGGAAATATATTAATTATTTTTTTATATTGTACTGTAGTTTTTAACCCCGTTATTCCTATTTTACTTGTCTTTACTTGCAGTCTTTTCGAACAGGAAATTATGAGCTATGTTCCCGTAGAAGAACGAAGTCCTCAGGGATCACCCATACTCAATTCACGCATGTTACAACGGGCACCACCACCATTTCGACGTGATTTTGAGGCGAAATTAAGATGTTTCTACAGAAAATTGGAGTCCAAAGGTTACGGCCAAGGTCCACATAAACTAAAGTAAGTTTAAAAATAAGCTTTATTTTTTTTTATTTTATTTAAACAAACTTCTTTTAAAAGATTACAAATACGTCGTACACATTTGCTGGAAGATGCATTTCGTCGTATTATGTCAGCCAATAAAAAAGACTTACAAAGAGGCCGCTTGGCGGTCTTATGGGATACCGAAGAAGGTCTAGATTATGGAGGACCATCTAGGTAAGTAAACTTGTTTGTATAAGTTTGAAAATCGTGTAGCAAACAATTTGATTTGTACCCTTTTTTTAATTTCTTTCCCTTTCCAGAGAATTTTTCTTTTTATTATCACGTGAACTGTTCAATCCGTATTACGGTCTATTTGAATATTCAGCCAATGACACTTATACCGTACAAGTGTCACCCTTATCTGCCTTCGTTGACAACTGTCACGATTGGTTCCGTTTTAGTGGTCGGGTCTTAGGTCTGGCCTTGGTCCATCAGTATCTATTGGATGCATTTTTTACACGACCATTTTACAAAGCTTTATTAAGACTTCCCGTAGCTTTAAGTGATTTAGAATCTTTAGACAATGAATTTCATCAGTCATTACAGTGGATACGTGATAATGACATTGGAACCGGCATAGACTTGGGCTTAACATTCTGTGTAACAGAGGAGCTATTGGGACGTGTAGTGGAAAGAGAGCTAAAGCCAGGTGGCAAAAATATAATAGTCAATGAGAAGAATAAAAAAGAATACCTCGAGCGTATGATCAAATGGCGTTTGGAGAGAGGAGTACAAGAACAAACTGAATCATTAGTACGTGGCTTCTATGAAGTCGTTGATTCTCGTTTGGTTTCTGTATTCGATGCCCGAGAATTGGAATTAGTTATAGCCGGTACGGCTGAAATCGATATAAATGACTGGCGTTTAAATACGGAATATCGTTCGGGTTATCATGATAATCACCAGGTCATTATATGGTTTTGGCAAGTGATTGAGAAATTCACCAATGAGCAAAGACTTCGACTTTTACAGTTTGTCACCGGCACCTCTAGTATACCATATGAGGGGTTTTCCGCTCTCAGGGGTTCCACTGGTCCCAGGAGATTTTGCATTGAAAAATGGGGTAAACCGAATGCTTTGCCCAGAGCTCATACCTGTTTTAATCGTTTAGATTTACCACCATATCCTACACCGGAATTACTCTATGAAAAATTATTATTGGCTGTCGAAGAAACAAATACTTTTGGTATTGAGTAAGTTAAAAGTAATGACAAAAAAAAAAAAAAAAAAAACAACAAAAACATTAAAACAATTTCTTTCTTGTTGATTAAAAGTTTTGGTTTTGGGTCATTTTCTTAATCGTTTAATTTAAATGAAGTATAACGAGAGTTTCGTTAACAAAACGTGATATTTTTCAAATGTACTTTATTTTTTATATAATTTTATCGATAACTGCGTGTGTAGGTGTATTCGTTAATTTTGAGATTTATTTATTAAAAACAATTTTTATTCGAAAATGTAGTTGTATGTTAACTCTTCCTAGTTATAGTGTTTAAATGTTACAGTAGTTGTCCTAATATCTTATTCTATTTTGCCAATACATAATTTTTATTTATTTATTTGTTTATACATACCTATTTTAATAAATCAAAACCTGGATTTGTGTTGTAATTTACAGCTGAAAGTCTTAAATCCAATCAAAAAATATATGTACTTGAAATAGATATCAGAGTTAATTTTAATTAAATCTTGTAATTCTATTTATACAAATATATAAACATTTCCCGGTATCTGGCTACAAAGTTTTTAAACAAATCGAGGTTTTGGTGTTTTTAAAGATTTTATATTCTTGTCGTTTTAGTCATTAGATTTTAAGTGATAGACATATATTTTTACTAACTATATTCCTTTTAAAAACAATAACAAAAGAAAAGAAAAGAAAATGTTATGGTCCATAGTTACTCTTAGAAAAGTAAGAAAATAAAACTATAATGTTGCCAAAATTATTTAAATATAAAAAAATTATTTTCAAGAAATTTTTTTATATTCGAAGAAGATTTAACGGCTTTGGTACACCAATATTAATTTTAGTTTTAATTCATTTTAAAACATTATAGTTCTATATTCTCTCTTTTTTAAATGTGTTATGAAAAATATTTAGTTTAGTTCAGGGGCCGTAACAGTTATTCCTTTTTTCATAAAAGTAAGATGATAACAGTTATTTTTTGGATTTTTTTTTGAACAAAAATAACAGTTATTTTATGATTTTTATTGGTTCGATCAAAAATAACAGTTATTTTTTTTTTTTTTTGAACAATAACAACAGTCATTTTTTGGGTTTTATTTATTTGAACAAAAGTAACACTTATTTTTTTAACTTTATTTTTTCGAGCAAAAATAAAAGTTATTCTTTAAAGAAATGTACGTGTTATAATTATTTAGTTGAGTTTAAATATTTATTTTGATGCGCATAAGAAATCCCAATGAAGATCACACATTTAAATAAATATTTAAAATCAACTTAATAATTATAACACGTACATTATTTCTTTAAAGAATAACTTATATTTGCTCAAACAAATAAAAATCAAAAAATAATTGTTGTTTTTATACAAAAAAAAAAAAAAAAAATAAAAATCATAAAATAACTGTTATTGTTGATCGAAAAAATAAAAGTCAAAAAATAACTGCTATTTTTGTTCAAAAAAATAAAAATCAAAAAATTACTGTTACTATTGTCCAAAAAAATCTAAATCAAAAAATAACTGTAATTTTTTATCGAAAAAATAAAAATCATTATATTTTTACATAGAAAAGTTCATAAGGATCAATATAGTATACTTGAATTAGTTTGCCAGCATTTACTTCTATGTGCTTTTTTTGTTTTAAAATTTCAAAATAACTGTTATTTTCGGTCCCTGGCTTAGTTTAGTACTTTATTCTATGCAGATCTAAAATAAATATCTTTGCAAATTAAAAAATGCATTCCTTAAAGATAAATAAAAATAAAACAAACAACAAATCATTCCATTCAAATGCATTTAAAAAATATGTAAAATCTAAAGAAAATTTACCTACTCATGCTATAGAAGGAAATCCTGCCGTTATAAAAGAATCAATATTTTATTTTTTTTTTTTTTAATCTATCTAATAAAAATTTATAGGTGACTTTCAGCCATGTCACAGAGCGCAATTCCAGTCAAAAGTGGTTTCAATTCCTAAAGTCGGGTTTTAAGAAAACGAAAAACGAAAAATTGCTACGGAATGAATCCACTTTAAGTTTTTAAAGTAGAATTGCTTGTTTTAATGATTTTTTAAACGAAAATGTATATAAAACTTAAACCAAATAAAAGATAAAATAGTTGGGTTGTTCACGGAAGGCGGATTATCAGGTTATCTGGTTATGCAGTTATATTAACAGCAACAAAATATATTTAAAAAAAATTATATAAATGTATTTTGTTTTTGTTTATATAACTAAATAATCATATAACCTGGTAATCAGCCTTACGTGAACAGCCCAGATATATTTGATTATTACATTGATTTGTTAAGCATTTAGTTATTATTAATACATAAATATTTAAATTTCTTAAACTTGTTGATAAAAACAAAACAAATTGCCTTATTTTTCAATCGAGGTATTGCCACATTATTTTTGTGCTTTTTTTCACTAACTATATTTTTTTGTTTTGTCATGCACAACACTGCCATACTTTATTTAAAAAGCAGAGATATTTTAATTTTTGAGAATGAACACAATCGTTTAATATCTAAAGAATATAAAAAAATCGATTGGTATTGCAAATATGAAATCAAAACCATTCTGATCGGAATTTGTGACATGCCTGTTTGTTTTAAACAAATGTAATTTCTCTCTAACAACCTTTAAGAAAGACTTGATTTATTTTTTTATGAACAACTTAAGCAGCGTTTATTGAATTTTTAATTTAACTTTTTTATAAAGCTTTTTATTTTCTTCCTAAAGTCTGACTATAAACTTTAATAATAAACTTATAAATAAAATAATTAAACAAGATCAATTATTGCAATTCCAATAAAAGTAACTAACATGATCAAACAAAACAAACATAATAATCATACATACATATGTATTAAGAAATCAAATAATTAAATATATAACTTGAAATCATCAAAAGAAAACTTAAATACACGGAAAACATATAGAAAACATACTTAATACTTTAATGAAAGTAAAATTTTATTTTACATACTCGTATTACAAGAGTTTCTTATATAATTGATTTTTAATTCAAACAAAGACATTTGTTCCAATTAAACTCTATCGACCTTATTTATATAAAAATAAAACAGGTTAATAAAGGGTTTAACAAACGGATTTTGTATGGAAATTTGTTTATTAAACATTTTATTAAGCTGTTTTATTTTTTTTATAAATAAGGCCGTATATATGTTCATATACCTATATGTTCCTCTAACTCCTACTGAAGCATAGGGCTCAATTAACCTCTACTTCAAAAAATAATCTCTTGTTAAAGAATACACCAAATATGAGGAGCTATAAGAAACTTTTATAATTGGACAAACCCTATGTACCTACTAATATAGTTCTTCTTCACTTCTAGCGCAGTTCTGTTTTAATTCCGTTCAAGTTGAGTTCTACTTTGGTTCTAGTTAAGTACATTAGCGAAATTCTCGGTTTGCTAATGTTAATCATGTCCATCTTATAGGCTTGGTAAATCTTGATTTAAAATACGACAATAACAAAATTCATTGTCTATTTAAAATGTATGCATTTTGTTGTTGTAGTTCTTTTTAAATCAAGATTTACCAAACCTATACGATGTACAAGGTCTACAAAAGCCAACCGTGAAATTCGCTATTTTTTTAAAATTACTTCTAGTAAAGCTTACCTTTACTATGTGTGTGAATTTGACACAACTGTACGCTACAGAAGTTTGCTTTTTTCTACTTTCCCATGTCTACATATTTTCAACGCAATTGAATAAAAAAACTCTTTACAAAAAAAAAAAAAAAAACACACTTAAAGCTGCTTAACACTATCACACAAGTCTTACGTATTTTGAAAAAATTACAACCCGGTCATAACAGGTTGTTATTATCAGTTTTCACCCTTTGTATTAGTTGTACAACTCTGTTTAATTTAATACGATTTTATACTACAAAGCGTGAGTATCTTTTTCGCATGTATTGAAAATTAATTAATCTGCTGAGTCAGAGAAAGAGAGAAATAAAGTTCAACTGTTTTATTCTGAGAGTACGTCAACTGTTTTATTTTGGTAAATTTAACACACGTCTTTAATTCAGCTTTTTGTTGGATTTTTCAACCACAGTAAATTTTAGTCTAATACATTTTGTTGTTAAAGTGTTGTAAATGTTAGTACCTTAACTAAATTAATAAGATTAACAATGTCTACAAAGGACTTTATTTTCAAGGGTTAAAACCGCTATTTTTTTAACATTTTCAAACAATAATTAGATTAGAGATATATTGTCGCCAAAGTACGTAAGACTTGTGTGATAGTAAGGGCTTTTAATAATATTTTACATTATTGGATTTAACAAAATTAAAAAAAAAAAAAAACATTTAATAATGTTTTACATTGTTGGATTTAACAAAATTCAAAAAAAAACCTAAATATTTTTCTTAAAGAAAAGAAAAAAACCTTAATTAATTAAAAATGTGATGTAAGCTTGCGCAATAATTTATTATAAACATTAAAATAAAGTATATTTTTAATTCAATTTAATATTTATATTAAATTATCAATATTTATTTATTTATTTGAACCTTTGTTTAAACCATAAAATGATCACACCTTCATAAAGTGTTCGAAAAAAAAGAAGAAAAACATATAAATATAACAAAATTGCCTCAATATTTATGCAAAATGTATTTGTAATTTTTAAATTTGTTACCTGATCATTTAATAAATTTAAACTAAATTAATTAAATAATTGCATAAACAATAAAATTAACTTGATATTATTTATAAAACTTTACGTATACAAATTCATAAATATATTTTAAATCATATGCATTTCTAACAAAAAAAGAAAAAAAATTATTTAATAATTGAATAACATTAAAATTTATTTATACAAAGAAACTTTAAGAACATATAACATATGAAAGCTTAATACGATATATTTTATTTTTTATTAATCATTATAGTTAATGTCAATTAATTAATGCAAAATTATTTATAATAGTGCTGTCGTAAAGTTGCCATATGTTTTATTGAGAGGAAATATATTTTGGATTTGCTCTTGTTTTAGAAAGTTTAGATTTATTCTCGTGTTTATCATCTAGACTACGCGATAGTGGAAACAAACCCGATCTGTTGACTTCCTTTGTATAAAACATACAATTCTTTACTATAAATACAAAAATATTTGTATTAACAAAGAGTCATCTTTTATAAATGGACTATCGATTAAAGCACTATTTGGTATCGAAAATCCTGTATCATAATTATCAAATTCTTGCGAAACCAAATCTGAAGAACGTTTTTTATTCTGAAATAAATAATAAATGACTTAATATTTCCAATTATCAATTGAATGTTTGTTCATCTGAACAGAAATACCTGATCCAATATAGACATTTTGTATTTAAAATTGTCACTATTAATTTCCTTAAAAATGCCACCAGTATCCAAAATAATGCTGTTACCCAAACTCAACTGAGGTGAAGATGAATAGTCCTCCAATTGTAGATAGAGATAATCACGATGTAAGTGCTGAAAATTGGCCGTGATTTTAAAGGCTTTTCCTAAAATAAAAGGGGAATAGAAAGAATTAAATGTGAAAGTTTCAATTTATAAAACAGTTTACCTCTTATAGAAAATACAGGACTTTTCATACTTAAACTATTACTATCTTTTATATTCTGTGTAAAATTTTCCATTCTCCAGTAATACGTATAGACTTTAACATCTTTGTTTGTTATAAGAGTATTATTGTATTTTGAAACTTCTTGTTCTCGTGCAGTTGTTGCAAGAGACGAGTTTGCTTTAGACGATAACGACTTTAATTTTGGTGTCATGTAATAATTTTTACTTATTTCATTGGAGGTTTGTTGTTTGTTTTCAGTTGGAATTGGCTGAAACTTAAACGTGGCTGGAGGTGCAACAATATTAGTGTTAACCGCTGAAGAAATAGGTTCTACCGAGCTTTCGTTAGGAAGTGGTTCTACACTATCCTTTAACACAAATTTCCGGTGTAAATCTGTCACCAGTTTTCTGATATTTAACAATTCTTGGCTTAATCTAGATTCCAACTCATCAAACGACTTTAACATTTCTGTTGAACCACAAACTCCTTTTAGTTCTCGTGTAGTAAAAGCCTCAGCACTAGCACGAACATCGCCAGAAGTAACTGTACATACAGCTTTTTGAACTTCACTGGGTTTCAAGGATTCACTAGAGTCAGCGAATGCTAGTAAAAAGTTGAATTTTACGTTAAATAGTAAAATTTTTTATGGAAAAAATTTAACATTTCTTACTTGCTGGTATTTGAGTTTCTGGTGTAGCTCTTGTTTCCGTTATCTCAGTAATGGGCCTGGCATAGATCATATTATTTATGATCATATATATTAAAAAAATTGTAAATAACCTTTTTAAATCTAACATTTTGAAGTAGAATTTTTTAAGTCTCTATTTCATCTACATTTTCTATATCTGTATTATAGAAAATATTTATTTTAAGAATGTTTTGCTCGAAAAGGGCACGTTACTTTCCAGGGATTTCTTAGAACAAATGGCTTTGTAGCAAAAGTTCAATTTTGGTTGTAGTTTTTTTAAGGTTAGGTCTAGTTCAGTTCAATTCTAGTTTATAAGTACTTAATTTTAGGTTTATTAATAGTTCTAGTTAGGTTTAACTTCAGATCTAGTTCTGGTTAAGTTATATTTCAGCTTAAGTCCAGTTTTATTTTTGTTCTAGTTCAATTGTAATTCTGTTCTATTTTAAAAATCGTGGTTGTGTTTAGGATCAGTTCAAAATTAATTTCAAATTTCTGTGTCTAGACCTCTAATGTACTATTTAAGCGTATTAAAAAAATTGTGTTATTAAGCAACATTTTATAACTTTCATGAGTTATAAAAAATTGTAGAAAGTTCACTAGAATTAAAAGTTTAAAAAATAAGGAACTTCGAATTCCAATTATAGTTTTCGAATTTTTCAATCGGCTCTGCAACTATTTGCAAACATTATTTTCAATAATTTTTTGTTTCTAAACTATGTATTATGCGTGTATATGTGTAGGCGAATTCATACAGAGAGTTATGCTAGCTGTCACTTTTTTGTATGTAGTTCTATATGTGTACTAAATGGAAAATTCATTAAAGGTATTCACGTCAAAATTGCAAAAAACAAACAACAACCAACAATTAATTTGATTTCAAAAAGTTATCAAATATTAGTCTCAAATCAAAAATAAATTTGGCAACACTTAAGCGAAAAATAAATGTAAACATTACTAAATGTGTTTAACAATTTAGGAAAAATTACATTTTAGGTGCATTCGAGTACTTTTGCAGTAAAATGTAGCAAATAAATGCAGTGTTGAAAAATGTTAACATTTTTGACAACTTAACTCGTTTTTTATCGGTACTCGATTAAACACTTTTTATAACACGAACATTTAAAAAATATGTACAAAGAAATTGTTTTATGTAATCTTTAATATTTGTTTTTTTATTTTATTTGATTTTGCTAACAAACAAGTTAAATTAATTAACATGTATTCACTTTTTGTTTTTATTTAAATTTTTCTTTTGCTAAACAATTTTTTCACAACTTGTATTCTTTGTGTTTGTTTACTTTTGGTTGTTTACCTTTTAAAACATATGTTTTTTTTTTTGTTTTACTAAATTTAATTGCGAAAGTTTCTGCAGTAAAAATTTGTAAATATTCAGTCACTTTACGCTCCCAATTTGTGTTCTCATTTACTGTATTTTGTTCCCGTAAAATGCAGTAAAGTTCAGTAAAAAATAGTAAAAACTTTTGTGCTCTCGAACGCACCTATTTAGTAAAATGAATTCGCCTTTAGAACCCATTAATTTCTTGTGAAAAAATATAAATTATTTGTGAGTAAAAAATTAATAACAACCAGTAGGAATTAATATAAAACGGGAAAGTGAAGGAATTAAAAGTTTGTTATACGATCGCGGTAATACGCAGGGCCCTGACAATTCTCAAACTAAAAAGAAGCCAAGTATTTCGTCTTTCCAAGAATTTGTGAACGGAAAGAACGCTATTTAATCTTTTAGCAGCAGCAATGATGCCAAATGTTCAGCTGATGAGGTCACTTGTATGAATTCGCCTTCTTAACTTCTTTAAATAAAATAACTTCCACTTTCAAGCAGAATTGATTTTTGTTGAAATTTGTTTGTTTAAAGCATTTCGTAACCAAATAATTTTTTGAACTAAATTTAGTTTATGTGTTTATTATTAAATTTTTAGATTTATCACTCTCACAATCTAGTAAAATCAAGAAATTTTATTTATGCTTAACAATATTTTTCACTTTGAATTTTTTTTTATTTCACTGTCGATTTGAATAAATAACATATTGATTATAATTTGAAATTATATAAATTAAACCTTTAAATTAAATTTGCATACGGAGCAAAATTTGAAATAAAACTTTTGTACTACACGTGGTCCACACAACTAAATAATTGGCGGCTGAATGGGTAATCCATTCAGTATGTTTTATCTTTTAATAAATAAATCAAAATGTAAACATAAATAATGTTCTCATTCGTGTGTTTTCTATCTTAATGTCTGCCGTCTTATTTTTTTTTTTTTTTTGTAATATTTTTTGTGAATAAAAATAGATCAGTAAAAGTGTTATACGTGGTTTATTTCTCTACGTTGACATAAATTGTTTTTTATCTTCGACAAACGATTTCGTTTCGTTTTTCCACATAATTTATGTTGTCTACCATATGTTTGTATTTGCATTTCCGCAATATTGTATCTTAAAAGATTTTAGAATAGGAAGAAGTATGATAAAAGTACAGTGAGAGGAAAAGAGCAGCCAACTATTCTCATATCTGAATTCATAATAAGTATTTGTAAATACTACTCTAGCTTTTTTATGATTTTGTTAAAATGTTAACAAAAAATTTACCAAAATTTTAAAAAAGATGAAAGATTTGCCATAAATGACAGGAAATTAAGCTCTTTAGTAACTATCAGGCCTGTTCTGAAAATCGCTTTTATTCAAATCACGTGATTTCAAATCACATGTGCCTTTTAAAATACACGTTTGATATTTTTGTGTAACGTTTTTGTATGTTTTGGCGTGATTTTCAACTGCCGAAAGCATACCAAGAAACATTAAAACGAAATGTTTTTCAGAACAACACAAAATCGCACGCGTGATTTGAAATCACGTGATTTGCACAACATGCCAGTATTTCAAGTTTAAACATTAAAATGGATTAAGTTTAATCGTAGCAACACAATTGCACGTAGATGCGTTGTCAAAGTTTTTTGCGAAAAAAAGAAAATATAATGAAATATAGACGCATTAAGCTTTCATTTGTTATAAAAATATTTATTCTATCTATTAATTTATAAAAAAAAAAAAATTGCTTGTGACTTAAATCGTATAAAACAACAACAAAAATATGATATTATTATAATTACATATATTAAAAAAAATTATATAAAAAATTTTTCAAAATAAAGGAAACCACAAATCCCAATAAGAGAATTTCTGAAAAAAAGTTTAAAACTTAACGTTTTAATTAATAAAATTAAGAAATAACCTAAAAGAAAAAGTAAGTGTACTATTAAAAAAAGAGATTTTAATAAAATTTAATATAAAATATTTGTTGATTGCCCGTTTAATGTTTTTTTAAAAGTACTGCACTTAAGGATGTTCCTAAAATTTAATAGAGGGTGGTTCGCTAATTCTTATTCTAAGCGGTTTTATTTTTATACTCACCTTTAATACATTTTACCTCTAATTGAAACTTCTAAAACACCGGCTTTAAACATTGAACACTCTTTTAAAGTTTATTTTTTTTAAATATACATAAAATTATTAACTAAATTTAACTAAAAGAATGAAATTATATTCATAATGCTAATTTTTATACAATATTTTTATATATAGGACTCAATGCATGGAAATAAAGATTCTCTATTTATGCGATTTTAAATCGAGAAGTCCATTATTTCTTATACATTTTTTTTTAAAAATAATTTGAAATCCGCCTGCGACTGTTTGGTAAGAGAACGTGAAATTATTTCCTTTAAACTATTAATAAACAATGGCAGGAGTATTTAAAATTTGCCAACAGCGATAAGGGTAAATATTTTCTTTAAAATTATAATTAATAATAGAAATTGTATAACTAATAATTTTTTTACTGTTAAAGAAACCAAATTTTACAATGATTGGCTGGCAGTATATTCATTTTGAAAATCTTGACAAAAAAGTCTTTAAGGCTAAACGTCGACTGTCGGCGCAATTTTGTCAATGAGATGTCTGTCAATGGGATCTTGTGTCTTAATTTGTCAAGAGGGAATTAAAGAAACCCACGAGAGAATCGTCCACCCCATAGGATAGAGCTGCAAAACAAAAGCGCACTTTCGATGGTTTTACACGATTATCGATAGTCTATACTCTGAAGACTGGTTATAAAACTATCCACATTGATCCTATACTCGGAAGATTGGATCTAAAACTGTGGAAAATTGTACTGTCACTTTGTGCTGGCACTTAGTCCCAATTTACATTATACGATTTTTGTCGTTGCGATTATTGTCGTTTCTACTTTGAAGTCGGTCTTATGTTTACATTGTACGATTTTTGTCGTTACAACTTCTTGTGTATACGAATGAAAGAACAATTCCTTTTAATTCCTCTCTCCCCTCCCGCCAATACGGTAAGAATCGCAACGACAAAAATCGTATAATGTAAATTGGGACTTACATAGCTGTCTTTTTGTGTCGCAGATGGTGGATAGTAAAAAATGTATTTCATTGAGCATTTCGTTCATTTTATGTGAGAGAGAGAGAAATAGAACGTATGACAACACAATCAGAAAAGCAACAACAACAGTACAATAGTTGAATGCAAATATTTCTAATCTTAAGCGAAAACAAATTGAAAAAGAATGTGCGAGTCAAAAGAAGACTTGCAAGAAAAAAATACGAGGAAAATACCGTTTTATAAAAGAACATAAACAACAAGGGAGTTTTTGGAAACAGTTGACTGCGCTTCTGTTGGGTTTTAAGTACTGATCAAACAAGTTGGTAGAATTATGTTTCTTTTTTTTAAGTAATAAATGAATTTGTTATGTTTTTTTAACGAAATAATTTTTTTTTTAAGTTAAATAAATTATAAAATGACTTTTATTTCATAAAAAATAGGGAATGATTTGGGGTTTTTTACGGGAGTGGTTTGGCAGGTATAAGGAGACAGTTAAGGGTAAGCCAAGAAGAACCGGCTTATGAACTGTCTTTTTGTGGCCTCTTGGTGACAATTTACCCCCTCGTAGGACATCCCCTTGTTAAAGTGACCAGTCATATGTCTAGCATTCGGACTGGTTGTGTCATAAATGGGCTAGTCGGAGACAGCCACATGAACTACAGGGAAGTGCTTGTTAAATTTAATAATCGTTTATGAATACGGGGGTTAATGAATAGGTTATACTAAAAGTGTTTAGTAAAATGATGCAATATAAGATCTTGAAACAAATTGTGTTTCAACCAATTTTTTTTTAATACGTAGTACATACACTTATGCTTATTCTCTGACATCTTTTCTTAACTGAGCTAATTGTACAATACACAATATCATAAACTGGTGTCATCAGCAACACATCAAACTGTCTTTGACACCGCTACATCAATGCGTACAATCAAACAAAATGCCTTTCCTTTTCATGACCAAACAACTGGCACCACAACTTTATTGCGCGTGCATTCTGAAATCGTTTATGGGACTTCTAAATGAACAAATTGTTAACAAATTTTACAAAAAATTAGATTTAAAGGATAATGCTATTCCCTCACTACGAAGCAGGTTTGTAATATAATTTCTCCCTTGCAAAACTGCTAAAGCTTCATTATTTATTGGGTAAGTTTCCAAAGCGTTATTAAAAAAAAAAAAAAAAAAAAAAGACCTAAAACTCCAAACGTGATTTTAAAGTTTTGTTTTCTTTTAAAATTTAAATTTATATACATATTTAAAGTACGTATTTGAACATGACGACAAACAATTTTTACTTAGTGCTGTAGTCTTTGACTGTCCAATAAAACTACGTTTCCTTTATTTTCTTTAAACTACCATTAACATTTTATTTAACATTCAGTATTTTTATTTAATAAATTTTTAATATGCTTAAAACATCACGCAATAACATTTATGTAATTTACTTTAATTGCCTTGCCCACGATGTCGATCGAAAACTTAAGCGAGCGGCAATAAGTCGCTCATTATCGTTCTCATAAGCGTCACATCGAACAGGTTTTATGTTTCTAACATAATTCATTTATTTATGGTTCAATTCCGGATGCCAACACAACTGAAGTTGAGTTCTCAGCAGCAAAATAAGGCAACGGCGCTCATATTTAAATATACAATTTTACTTAATTTTATATTTTAACATGAGCGGCGTTGCCTGATTCGCTGCTGGCAACTCAACTTCAGTTCAGTTGCCACCCGTAATCGACCCATTATTGGGCACGTTCATAAGGCGTAACTGTTGTGTAACCGTTTAGTGTTTGTCTTAGAAACGCATAGTTGAGCACTTCCGCTCAACACAACAGTTGGGTATTTGAGGCCATTTATTCCATCATAAAATTTTTTAGCAACCTAAAATCAACATGTGCTCAACCTCATCCTTTATTTTTTTCCAATTGTTTATGTTTATCAGCTGTTAATTTTGCATTATACTCATAATGCCGTTTCTAAGACGAAAATGTTCGGCTCAACAGTTGTCAACAGTTTTCTAGCAGTTGAGCTCAACAGTTACGTCTTATGAACGTACCCATTGTCTAATTACTATATTGCCACATCAACCATTCCACAAATGAAACGCTCGTTTGAAAATAAAAATCGGCAAATCATGTAAATTAAGCCATAAAAATACAACTCTGTGCTACAAACAAGACAAAGCAGTAAACAAAAGAATTTTGTGGAAAATATTTGATAAGAATATATAATTTAAGAAGTGGTGTTTAAA
Source organism: Pollenia amentaria (assembly GCA_943735925.1). Classification (NCBI taxonomy): domain Eukaryota; kingdom Metazoa; phylum Arthropoda; class Insecta; order Diptera; family Polleniidae; genus Pollenia; species Pollenia amentaria. The sequence continues at coordinate 113,157,578 of OX031008.1, forward strand.
AAAAAAAAAAATTTAATTATAAAAAAATATTTAGTGTTGGTGTAATTTCCTTAAACATTTCAACAAAATGACTCCTTCGGCGACCGCAACACAAGTAATGGTGATGATGTGAAGTATTTTTTAATGGGCGCAAATTTGTATTACGTTATCGTTTGCTTGCATTGTCGATGGACTTGTCGTGCAATAATTGTAAGTATGGCACAAATCAGGGCCCTAATTCTGGCAGTCGTGATGTAATACTTATTCGATTAGTAAGCAATTTTATTTCTTATTCTTTCAATCGATAGCGAACGAATCGAAATAATTTATGTGAGTGTTATAAAAACTCAAATAAACGGTTTACAACACTGAAAATATTATTTCGATTCGTTCAGTATCGACTGAAAGAATTGCTTTCGAATCTAAAAAGTATTAGATCACGACTACCAGAATTAGCCTCCAGCTGGTTGTCGTTGAAAATGCAAACGAACGATAGCGGTCGACATCGTGGACCAGGCTGTAAGTTTTATTTTTTATTTTTGCTTCTAATATATTTTTAAAATCTGGTTTGTTGCTATTGATTTTGTGTAAATATTTTCTAAAAGATTTATTTCATATTCGATTAATCAATCATTTATTAATTGTAAATGTTTAAATGTACATACAATATTTTTCTTTAACTTGAAGGAGGGAAGTGTTAAAAAGTAAAAGAAACCGACATTTATATGAAGATTAATGAATAAAGGGTATACTAATGCTCATGAACACTTTAATTTACTTTGACAAATTGACACATATATGAGATTAAATACCTTGTGTAACGAAACAAAAAAAAAAATCATGTACTTAAAAGCTTAGAGTGTAGGTTGTAGACCTGTTATCGAATTTATTATACCAACATTTATTAAACAAAATAATATTAAGATTACAGTACAAATTTACGTTTATTTCAACAATTGAGGACTTATTTCACCATGCCGTTGAAGGACAATACAAAGGGGCTACAGCGTAAGCCAATAACACATTTTAGGAAATCTGTAGTCTGTCTAGTGTTTACATTGCGTTCTTTAACATCCTCTGTCTACTTATATTAATATTTTATTGAGTTTAGAAGCTTTTGTTAGCGAAGTCGGTGTTTGTTATACCAATAGGAGAAATTCCTTGTAAAACAAACACTGGCTTCGCTTACTTAAGCTATCCTGCATAGCCGGACTTTGGCCGGTCGAAAGTTGTTTCTGCTCTATTTAATAACAAACGCCGGCTTTATTTGGTATTCTTATTTTTAAATTAAGGATTTCAAAATTCCGGATTATAAAGTTTGAAATTTTCAGATTCAGAATTCTGAAATTCGGGATTTTGACTATCCCAAATTATTAAAGTCCCAACAATTAATTTTTTATGGCCCTATGTTCCTTATAAGAATTTCAGGAATGAATATAAATATATAACAATTAATTAATTATTATAGCACACCAAAAAGCTTCATAATGTCCATGGATATCATAACATTAGAAATTTAGACTGTCATTACAGGGTCGTTTTTTATATGTGTTCGATTTTAAATCCAATTCATTTCTATTTCTAGAATATGCCTTATAAGCGTAACTCCTCAACTTCTTAATTCAGTGTTAATACTAACGCCCTAATCATGTGAAACGCTACGCAACGCCAAAGAATTACATTGAAAGCACAAACAATGTCATAAATATTTTGTTGTTGCTTTCTGAAGAAATTCTCATTGCGTTTTAAAATTTCAAACGCTGCATATCTTGTGGTGTTGAAAATATTAAAACGGTACATGAATTTCTTTAGAAAGCAACAACAAAATTACAAAATATTTTTTACAATGTTTGTGCTTTCAATGTAATTCTATGGCGTTGCATTGCTTTTTACATGATTAGGGCCTAAAAATTAATGGGTTTATTCGAAATTCTAAGAGTTAAAAAAAAAATATCCAACAAAGTCTACGACCTACACTTGGTTGATTTCAAAGTATATTTTCAAGGTTACACTGTGCTACTAAAATGATATATTTGTATATACAAGATTTATATGCTTTCTTTAAATTTGTTTTTAAAACATCAACAATTCATATTCCTTTTTAAGATATTTTATTTTCTTCCTTGTTTTAACATCAATTGATATGTTTGAGCGAAGTTTTTTTTTCTTTTTATTATAATAAACACACAATAACATTTATATTAGTTCATTTGTTTAATTATTTTTATGCTGCTTTTTTTTAATGAATTTAAAATTTTTTCTTTGTTCTTAAAGCTATAAATATTTTTTTAATTGTTTGGGTTTTATATGATTTTTCCGTAAATTAAACATTTTGGTTTTTAGTATATTTTATTTTCTAATGATTACAGTCTTTTAAAATGCTGTCATTTTTATAGAAGCCCTAAAAGTATGCTGTAATTTTTGAAATTTGATTTTATTAAACATCGATTTTATAAAGTTTGATTGTAAATAATTATTGTTTTGTTAGATTTTTTTTGCTGTTTTAATTAATATAAGCTCATTAAGTTAAATTTTTAAATTTTTTTTTTTTTGGTAATAATTTTGTATAACTTTATTATCATTTCATTGTCTTATTGTAAAGTATATTTTTTATTTTGTTTATTATCATATTCTTTGTGCGTTATCGATTTATTTGCGCACTTCTTTATTTATATTACAAAAAAGAAGTATTAAGCACCCTGGAGACTATCAAATAAACACATCAATCACATAGTTGTGAACGTGCATTCCGGCTTTTTCGGCTACACGTACGTACTGTCGGCGATGATTTATAAAAATCAAAAAGAATTGATTTTTTTATTTGATTGCTGATTATTTGATAGTCTCCTTTTGTGATTGACAAAAAAATTTCATTTGCATTGTGTTTGCAAGTGTAACCGCCAGTGAATAAAAACATTACATGACTGCTCGGTTTAATTTGTTCAAAATCATATGACAGAAGACAACAACATTTTTCGAGAAAATTTTGTACCCTGCGTTGGGATTTATGCTGAACCGATAGTTCCAGCAAACAAATTTTAAATGACGGGAATTAATGATATTATTTCGCTAAGCATTTTTTAAACGAGGTATAAATCTAGATATGAAGATTCGCTTATATGGAGTCAGTGCGATAGAAACATGCGTAAAGAAGCCTTATTTTGATAAAATAAAATGGCGGAAAATTTAAACAAAAATTGGGTTTATACATGATTAATTTCTACAATAAGTAAAACAACACAAGAATTAAATGGTTTAAAAACTTATAAAAAATTCATTAACTGTTAGGTTTAGACTAACTAATTAGAAAGTGGCAATACTGTCAATAACAATATATCATCGGAAATTTAAATTAAACTGCTGATTGACGAGTTCATTTGTAGGTCTCTGAAAAAGCGTCAAATAAACGACACTAACACATAAACACTTATTGACCGGTTTATTTGATAGTCTCCAGGGAGCTTTAGCATTTAATCTACTTTAATCAACAAAGTTAATTTTTCAAATAATATACAAAAATTTTTAGTTTGGCATTTAATTAAACTTGAAATTTCATAAAATATTAATTATTATATTTTAGTAATTTTTAGGGTTTTATTCGATTTGGATAAAAATATTTAAATTTCTATTGGTGATTACCTTTGTTTTCGAAATTGTTCAGGTACACATCTCATGGAAATCGATTTTAAATATGAAACGATTTAAAACCGAAAAATGCGTTTTCAGTTTCTTTTCTTTATTATTCTTAACTTTATAAAATCGCCCGTGATCTGAAAAACTCATATCGCTTAAAATTCTCGTTTTCTATTTTAAAACGATAAACAGTTGTACTGACTAAAGGAAATGTTTAAAATTTGCCGTTTTCCAAAATCTAATGTATACTGAAACGATTTGGTGTATTTTATTGAAACTGCACTTGACGAGAAAATGAAATGATGCAAAATAAAAATTTTATTTACAGGACTGTTCTGAAAATTACATGATTTCAAATCCGATGTGCTTTTAAAATAACACGTGTGATATTGTGGTTTTTCGGCGTGATTTTCAACTGCCGAAAGCAAACCGAAAAACACAAAAACGCTCGTGATTTTAAGAACAGGTCTGTTAATTTCTTTTTATTTGAAGATTAATAATTTAAAAATTTGCTTTGACATTTGTCAGTCTCAATTCTTTACTTATGAACTTCTTTTTTAAGCAAATAAAGCAAGCAATAAAGCTGTAGGCATTAAAACTTATTTGCTTGTTTATGATTTATATGTTATCATTGCTCAACCAAAACTTTAAAAAATAGCAAAACGCAAGGAAATCGCGCGGTTTTCAAAACAATCTGAATTACGTTTTTCAAACCGTAAGCGGCTTAAAATTGCTGAGTCTTCTAGAACGTGGGCGTTTATGTTTATTAAATTGTATTTTGGAACAAAGCTCAAGACTTAAATTAAGAAAAAGGTTTTAAAATCGTTCGAATTCATTATACCTTTTAAAAACGATAGTTTTGGAATGTAACGATTTTCCTCACATACATGATTATTAATTTTTTTTATTTATTTGAAATTTCGAAATTAAACCGAAACACTTTTTAAAAAATGCTGCATTAATGAATAAAATTTGTAAAACGTTTTAACACGTTTACAAATTATAACTTGAAATTCTGTGTTTACAAACCAACAACAACATAAAATTATTTTAGAAGCTTAAAACAGGCAGTAAAGAGAACTCGATATCGATAATATTTTACGAGAAAGCGAGCAACTTTCGATACAAATTTTTACCAATATGCACTTTAGCAAAATAAAAAACATTTGACAATCATGACAGAAATCTTGAATCAAATTGTATTGTAAGTTCACTCTAATGTCATAATTGGGTCACTAGTCAAAAAATCTTAAAATTTCAATACAAGTAAGACATTTAAGGACTATTTTTTAAACTTACAATATTTTGTTATTTATTTTAAGGAGATTTTTTTCAAGTTCACTGCAATCGAATAATGCTGAAGGCCCACAAGGAAATAATATAGGGCCTCTATTGTATTTGATATATACTTCAGACATTTAAGCCAACAACTACGCCCACGCATCAACTTTTGCTGATGAAATAGCTTTTCTAAGCATCCACGAAAACTACGAAGCATCTAGATACTTACAGGACCATATATTTTTATTGGAAAACATGTAAATTTAACTCAAATGAAGCTTAAATCAATTATAATAAATTGGCGCATTAGCAGAAATTCGGCCCTTAGTCTAGATTATAAACTTTTAGTTTACAACTCTTTCTTTAAGCCAATATGGCGCTAATGTATACAGTTTTAGGGCACAGAATTAGCCTCCAATATACGGAAAATCCAAAGGCGCCAATACAACATTTTTCGAATCATCACACCCGCTTCCTGGTATGTAAAAATCTCGAACATTCATAAAGACCTTGTTAAAAACTATGATCACGTGGTGGTTGTGGTTTAAACCAAAAGTCTCGGGAAGGCATATTTTCCATCTTGAGCAGAAGTTTGGTCTGCTGGCATATCTGCTTAGGTGCTCTTAGTATTAAATATATGCTGCTTGCTTTTAAGTAGCGAAGGTTTGATAGCTCCAATTCCTTAGCAAGGCGTTTAATCTTCCGGAAAAAACTCAAATTGACACCAGTTTCCACTCAGAGGGTGTTAACTCAAATTTTTTTTATTTTTTAACTTTTAGAAAAACATCGACACGCAATACATATATTACCTGCTGTATTTTAGTTTTTTTTAAATGAAACGTCTGGTTTAAAATTTCTTTTACACTAAAATCCGCCAGATACTTTTGATTAAGAACATTTATTATTTATCTAATACTGTAAATATTCGGCCTGATTATGTAAAGCGTTGTTGTTAACGCGTTAGTCGCTTTTTGTAATAGATTAAAGTAACACACAACCTGTGTTCTTTAAATTTAACAACAACGCCTTACACAATAAGGCCGAGTATCCACTTTTCCCATTAATCTTGAAAATAAAAAAATAAAATTTCAAAAGTTCCACAGGGGGTTGAATTATAAGGTAAACTAAGGATTAATTCAGGGAAGCCTATTATTATCGATATTTTTATTTTTTGAATTAACGATACATCATTTAGTAAAAAAAAAAATTATTTTTGAAAAATTGATAGGAAATATTTTTTTATTTTAAAAAGAAGAGAAAAGTTATATGTATACATATATCGCACTTCTTTAACAATACTGTATTAACTCAAAATATAAAAATTTGCAGTAGAAGCAAAACCATTTTTAATTTTACATAAAAGAGATTTGAAAAATAATTTTTAAACCAACCGCTTCATTACCGAAAAGTTGACAAAATAACACAAATAGTGTCGATTTTTCCCAAAAAGTGCAAAAATAAAAATTTCGAGTTAATACACTATTGTTGAACAAGTGCGATATATGTATGTATATGCATTAGGGCCGTTCTAAAAATGAAGTTGAATGAGTCACACAAGATTCGTTAAATTCAATCACTTTTTTAAAATTTTTTTGCTACTCTGTATACCGCTCTTTTAGTTTTTTTACACTGCGTCGCCATTTGTTGTCCGATCACAACATATTGCATATCGTTTTCATGGCCCATCTATGGCTTAATTTTTGCTTTTGATGACTTTTTAATCCGACATCAAATTCTGCGCGCCACTTATGCCATTTCGGATCCTTGCCCCCTAATGACCAATTTTTTGCCCGTGGCAAGAATGCACTTTCTGGGCCTCTAGCTTGATATAAACGGGCATCTTCTGAAAATCACGTGATTTTAAATCACGTGCTTTTAAAATTACGCGTGTGATTTTGTGGTGTTCTGAAAAACATTTCGTTTTTATGTTTCTCGGTATGCTATCGGCAGTTGAAAATCACGCCAAGACATACAAAAACGGAACACAAAAATATTAAACGTGTGATTTTAAAAGACACATGTGATTTGAAATCACGTGATTTGAATAACAGTGATTTTCAGAACAGGCCTGATACTCACTTTTATAACACCCTCCAATTGGGCCCCTTCTTTTCTTTTTCACATACAATTTACATTAATTCTGGTCGAACCTTATACAAACAAAAAAAATTATGCACCAGCCTAGAATGAAAGGTATATCAATGAAATTTCTAGAACTGTAAATTTTTTTCTTTAGCCCCACAAAATATAGTACTTTTTGTTTTTGATATATACCGCCGCCGCCACTTTTTTTCAGCAACTGAAGTTCTTTTACAATAATTGAAATTAGTAGAAAAACGCAGTAAAAATCTGCCAGATTTTTTTTTATAAGCAGAAATCTGATACTAGAAGAGCAATACATTTGTTTTGCTTTATCTAAATAAATCGAAAATACCCCATTTATGAAGCAGGTAAAACAAAACGTTTAAAATATTTCCAAAACATTTATCAAAACAAAAATTATTTAATAAGGTACTTAAATCACTGATGTATATGGTTCCAGTATAATATTTTTACAACAATTATTATTTTTCATTGAACTGTTGGTTTTTAATTGAAGTTTTTGATATTTTAATTAGGCTTAATTTCATCAAATTTAAATTTGATTAAACTTTTTCATTGAAGGAAGGAACTTACAAGATGAAATGAATTTCTGCCAGTTCATCGATTTCGAAAGTTTACGTTTGCCTTGAAAAAAACATTTAAAACAGCAATAAACTTTTAAAATTTGTTTTTGTTATAAATTTTATTTTCTATTGGGAACGTTAACGTTCGAAGTCGTTGAACAGGCAGATACATTATTTTTTAGTTTTAATTTTTAATTCATTTCATGTTGTAAATTTCTTCCTTAAATAATGAAAATTAAATTTGATGAACTTAATAAAAATATCAAAAACTTCAATAATCAGCCATGTCACAGAGTACAACTCCGTTCGCAAATGGAATTCATTGCGTATTTTGGTGCTTCAGAAAAATTTGCGAAATGAAACCATTTTATTTTTCATGAACGGAATGGGAGTTTTCTGTATCTTAAAGAACAAATAACTATCAAAATATATTTTCTATCAATAAAAAAATATGTTTTCTTCGGTTACGAACGGAATTGTACTCTGTGACATGGCTGAATATTTGTACTTTTGGAAGACTTAATACAAAATACTAGCACTCGAAGTATTTAAATTTTAACCACGGCACGCAAAATTTGTAAAAATTATTTGACTTGGGCCGCTCACTGCCAATAAACTAAGTTACTCAAAGCCGATACCAAACATGGTTGTGAAGGAAAAAGTTCAGTTTTTTAATTTATCCTTTTTTATAGTAAATTTCAACCATCTGTGCGTTTCCGTCAAATAAAAGTCGCGAAATTGAAAAATCCTTTTCAAATCCGAAATGTGTAACGTGCCATTTAATGGTGAGATTTTTTTTAAATATTTTAATTTTTTTTAAACTGTATGTATTTCATATTTTTAAAATGTTTTTATAATTGTTTTTTTTATGGTTTATAGAATTAGGTATAAATTTGTTTTGTGCCATTATTAGACCACTTTTTCATTTAGATTTTGCTAAAATAAATTGTTACATTTGTGTTTATATATTTTTAAAATTTTTTTTATTAATTTTTCTTTACATTTGTATTTGTATAACATTTCTCTCATCAAACTTCAGTTTTCAGCAAAGTAATAATAATAATTAATTATTGAAGCTATTAATTAATTATTTATTTAATTAGTGTAGGTTTTATTTTTAAACTTAAAAACAAGAAATGAAAACTAAAAACTATAATTTCTGTTTTTGTTTTTATAAATTAATTAATATTTGTTTATAATTATTATTAATTATTTTTATTTTTAATTTAAAGAGTTTTTAAACAGTGTTTTTTATTACTATTGTTTAACATTTAGCTAAAAGTTCTTTTATAATTAAACAGAAAATTTTTTAAGATAGAAAGAAAAACGAATCAAACAAAAATGTTTTTTTCTTATAAAAATTAAAAAGAAACTTGAGCAGTAAGTGTTGCCATACCGAATAGAAAGTTTTATTTATATTCGGTAAGTATGGCAACATTCTTTAATTGAAATTATTTTCTTTTTTAAGCTTTTAAATAATTTCTTTTAATTTGAATTACCTTTTAACTAATAAACCCTAAATAAATTATTTGAAGTTTTTTTAATGCCATTCATAAGGAAATTTCGTTTTTTCCTATAGAAAACATAATTCAAGCAATTTTTTTTTATTATTAATTTCAATTAACTTTCAAATAAAGTTAAAATACATCGTATCTTTTATTAAAGAAACAAAAACAAAGGAATTATTTATGAATACATATAAATTGAAAAATTTGCCATAGTTTTTTTTAAATTAACTTAATTAAAGAAATTTAAATAATTTAACAAACACATACAAAAAAAAAAAGTAATGAAGATCGCAAATAGATTTAAATTTAATAAAATAAAAAGAGTTATAACGTTAAAAAATAATTAAGAATCACACAAAATAGAGACCTTTAAAGAAGAGTGGATAGGATTTGGAAATAGTTTGTTAGGGAATACACCATTTAAGGATTAGGAATTACCAAAGGGCGTTTCAAACAAAGGACGTAATTTTTAAAGTTACAAAATATGTTTGTAAATAATTTCCAATTAAATAAAAAAAAAATATAATGAGAAAAACAAATATTTGTTGCGAAAAAACCACAAAATAGATGAAATCATATTTAAGGTTTAACTTTTCTTTTTTGAAATTATCTTAACAGAATGGTGGTGTACCTCACACTTGTATCGTAATAGTTATAAAGATTTAAAAAAACGCGAAAACTCTTCTTTTAAGAGTTCTACAACTTTAGTTAACCAGCTAAAGTTTTGGGTTGAAATTTTCAATGAGTTTTTTTATGTCTTAAGTTCTTTATAAAACCTTACATTTGCTTATTGAGTTTATTGTTATTTGTACATAAATTCAGGAGGCAAATTGACTCGTTTGGCATCCATCGAAATTTCCATTCAAATTGTATAGTTATTTCGATCGATATCAAATGCCGAAATTTACCCCCAGTGTTTTACCCTTACATTTGTTTAAACCTTTGTTGTTATAAAACAATCAATAAAGTTGTTTAGAAAATATGACAAAAAAACAATGAAAACCTTTTATAGGTGCTTTTTTTAAGACTCTTGAAACTAATTTTTTGTGGAAAAGTTGTAAGACCTAGGAATATTCTAATTAACTTGTAATTAGGGAGCTTTAAAATTAAAACAAACTTTAAAATTATTTATGTTAATAATTCTCTTATTGTTACGAAATTATATTTAGTTAAAAGTTATTTTCAGTTAAAGTTATGAGTAAAAAGGTTAAATTTTTATTTGCATTTAGTAAAGGCGTGTTAGATATAAGTGTAGCGTTAGCGTCACAGTACAGGTTCTAGTAAGAAAGGTTAAAATTAATCTATAAAATTAAAAGTAATTATGTATATAATATTGTATAGGTAAAATGTTTGTGGTAATACAGTAAAAATTGGTTTGGAATTGTAAAAGACAAATTTTCCAAAACCTTAATTTTTGCTATTAACCGAAAACATATAAAACGCCCACAACAGACATTAAATACTTAACATTAAAACTAATATGATGTTAGTGTTCATTATACACTGATCATGTTAAGAGTTTTTCTCACGTTTTAACACCGCTGTTATAACTACTCTTTTACACGCCGCAGAATTAGCGACGCACAACTGTTTATGTTCTTCGATGTGGGGAAAACGTATGGCGCGAAAACCCATAAGAAGCAACAACAACAATCAGGAAGGCGTTTATTTATATGGAAATACTGCAAATTTGTCAGACATCGTTGTGCAAACAATCGTTTTAAAAACGCTGTTTAAACAAGAACAAAACATCGACACAAGCAGTCTTAAATTCATGTGTGCACAAGAAATTGTTTGTTGTTTTAATATGGCAACACGAAAAATTTTAGCGTTAACAAAAGTTTTAATACGAAGTCTTACCATCAGGTTTATAACAGCGATTCATGTCTGTTGAGGACGAGCCGTTACATTGCTTGAACACCAAATTACCAAAAATTATGCACCCTATCGCCGTCAAAATGCAAATTTATAAAGAATCAGGCGAACGAAACTCGGTATAACGTTTTAAAAGCCATTATTTGCGTAGTGGAAAACGTTTTAACTGACATCGCGATTTTGGGTATTAAACTTTTTCCATTAAAATAGTAAATTTACATGTATTTTGAAATTTAAATTTCTTTATTTTTGCATAAAAGTTGTTATTATCATTATTGTTGAAAATCTAAAAAATAAAAATAAATTATGCCCTTCCAAAAAGTTTTTTTTTTTGTATTTTACAACGTTATTAGATAAACCTTGATAATAGAATTTAAGCGTAGGTTCGAGAAACTGCTAGATACAGCTCAAGACGGCGATGTGAGTCGTTAATTTTAGACGTTGAATAGTTAAAATCGTAACTGTGAACAAAAAATATCCGTTTTGTCAACTGTGTTTAAAAAGTGGTTTAACAAAGGTTATTAAAGCAAATAAGTGTGTGTTTGTTTTTAATTCACAATAAAAACCATTCCAAGCAAAAACCAAAAGGAAAAAACCAAAACGCTTTTAATCATATTAGTTTGAACTTTTTTTAACAGCTTTTTTTATTATAAATAATGTCACAAGTTGCACCATTGTGAAGCAGCAAAAGTGCAAAAACACAACAACAACCACATGGACAATTATTTGTGCCAATTTGGTTGTTGTTATGTTTTTACACTTTTGCTTTTTTGCCAGGGTGCAACTTGTGACGTGAATTACCTAATAAAGAAGCTTTTTAAGCACAAAGTTGATAATAATAAGTTTAGTATTACAGAAAAAATTTAGTAAAAACTAAATCCCAGTTCATTATAAATTCAGAAATAAAATTTTGAATTAAACAAATTTTAAAATGAGACTAGAACCATTAAATTGATATTTTCCAATAAGACTTTGTTTTATTCGATTTAAATAAACTTTTTAATATACTGCCTGTCCCACAATGTCGACAAGAACATTTCTTTCGCATATTTAAATTGAAAACAATAATAAAAAACTAAAATTTGTTTTTGTTTTCAATGTAAATATACGAAAGAAATTCTCTAGTCGATATTGTGGGCCAGGCAGTTAAAGTGTTAAATTCTCATTTTAAAATTTTATTTTCAGAAATAATATTATTTCTAAAAATGGTTCCCCGGGCACAAACTATGGCATTCGATATCGATCGAAATTACAATACAATTTAAGTGGATATTTTAATCAATAAAAAAATGCCGTAAAAATTCTCAATTGTAAGTTTAATTAGAAGAAAAAATTCGAATTAAAAAATGTCAATTTAAAAAAAAATCTCTAAGTTCAGTTTTGAAATGCGTAAAACTTTTTACACCGGTCCTTAAAACCGATATCAAATGAAATTTAAATGCCAGGCCCACAATGTCTACAAGAACATTTCTTTCGTATATTTATATTGAAAACAATAATAAAAAACTAAAACTTGTTTTTGTTTTCAATATAAATATACGAAAGAAATGTTCTTGTCTGCATTGCATGCCAATCACTAAATCTAATGAGTATTTCACTGCCTGTTTTTCAAAATAAAATAAAAATATTCGCTTGGGAAAATATATACAATAAAAAAAACTCAAATTTATTTTTGTTTTCAATATCAATTTCTAAACGAAACTTAAATTGTATTTTTAACCGAAAAAGATTTAAACTTTCTATAAATTTCCCTAAACAGTCATATTTTAAAAGTCGTTAGAAAGCTTTACAGACTTTAACATTAAAAAGTTTGCTCAATGCATAATCAAAATCTTGAATTTTAAAAACATATTTAAGTCTGGATTCACACTATGAAAGTTTTCTTTCAGAAAGTCAGAGTCAGAGTGTGAACCTAGACTAATGAACTATTTCATATTTTCAGTTAGAAAAGTTTTTGAAAATTATGTATTTTTTGTTGTTGAACGTAACATTTCAGAGGTAGTGTAAAGTTTAAAAAGCTCTAAGAAGTGTATAAGAACTAATTGTACTTAGTACAAAAAATGCCACATCTAAAGAATTTAAGACAATTTTTTTTATATTCCTAATGTAATTGTTTAAGTAGAAACACTTAAATATTTTCAAGTAAATTGAAGTTTCTATGAAATATTTTAAAATTCTAAAAGCGTAATTGTAATTTTCAACCCTTTAAACATTTTTGAAAGCTTTAATGGAGCATTTTTGTAAGTTTCAAAAGTTTTACAGAAATTTTCAAGCTTTAACCATTATTAAATTGAAGTTTAAAGTTTGTTTTTATAAAAGTAAAATAAAACATTTTTATTCCTGTTTAATAGACAAGTGATTAACAAACAATTGTTTAAATATGCCTAAAATGAACAGAAATGTCAAAAGTTCAGTTTCAAAAAGCATTTTTAAAGCTCCTAAAATGTTAGTCGTTTTTTTTTTAATATTTATAAAAAGTTACAATCTCTTAAATTCCTTCTTAAACAAATTCTTCATATGGTACACCACCACCTGCACAACATAAAAAGTAATTGAAATACTTTTTATTTTTTGTTAAATAATTATTCGTACTACGTTTATTATTATAATTACTATTAATATTTTTTTTTGAATTTTTCACCCTATACTACATACAACATAAGAAACGATGAAAGAAACTTTTGGCATTCCTTCGCGCCCTAGAGGCCCTTAGCTAACAAATAATACCCTGATCTAGACTTAAACCATTTGCTGAAGCGGCTGCACTCTTAACCACACCATTATGGTGGTGTAAATGGTGATGATGGTGGTGATGGGGATGATGGTGTGAATGATGCGAATGCTGCTGCTGCTGCTGCTGGTGTTGGTGGGAATTTAACAAATGCTGAGAATGCGAATGCTGACCAAATAATAAAGCTGTGGTTGCGGATGTTGTGGCAGCCGTAGAATTAGCAGCCAATGTACCATTACTGCAGCTGGAAGAAGTAAGGCTGCAATTGCTGGTAATGCCGTTGATAAGGGACTTTGTGTTATTACTGCTTAGAGGTGTAGTGGAACAAGAGTTATTCACGTTATGTGATGCGCCGGCTGATAAGGAGGTGCTTATGTTGTTTGTTGAGGAATTGGGATGCCTGCATCCATTAGTTGAGGAATTTGTACAGGAAACACAATAAACGCATGTTGTTTTGTAATTGTGAGTAGCTGAGGCTGGTATTGATACTGGAGCCGAAGAGGAAGTCATGCTTAGTTTTTTGTTTGTGTGTATAGCGGTTATGGGCTCAGAAGCTCTTCTAGCTGAATTTGCTATGGTAATGGCTGAAGAATGTGCTAAAGTTGGTGGGGACAATGACGGTCTACCGGCATTTGCGATAAACTTTAATTGACTTGGATTGTGCGTTTGCTGTGCCTGCTGCTGCAGCTGATGATGTTGCGTCTTACTGCCATTGGTGGCAAATTCTGGTGGTGTTATAGGTTGCTCGCCGCCTTCAAGTTGAAATTTTTTAACTAAAGCCTTAACTGAGGTGGGTGATGCATCTGTAGTTGGTGTTTTGCGTATTACCTTAGGCGTTGTAGGAGCATCTGGGAATAGAGAATGATGATTGCCATTGCTAATTGACATCTTATCATTTGTTGTTACATTTACAGCATTTGATGTAGGTAATGTTATGGTAGCCACTATATTGGAAGCATTGAGGGTAGTTGAGGGTGTAATGTGTATAGTGGCGGTAGCGGATTGTGTGCCTGCAGATGATGATGAGGAGGAGGAAGTGGTTTTCTTTAAGTTTGCAGTGCTGTTGGCTGTTATTTTCTTGGTGGTTAGAAATGTATTTTCTTTATTTGATTCTGACGAATGACGTCTGGCTGGTATGTGTAACAATTGTTGTTCTTGAGGTGGTGTTTGTTGTTGCTGCTGTAATGAGGATGATGTTGGCTGTACACTGCATAATGGTATAGTAATGGCTTTTGTAGCTGGCACACTATGTACAGCGGTAGTTTTTTTAGTTGTCGCATTGGTTGGCTTTACACTTAAAAGCCTAATGGATTTGTCGTGTTGTAAATCGTCGCGCAACTTGCTATAACTTGTAGCCGAATGACCCTTGGTTAAAACCGAAATATGACCATTAGAATGACCATTTATAAAACCATTTGTATGGCCATTACTAAGACCATTTGTATGGCCATTTGCGAAACCATTGGTATGACCATTTGTATAAGCAATTGCGTGACCATTGACCTGACCATAAGTGTGACTATTTATTGTTTTATTTAAAGGATTATGTGTTGATTTATGAAATAAATTATTAGAGAAATTATCTTCCTCTTCCGAATTGTCTACACTAATTGCTTGGGGCTTATCTTTAACAATTTGTACCTCATCATCATCATCATCATCATCACCATTTATTTGCAATTCTTCCTCATTTTCCTGTTCATGATCTTCATCTTCAACATCATCAACTTCATTATCATGATCGTCATCCCCATCTTCATGGTGACTGTGATCATTTTCTTCATCATCATTATCATCATCTTGTTCCAATTGTTGTTTACTTTTTATCGCATTAAAAATATGTCTATCGATGTTACATTCGTCTTTAAGCCAAATGTGTTCGAGACATCCTGCAGCAGTCATGCGATCACTGAAGCATAAAAAACAAAAATAATATTATTGAAATTTGCCAAAAATAAAATAAAGTTTTTTACTTACCTTGGCTTTATTCGCAATGCTTTGCGTATGAAATCAATGGCTGCCGATGAGACGCCTCCAAATAATTTATCCGGAAATGTTAATGCACATTGTGATATATTAAGGAAGGTTTCCTGTTTGGTTTCACCACCAAATGGCGAGAAACCCGATAATAATACATAAGCCAATACTCCAACTGACCAAATATCCGTACACAATGACAAGGGTTCATACTGTAATACTTCTGGTGCTACGTAGTCAGGAGTACCAACGATTTCACGTATATTGGTACCCTCGGCCACCACACGAGAAATACCAAAATCACACAATTTTAAACCATCTAAGGAGAGGAAAACATAATTAAGTTAAATTTTTTAAAGTTTATCTGTTAATCTATAGATTTTTGTTAAAATACATACCCTCTATATGTTCACCGGCTAATAAAATGTTTTGTGGTTTTAAATCTAAATGTACTATAGATCGTTTGTGTAAAAATTGTAATGCTTTAAGTACTTCACGCATACAAATGCGGGCCTGCGCCTCTGTAAGACATTCCTCATTATCCAAAAATGTTTGTAATTCACCACCCGTCGCTCTAGATTAAAAAAATTTAATTTATTATTTTTCATGTAGTTTTTGAAAACGTTAGTATCTATACAAATAAAAGAAGGAATCCACTTTAGACATTTTACTTTTGCAGATACAAAGTTAAAATGTAATAAACATTAATTTCAAAACGAAACACTGGAGTACCCTGAGCTCAAACTCCTGACATACCGATTTACATACTTACATACATATATTCGCTAGCTATACCTAAAGTTTAATTAAGCACGGTCAAAACCAATTTGAACCAATAGACTTTAGTGTTTCTTAGAAATAAACGTGCAAAGGTTAATTATGGTTCGATATTTCTGCATTGCTACCACAAAAATAGCTAATCACCAAAACCAAGGAAAATATTTGGATTTCAATTTAAATATTAGGGTATTCATTTAATCGGGCTTTTGCTTTAACCCGCCAATCGCTCGATTCGGTTAATTAATAAAGGTTTTGGTTTAATCGGTTAATAATGTAATGGATCGGTTAACCGAATAATAAAGTTTTTTTTTATAAATTAAGTAATTTCAATAAATAAAAATTAAAAAATTTATAATTATTTGGAGTTCATTAGTAAAAAAAACCATAACACAACAAACATAATTAGTTTTTGAACTTAAACGAGCAAACAAGAAAATAATTCATAAATATGTAATACATACATATATTTTAATTAATACATAAATATTACATTCGAGACAGCAGACTACCGACTTCAATATGTCAACAATAGAATACATGTGTGTATATGGAAATGATTATTTTAACGACGACACGACTACATGGCTGCAGGTTGTTGTCTATGCTAATTTTTTCGTTGTAGTCAAATTAAACTAATTTCTATTTTTGTACGCTACAAAACAGAAAAAGTGCTGCTAATATAATCAAAAATTAGAAGAATTAGTGCTTTTAATATATAATAATAATTTTTTGGTTAAACAGCAAAGAACCGGATTGAATCAAGAATATAAGCGCGGCTCACCACCAAATCTATATTATTATTACTTTTTAGTATCCTTAAAAGAAGTTATTTAGGAAGATGTTTGTCACGCCAACGCTCTTAGTTTTAGCAGTATGGGTATCATTGAAAAATTGAAAGTGCTTTTCACATGGTGTTTAAAGCACACCGATTTATTAACCCATTAAGAGCCCATTTCAAATGCTCTGACTGACTTTTTTACTAAATTTGCTTTATCTTTAAATTATGTCGATATAATAATAATTATTTAACAATAATATACACATGTTACCAAAGTTTTTAGGACTTTGATTAATAAAGTTTTTCTGTATTGCGGGTTTTCAGCCTTCCGGAACACTTTTCAAATAATTATATATTACTATATTTCAATATGTAACAACTGCATAAACTATTACCACTATATATTTTAACTCAAACTTATAAATAAATTGTGAAGTTTTCCAAAATAAAATTTTTTAACCCTAATAACTTTAAAATTTTATATGATGGAGTTTCTAAAAATATAGCATATAAAAACTTGGGGTGTTCACTATAACATATTATATTTGAGGAAATATTATTATACATATCGACAACATTTTAAGATAAATCCTCTGAAGGGGTTAATAAATCAGTATATTTATGATAACAATACTTTAAAGATTCAGATTATTTTTGTCTTCCTATACTATTGATAAAGTGCTCTGAAATCTTTACGACCTATAATTCATAAACTTAGTGCGTTGAACCAAAAAATTACAGTAGAATCGTGATACAGTAATCTCGCGGTCAAGTTAACCAAATTTTAGCGCTTCTGTGCCGCTCTAAACGTTAACTCTAAGTTAACTTTTCAGATCGTATTAGTAAAAGTACTGATTTGTACAAACGATAACAAATTAGATTAAATTTTAAGCTGAAAGTTGAGAGTTTAAACAAAATTGAGAAATAAATTAAAGAAAAACTATCGGCGTTGTATTATTGTATATCTGGAGTTGCCATCTCAAAAATAAAAACGAAACGTCACAAAATTTTTGAGGCTTTGAAGAATACATAGGAAAAAGCATACAGGAAAACATTACAAAGACCAAAATATGCCGATCTTAAAGCAAGTTTGTACAAATGTTTTCTTGAAGCATCGAAAACGTAATTTCGCAATCACTATTCTAATTTCAATATCAATAGCTAAGCGCGAGTTCGTGTAACTGCAACCTGAAAAGACAATAATGTCAGTAATGAATGGCTGGCGAATGTTTAGAAAATACACAGAATTCGCTATATGAAAATTTTTAAAGAACTAATTTTCTGACAAACGTCATATGTAGCACCTAACACATAATACATGACTGATTGTATAATTATTAATTATAAATTGTAGCCGGTACAAATTAGATCTAAGTTTCTTTTTTGTACAGATGAAAACTACGTCATTGAAAAAAATATAGGTACATACATATGTTTATTATGGCATTTTTTACAATTTAAGCCCGCTTAGAAAAGTTAATAAATAAGACGAAAAAGTTAACAACCCTTAGGACATTTCAGTTTATTTTTTCGCGATTATACTGTATATTAGGATTTTTTTATTCAACCTGCCATGAAGATGATATTCTTTATGAATTCCAAAAACAATAAAATTAAAATATTTTAAATGTTTTTTAATAAATTCATTTGTTTTTACGTTAAAAAATTTATCATAAATAAGTATTTATATTTTATGTAGGCTTAAATTAAGTTTGTGTACGAGTCTGCAATTATGCATGTTGTTAAATTTATAAAAATTAAAAATGATAGTGGCACCACTGAAATGTAAATACATAATAAAAAACACAGCTGTTTATATTTTTTCAATTGTAGCTGTCGTCTTCAAAATAATTCAGTAGCTGATAACGCGACTACAATTGCAGCCTGCAGCATTTGTAGTCGTGCCTTCGTGTTGCCTGCTGTCTCGAATGTGTTTAATGCAATAAACTGCAGGGTCATTTTATTAGTTATTTCAATAGTTTAAGGAGATCTTAAAAAATAATCTTTTAGAAAAATTATTTGGTTTAAATGTTTACCCTCGTATTCATAAATGATTATTAAATTAAACAAACGTTTATTTAGGAATATTTTCAAAGAAAATTTATTTTGTAAACCTTTGTTAAATTTATAATATTTTTATGAATACGGCAGTTAGAATTCAAGCGATTATTTTCCGCATATCTTGTGGCCTTTAAACATTTTAAAACGCAAGATGAATTTCTCTACAAAGCAACATCAAAATTATAAAATATTTTCGACTTTGTTTTTGATTCAATGTAATTTTTGGCGTTGCGATGCGTTTTACCCAATAAGGGCCTTAATGTGCAGTTTTTCGTTGGGAATAAAGATAATCGCCTAATGAGAAAACGGACATAAGAAGTCTAAAAGTGAAAGGGGGAAATATTTTGACAATTATAAGAATATAATAAATAATTTTGGTTTACGGGTTTAAACAAGGAGACAAATTACAGAATACAACATTAAGGGTAATCGCGATGGTCATTGTGCAAATTTGCAGTGCATATTACGATTGATCGTGAGCAAATGTGCTATTTTTTTAAGTTATAAATCTTCATTTGTTTACAATTATACAGAAGCATTTTAGCTTTTTTATAGTTTTGCGCTTAAGCGATCACAAACAATTTTAGGCCCCTATTATGAGTTACATTCGATAAACGATTTTCGCTGGCTATCGAACATCGACTGTCGAATGTTAATTTGGTATTATGAGTTGGCAGCACTGTCGAAAATTTCGTTGTGCATCGAATTTTTCAACGAAAACAAATTGGCTTTCGACGGTGTAAATAATTAAAAAAAAATTGTTGAAAATGTAAGTTTTTATTAATTTATTAGTTTTGGTGTGCAAATTCCACATTCTTAATTATTTTTGGTTATTTTATGCAAGTCTAAAGTTGGAAATGCTTATTTCCCTTATGGAACAAAATCCTTTCTTACAAAAGTTCAGGCTACAGGTACATGCCAGTTCCATTAAGCGTTCATCTGCATCAGATGAATCATCGTACCATAATTCCGCCGTAGTCATGATTTATATTAGTTTTATTTTTTAATTTTTTAAATTTGTTAACAAAAATTTTTTATTTAAAGTGACAGCTGATAGAAAATGTACTACTGTGAATAAACTAAATCACAATAGTACTTTTTTTTATCGAATGTGTGCCATAATACCAAATGAAAATTCGTTCGATCAACTAATTCGACTGCTGTCGAAAATCGAATTAAGTTCATAATAGGCACCTTAATTAAAATTTTCTTTGTTACAAATAAAAGAATGTGGCGGTCTGTATGACAAAAGTTTTTTTGCGCTTATTTGCAACCGAGCAAATATGCACTACTATTTTTGCCAAAGGGGTTTTCCAGTGTAAACGAAGTAAAATGAAGCAAATTGCAAATACGTATATTTTGTTATTGTGTTATTTGTTATTGTGTCTATTTTTGCACACATTTGCATCGTTTCCACACTATCCATCGTGATTACCCTTATAGTTGTCTTATAATTAATGGATTGAAAATACAGTTATTTAATAATTAACGCAAAATTTAAAAATTCCAACTTACAATTCCAATAATAGCGCTGTGTCTGACCGTGATTCGTGGACAGCATTCAATTTTACAATATTATCAGCTTCATTACATAACATTAATACGGCAATTTCATGTTTAATCTCTTTATCCGACGACTGGGCTCGACGGCGACGTTTAAGAAATTTTGCTGCAAAATGTGTACCCGAATGTTTGTGTATTGCCCGGCGTACAGCAGCAAATTTTCCTCTGCAAAAAAAAGAACAAAGAATGAAAGGAAAATTAGTAATTTTTAAAAGAAACTCAAATTATTAAGTCAAAAATTAAAAAATTTCAGTAGAAGCAAAACAATTTTTAGTTTTACATTAAAGACATGAAAAAGATGTCCAGTCTAAAGACAAAAAAAAAAAAAAAAAAAAAAAAAAAAAAAAAAAAAAAATACGATATTTTTACAGCGGTTAGATATGGTTTTTTTAAAAAACTTACAAATTAAAAACTTCGAGTTAATACAATATTGTTGAAACAAGTGCGATATATTAAAGTTAATATTATTTAAAAAGACATTTTACATTTCAAGACCGTTAAAAATTCATTAAGTTAAAACAACTATCAAAAGGTAAAACAAATTTATTCTTTCATTCATAAAAATTTTAACTTTGTTAACATTTTAGAAATTTTTTTTTTGTTTAATTTTTGGGTTACACGATGTTTTAGGATAATGAAGAAACTCGTAAAAAAACCGACCAAAATAAACCGGTATTAAACTTTTATAGTGTTTTTTTGTATAAATGAATGTATTTTTTTTGGCAAGTTCTCCAAGTTTTTTTTTCATCTTTTTCTTTTAGTTTTTTCTAGTTGGACAATAATTTTCATTTTATATCTTTGAAGGCAGTAAGTGTTGGTTTCAATATTTTGTGTACAATATTTATTTGGGCGTCATGCTTAGAATAATCAACAAGTTGTTGCTTATAAACACTATTTTTAATTATTTTTTTTTTAATTTTTATATTTTTCATTGATTTGTGTATTTTTTTAGTTGGGGCACCAAAATAAAAACAAGAAAGCCAGACACTTTGGGATGTTTTCGATTTGTTTACATGTTTGATGATAGAATCGATACTTTATCCCTCATTATTCTGCTTGGCTTACCATAAAATTTATAAAAAAAAAAACAAGTCAGAAAGTACAGTCGGTCAAGCTCGCTCAAACGATACCCTACACCATAATTATTTAAAACAAGTTTTGCTAGTGTGACCTATTCGGGACCCATGGACAATTATGGGGAAAATTATGTTATGAGGATAAAATTCATGTAAAAGTTCTTTGTTCCGAATTTTATTTAGATATCTTCAATTATATAGGATCTTATGATAGGGGTTTATATGGGCCATATGGTTAATTTTGGACCTACTATGTCAGCATTTTATCATGACATCACAGAAAAAATTAAAAATTTTCTCTAATCACCAAATTTATACTAAATTCACAATGTCAAGAAAACAAGTTTTTGATTTTGCACCCATTGCCAAAATGATTATATTGATTACTAAAAATTGTAAAATTGTGAATATTTTTTTCAATAAATGATATTTTTCATTTAAATTAAAAAAATGATCAAAAAACTTTGCCATTTCAAACAATGTGTTAATTTATTTATTCCCAATAAAAATTTTACATGTTTAAATTATTTTATTTTAATCGAAAAAAGTCAATTAAGATTTGTTGTTATTTAATTAATATTTTAATTAAAAATTTATTTCAAAACAACTAAAATGTTAATTAAATCAAAATTACATTTTTAATTTTATTTCAACTAAAAAAATAATTGATTTAATTATCACAATAATTATATTTAAATACTTTTTAAACCATATTTTTAATTGATAAAAAAAACTTTTTCCTGTGATAGCAGCTATCGTAAAACTTATTATTGCCAATTTTTATGTTAATGTCAAAATTTATAAGGCATTTTTGGCATAAAAGCTTTTTTCGGGAGTTTTATTTGAATGGGAGCTATGGTCAAATATGGACCGATTCCAATAAAGTTTGGACCAAATTTAATCTAAATACCAAATTTTATCTAAATAAGATGGTTTATGGGCACACATTACGGAAAGAAGCTTGTATGGGGACTATGTGAAATTATCGACCGATTATCACCATTTTGTTCATGCTTGGTTTTTGTGCCAAGAGAACCAATGTACCAAATTTCAACAAATTATCCCAAAAATTGCGACCTTCACTTTACGTACAAGTTTTACATGGATAGCCAGCCAGCCGGCAGACGGACACAGTTCGATCGATTCAAAAAGTGAGTCGATCGTTATACTAAAAGGTGGGTCTAGGAGCAATATTTTAACGTGTCACAAGCGCACATTATCCTCTCCTAAAATGCGGTGTGGGTATAAAAAAACTGATTATTAAAAATCAATAAAAATTTTATATAAATTTATTTAAATAATGTTATCCAAATTATATATTTTCTTCTGGTGTTTAATGCAAAGATATTTCTTCTTAAAGCCTTGTACTCTGTTCAACATTTCACGCGAAATGCGTTCAAAACTCAAATTAATATATGTTATTTGTGCTGAATATCTATGAAATAATGTTGATAATAATTTGAGCTGAGCACCAGGCTTAAGCTAAAACTAAGGAAAAACACATGTTTTTGTTTATTAACATTTTTATTAAATAGTTTAAATTTGAGTTGGCAGACATGTTGATAAAAACAATTACAAAAATTAACTAAATTTAATAAAAATGAGGTAAACAAGAAAAAATTATGTAAAATGATGATTGATTAATTGATTTTAATGTGTGTATGAATATTGCGAAACATGTTTAAGCAATTAAGAGAAACCAAAAGCAACATGTATAAAAACATTGTTGCAATGGTTTTTAATAACAAGAAAATTAAAAAAAAAAAATATATTGATATAATACAGTTTTTAAAATTTTTGTCTAATTTAAAAGTTGTGTTTATAAATAAAATGTAGAGCTGATCCTAAGGTTGAATTGTATTAAACTTAAAATTATATTGCTGCAATACAGAAAGGTCTAGAAGATTTAATAATTGTAATAGTTTCTTAACTTATTTAGTTATCAGTTTAAAAAAATCGTTGTCTCATACACTGTGAATCACATTTACATATTGTCAGTTAGAAATTGGGGAATTACAAAATTTTGGACTTTTAAAATTCAATTCGTTACTATTAGTTTGACAAAACTTATAAACAAATTATGATTTCTTTTTAAGAAAATTGGTTTTTTTATTTATCTATAATGAGTTTTTTACGCATTACATTAACAACGAATTTTTATATTTAAAATAGTAGGTCCTGTAATACGTTTTTAATCGATAATTCGTCAACTCATTATTGGTTTGACATACCGAACATTTAAAAAAAGTTGAGTTAGGTATGTGGTAGGTATATTTTGAATACCCCTTTCAGAATCCAAAAACATTAATTTTGCTCCATATTAACTATTTTAAAGTTTATTAAGTATTGTTTTCCTCTACACGCCTTCTCTTGCCTCACTGCATTGCCGTAAGAAAAAAAAAATATTAAAAAAGCAAAGTAAAAGGTCAAAAACTTAATACACAACAGTTAGTTTTCGTATGCAGCACAAAAACCTACTTTTTTTAAAATAAATTTAGAAAAGTGGCACTAATTTTAATTTTCAATAAAAAATGTATAAACTTCTAAGTTCGTTCATGAATGTTCACAAAAATTTAAATTTTTCTTCAAAACATATGCCAGAAGCAGTGGTGAAAATATAAAAAAAAGCCTATCGGGTTTATTTTCTGAAAAATTCATGGAAACCTTTATTGGCGTTTTTCTCCACTACGATATTTCGCATATGCACCAAACCAATAATTGGCTGACGAATTGTTAAAATGTCATGAAATTTAAACAGTTACAGCAATTAAAATCGTCAGTCCTCTTCCATATTCTTAAACATTTTCTGCAGAAACGGGCCGACGTCAAAAACGCAGTGGTGCAAAGCATCATTGAAAACAAATGCGTTGACAAAGCATCACAAATTAAAATTAAATTAAATTTTGCAAACGTTGTGTAGTGAATACGGTAACCCCACAATAATGAATCCAATGCATTTTCTACAGAAAAGTTTTGAAGGCCATTCCTTTCAGTGTTGCATTGCAACACTGCGTTTATAAAGTTAGCTACATTCTTTAATTCTCTTGGAACTGCATTCGGGTCTATACAATGAAACTTTTGTTTTGCAGCACTTTAAGTATTTTGTTCGCCTTCTCGCTTTCTCCTTCTTCTTCTCAATAAGAAACTAACAAAAACTGCATGTACATTAAACAAAGTACACTTTTCGATTTAAGAACGGATAAATATTTTCGATAGAAAGTATCATCGACAAACTGAGTAGGGGTCCAAAGAGAAATTTATAAACAAACTGCCATCTCCGGAGCAATGCGGATTGTTTTATATTTCAGAAAAATTGCGATCTAATATTGGGAAATTTCCTTAAGGTGCATTGACACGGCATGTTTTTTACATCAGACTTGTCAACTTTTCAAGTCACATGTAATTGTGCATATCTATAAAAAAATTGCTGTTTTACATAAGGTTTATAATATTTGGTCACAAACGTACATGTAATTTGCTTCTGATATTGCCTCTGTTTTTTCGAATAGGTATTGCTGAAACCAAAGTAGTTTTCGTTGTCAAAATAGCGTGCTGCCGTCACAAAAATTTTTATTTGTGCCCTAAAAGAGTTTACTCATCTTAACATTTTTTTCTTTAAATTCGAAGAAACCAATTTTGGATATTATAATAAAAGTTTTTTTTGTATATATATATGAACATAATTTATATTCAATGGTGAAATGATCATAAATATACAATACCGATTGTAAAATATTAACTTAAGCTGGCTAATGATTCCGTCAATAGTGCACCGCCACTGCCGGTTTCTTCCCGGCATAGATTTCTGACACAGCTGATGTCAGATAATTTTTCAGAAGAAAATAGAGCACGCACTAATTTAAATTTTGTTAGATGACTTTGCGTCTGTCTTTTACAGATGCAATGTTTTAAAGGTAACACACGACATGTATGTATTTTACAGTGAGAAATTTGACAAATCAGATGTAAAAACATGTCGTGTACGGGCACCTTTAGCAATGTTTGTTGCCATTCGTTCACACACCGTTTTTCGGTTTCAACAGTAAAGTTAAATAATACATGCACAAATCTATGATTTCAATGAAACTTTCATTTTATTACGTACGAAATACAATTCCATTTATATTACCGCCTCTAGATTGGTTGCAGCAGTCGATTCTTTTGAATCTCGGCGAGGGGATTATTTGCGTAGATACGGTATTGCTGGCCAACTGACGTCAGCAAAACGTAAAATACCGCGTTCTTGAATCTTCTCATGCAATAAAGCCGAAACCGGTTGCAGGAAAAAAAGCCGTAATATAGTCCCAATTGCTGAGAACGCCGTTAAATCGCCACACTTTCACTGAAACAGTCGATATTTTCGGCAGTGCACACCTTCCGATTATGCACAGAGCTGACCACATCTGTAACGCATCCAGCCTCTTTAAATTTATTTTGTAGTGTCAATATTTCTTATTCCAATTCTACGTATTTTTAAATATTTTGGAAAAATTTTTTTTTTTAATCCAAATTTAGATATTTTTAATTAGGCTTAAGTTCATTAAATTTAATTTTCATTAAATTATTTTTATGAAGACAGGAATTTTACAACCTGAAATTAATTAAAATTTTATTGATAATTTTTCATTCTTGACTGCGCTGAAAATTTTAAGAAAGACATTGCGATTAATACCTTAAAATTGGCTCATTTTAAAATCAAAGACCTTTATATGTTTTAACTATTAATTTTTCTTAATTATAAACAAAAATGGTCACTTTTTATATTATTCTTAATTAAATTATTTTTCTATAATTCATTGATGCTATAGGCAGCACAGACAATAACAGCAATCGCGCATGTCTTGAAAAACAAGAACAACACACGACAAATGTCACATAACAAGCCATAAATTATCGAAAAAATATTGTAGATATTTCAAATTCTACGTCTAGAATACCGCTTGCATACTTAATCATTTGGTGTCTCGGAAAAATTGAAGAACAAAAATTTTTCTTTAAAAAATCGTTTAAATGACATTAGACTGAGTCACAAGAAATGGTTAGACAGTTAACATTAAAACAATAAATTGTTAGTACAAAGTTAGAAAAAACTGAAGTACCGAACGAGATAACAAAAATTTTTTCTGAGCAACATGAATGAATGAAGATCATTAGAAAATCAGCAGAGATGGAAAGGGGTTTATTTTTTTTTTTTTTTTTTTTTTTTTTTTTTTGATAAACATTTAAAAACGTTTACTAATTCACTGTAACAAACATGAAATAATTGCTTGAACATCTGACATCTTGTAGTTGGGTCAATACTCTTACTAATTTTTATCTCACAAATTGCAACTGTAGGCATTAAAAATAAGAGAGATCTGATTGACCACTGTAAAAGCATGGAAATCGAAATCACGTGGAATTGAAATCGACGAATATTTTCAATTGAATTTTTTTAAAAATGAACGCAGCTTTTCCTGATTGCAAAAGTAGTTTAGGTAGAGGATAGTGGTCCTCAAAGTATGACCCAATAAAAAATGGAGCTTCCAACGAAGCGGATATGTAAGGGAGAAACGTAAACGTTTCGCTTACGGAAGACATGAATTTTATATGGCGAGTTTCCACTTTGAAGCAATACATTTTTGACACAGAATGCGCTTTATTCATCGCATATAAAAAATGGTGAATGTAAGGATCAGCTTCGCACACTGATTTTGTTACCGTTATTATTTTATACTCTCCGTTATAAACCTGCTTCGGAGTAAGGGAATGTCGTGGCTCTTCAAATGTGATATATATTTTATTTTAATTTATTACGAATTCGTTCACTTACCTAACTGCATCTCTGTATGTCTTATTGCGTAGCGCATAAATGTGTGCTTACTTTTTAAAATTTACCATTATTGCTTCGCAAAATAAGAACATTTTTTATTGGGAAGGAATTATTTTTATGAACTTTGAATACGGGAGAGTTTTCAAAATTTGCTCGATTTCAATTTCACGTGATTAAGATTTCCATGATATGGCCGCTTGTATCTTTGGGTTCTCAGGATGGGACCTCTTATGCTTAACTTTGTATATCATACCATACAAGTAGATCTAAAGCAAGCCATCACCCAGATCTTTCGAATGCCCTTTTTTCTAAAATAGAGGAGAACTCTCGTCCGTCCATGTTTACTTGTTTGATAAGAGCTGCTATTTTATTGTGCACCAAATTAAGCAGACTTGTCTTTTCAATTTTGAACGAGGGTACAGAGATTTAAACAGTGTTGACAACCTGTGTGTAATTACATATCGCACTGATTCATCTAGGTTAACTCAAAATTTATAAATTTTCAGTAGAGACAAAAAACTGTTTTCTTTTTATATGTACTCTTATATCACAAAGGGGGATACAATTGCATTTTTTTTTTGACAAAATACTAGAGTAAATGATGTAAGATTTTTACAGTGAGTACATATGATACAGCACATCAATTTCTTGCATAAAGTGAAAATTGAAAAATTTTGAGTTGACTCTCTTTAGAGGAACTAGTGCGATATATTGTGTCATAGTATACAACTATTTTGTGTAAATTCTACTTGCATGTGAAGCTCTTGTGTAATTAGTTTATGTGTAATTTTTCAGTAATTGACCTTTTAGTTCTATTTTTTTTTTTTTTTATTAATTTTTGACAGTTTAGTTTTCCTTTTTTAACATTGATTTTTTTTTTAAAATTTTTATTCAGTCTCCATCACAGTTAAACTTGTTTTCCAAACCCTGACTATTTTCATTTGTTTCACTTTCCAACACAAAGGTATAGGGAAATGTTACATTGGGTCTCCACGAGCAAAAAACTTGGACATATTTATGTACTGAACTGTAAATGTTTATTGCCAATACCATCAACCGGGTAGCTTTTTTCCCATCTTTTACAATTGAATTTAAATAAAAAAAATGGAAGAAGGGAAAAAACTCCCTGGCAATTATTGGGTTGCACATGTCCATATGTAGGTATGTAGATCGCGAAAACATTTATTTCCACATATATTTAGTCAATTCACAAGGTATCCTAACATTTCATATTGTCAAAATGTCCTAATATTTCACAATGGTTTAAAAATATTGTTGTACGGCTCAGCCGCTCAGCGCTGGACTTTCCTGATTAATTACGACAGCACAATAAACACAGCAAGCAACGTTCTATTTATTTAAGACACTTTTTGTTAACAAACCAACAACAATATTTTTAAACCATTGTGAAATATTAGGACATTTTGACACATATGACATGACATGTTAGGATACCTTGTGAATTGACTAATTGTAAAATAATTTCCCAAACAATATTTTGATAAAATAATGTTTATAGTCAATTTAGATTGTAATTTCTTTGACATTCTATTTTCGCCAATCTATAAAACGACAAAGAAAATGTACATTCTATGGATTTAAGAATTAGGGCCATTAGTACAACTTGGTTAAAGGAAGGATTTTGTCCCACGTATAAACAGTCTTCCAATATTACAACTTTGCTTTTAACTAAAGTGAGCAATATGTTAAAGGCAAGTTCATCCTACCGGTTAGGTAAAAGTTAAGTTGATTCAATAAATGATTTCTTACACGTCTGACAAAATCCTACATTTAACTAACGGCAAGTTGTAATAATGGCCCTTTAAGGGCAATACAGGATAACTTCCAGTCAATAAATTTGTTTGCATCAGACAGAACCATTCACAATGAATTTTAAAAATTTATGTTGCTTAAGGTTGTAAATTTTTGTACTCTTCTTATTGCTTCTGGTCAGAAATAAATATGTGCATCAATTCCTATTTTACTTCAGCAATTTTGTTAAAATAACCAACTCATTGCAAACCAGGAACATTAATAAGGTTAGGTAATTTTTAAGGCAATTTTATTCTATCAAAGCCACTTTTTGTTTAGTCTGTGCAATTTTGCTTCAAATGTGTAATTTGGGAGACAATTTTGTGCTATTTCCGAATTCTTAATTGGCAACACTGGATTTAAATAAAAATTTAAACCTCGTTTTGACTTAATATACGTTTGCTGCAGAACAGATCGGAAGAATTTGTTCATTGCCAATTAAAAACGGCGAATACTATTTGGCATTCTCTTATTTCAATAATTAAAAGATTTCATTCTTTTGAAATTCTCCTTATCATAAAGAGGTGTTTGAAATTGTAGTAAAAAAACAAGGATCTTAAACCAATTAGAAAATACAAGACTGTATTTGACAACAACAACTACTAATAAATTGTTTTCAAAATAGAAAATAATCATTTATATTCTTAAGTATTATACCTATTAGGGTTTCCCTGTAATTTTTCACTCTTGCCGGCCTATGTCTACGGCATTTTAAATTTTTGAGAAAACAATTTTAATAGTAATAATGAGAAGCTATTTTTTTGGATAGTCAATCTAATTAGGAATTTGCATCGAACTGCTTGAGATTCAGTACTTTTTACATACTAATGCTTTATTGCAGTCACAAAAAATTCTCCAACGTTTTTCACCAATTAAAGCATTTATCAAAAATACAATCAGTTTTAATTAAAAATTTAATCAAGTGTATTAAACGTTTAGTCTAGTGAATTAAACGTTTAATTGATACTATTAATTTGTTTGCTGGTGCAAAATATAATAATTGTTACAAGTTTTTTAATTGAATTTAATTTTTATTTTTTTCTGTTCATTTAACATTTCAAACTATCTTCTGAATATCAGGTATAACGGTATCAGGTATCATGGTATCGTCCAAAAAATGTTGGTGTAGTACATTGATTTTAACAAATATTAGAAAATCCTATGATAAAGTTAAAAAACTAGATCTAATTTGAATAACTGCTTCGCATCATACCTTCAAAATAAGAAAGACTTACCCTAATTTTCAGGATAGTATTTAAATCTCTATTATGTTATTTTTCATACAAACTTAAATCTTATTTAAATACAGATTGATTTTTTGAGTTTTATTTGAACAGTTTTTTTAAATAAGATTAAAGAAGGTAAGCACTACTAAATACAAAAAAAAAAAAAAAAAAAATCATAAAAAGTGTATTTATTTACAAAGTGGTCTCCCAAAAAAAAAAACAGCTATCTGTTATTGCTTGGACTGTTGGTGTTGCATTGTTGCGATAACTGTTGGTGTTGCATTGTTGCGATATTGAGGCCGCCTGGCTAGGTAATCTACAATGAAAACTTAAGTTGAATTTAAATGAACCAGCTTGGTGAATTAAGTTTAAGTTAAGTGTTTAGTGCAGAAAGGAATTTTGTATTTAAAACGAACCTAAAAATTGGCCGTTAATACTATTTAATTCCGAAGACATTATTTCTTGTGTAAATTCCTAGAAACATTTCTCGATTGGAAACCCTGAACACCAAGTGATGCTGAGCAGTATTGTTCACTATTAAGTTAACATTTGTATAAATGTCTCCTTGACTGACTGTCTTACCGTTAGTCTGTCTATTTCTGGGACTATTCGTTGGTCTTTAGCATTAGAGTGTGCTCTATTCAAACGACCATTTGTTGTTGTTTGTTTTTCTATCCATTTCATTTCGAAAAGACACTTGTGTAACCATTATTTTATGGGGTCTTAAAAACGTTTCCTTTAAAACAATTACGTCTGCCGCTTGAGTGAGAACAACTCCTTCATTCTTGTTATTGCTACAACAACAGCTAGATGTTTGAATGTTTAGCTGGCTGGATGGTGAGCTGACTGTTTTAGCATTACAATAACATTTACAACTATTTGTCTTAACAGTTTCGAGTTTATTGGTTGCTGTTGCAAGTTGCCAACTCTACTACTTGACGAGGAGGTGGAGTACTATTTTGTTTGTTTGTTGTTGCTGATCAATGTTTATTTTAGTTGTTTTTATGGCCTGCCTGGCAGCCAGAAATTCCAATACAATAGAAAGAATGAAATATTGCTTCTAAAACTTTTACTCCCAAGTATCTTCTGTTAGTTTTCTTAGCCAGCTTGTAAGAAATTCTTAAAGAATATCTGTTTTCTTCTTCTTCAAATGCACAGACTTCTTTGAACAACTGTAGATGATGACTGCTGGCTTGTTTAGTTGTTGTAATAGTTATTGTAGTTGTAATAGTTTTTGTTGTAGTTGATGTTATTTGCCGGAAGCATTCAACACTTAGTCGCCGCTTTATTAAGGTGGCACGTACTTTGTCAAAGGCGTCGCGATTGTCGTTTTGTGGCAACACAAAAAAAAAAACAAATAAAATACAACTTGGAAAATAACTAGTTGCTTTATTGTACTTGTTATTGTTGTTAGCCAGTTTGCCAGCCTGTTCGTTGTTAGCTAGTTGTTGTAATATTTGTTTTTTTTTTTTTTGGTTTAAAAACGAGGTATTTACGATGCGTCATTCATTAGTGCAATGGGATCTATTTCAATGGCAGTATTAATACTCGTATAGCTGCATGCATGTCTTTTAGAAATAAATACACTCGAAGAAAATTGTTTCGCCAAATGTTATTAATTATAAGCAACTTTATAAAATTTGTATTTTAAGGATGTTTTTCGTTTAGTTTTTTAAAACTAAAATTTACATATCGTGATCTTATATTTAAATAATGATATCTGCAATTTTTCGAAAATGTGTTTTTTTATAGAAAAGAGTTCACTGAATCATTAAAATTAAAAAAAAAAATTCCCAAAACGTTTTATTTTTTCATAAATATTGTGTTGTGCTATCTATTCTAACACCCACGTTTTTTATTGGTAAAAAAGTGGTATTAGAATAAAAAATACTTATGTATACAATTAATTAATGCAAATTGGTTTTACAAAGGTTTGGGAATTGTGTCTAGATTTCAAAAATTAAATAATGTTAAGATTCGTTGAAGACATTTGGCAAAAAAAAGTGCAAAAATGTGTTTATGGGGTTTGTCTATAGCATACATTTTTTATTTATGCAATCAATTCTTTATTAGCTAATATTATTTAATAAAATTTTACTAGTAAATAGATTTTTTGATGTTTAATAATAAAAACAACTTAAAATTATTTTTAAACTTACAAAACTAATCCCACAATTCCCAATTGTGCAATAGGGGCCAGGATTCCTATTGCACAATTATTATAAACATATTAGGTCTTTCAAGCTGTGCTTAAAATTTTTGATTCTTTCTTTGCGATTGGAGAAAATGTGTCATAAAGGTGAAATTTGTAAAAAAATAGCTCTATTTCGAAAGAGCACTGCGCCCGCAGTGATTAATATTTTTTTGCATAGCAATATTATACATGAAAAAGGGTTTCAAAAAAGTATAAATAATATATATGTCGCTAAACATTTCTTTTCAATAAATGAACTTTTTCAGAATTTTAACTTCAAGTGCATTAAAATTTTTAAAAAAGTTTTTCAGAATTTGCAATATGTAGAATATCAATTGATATGCTATTAATTCACCAAAAAAAATTTGAATAAAATTATGATAAATTTTAGTCTTATATTTGCAAAATACTAGACCAAAGTAGGTGAATAATAAAAAGTTTTAGTTTTCAAAGTCGGATATTTCCTAAACCTTAAGAGATAAATTATGAAGAACTCGAAGCGCATTGCACTAAAAATCAATTCTAACATCGAGCTAAAATAAAGAATAAAGGATCGTTTTTAGTTTTTGTAATACCCGAGGTGTCCTAATTTGGGAACCTATGGCGCTCCTTCTAATAAGTCATGCCTCAACTCCAAAACCTTAACTCGACTGCAACACTCTAACTTCACCTCAAACTTCATTCCAATCGGACCAACCGTTTACAAAATATAGAATTATTTCCATTTTTTTTTCCAAATTTCCCGCTTTGCGCAGCGGTCATATAAATAGAAGCGAATCCCTTACAATCGGGGCACCTCCTATTCAACTAATAGGGCCCATACACAACACCATCATGATTGTGCAATCAAGTGATTGTGCAATTAAGCTTGAATCACACAATACACCAGAATGCTGGTACAATTCTTAATTGTTGGCATGCCATTTGTAGCAAATTATCTTCGGCTGTTGCTTTTCGTTTTTTGCATGGTGGTTCCTTTATTGTTTCATCGATCTTTTTTTTACAAAATACCATTTTATTGTAGCATTGCTTTTTTATTTACGATTGCAGTATTCCGTACTTTTAACTTTCCAGAGGCAATGCATTGTTTTATAAAGTTCGAGAAATTCTCCCCAAAATATTATTTCTTTAGCATTCATATTTAAAATACTTTGTTAAAAAAGTTCTATTTTTTATGTTTATGCCTTGACGATTTACCTTTGCAATTTAAAATTTTCTATTTTTTTGATGTTTATGCACTGACGATTTAACTTTTATGAGCTAAATTTACAACACATGACGACTCAATCATGCTGGTACAATCATAAAAACATCAATCTATTTTTGATTTAGCACCAGCAGCTGGTACAATCACACTACAAGCTAATACACGGTCAATCGGCTGGTACAATCACTTGATTGCACATGCATACTGTAGTCGTGTATGGGGCCTATAAGGAAATGGAAGCATTTGCAAACATCGAAGCCAAGAATATCATTATTTTTATGATAATTAAAAATATGCGCATAAACAGTTTTTATTTTTCGAATTTATTCTATGAGTTAAATTCCAGTTATGTATTTTACAAAGCTTTTTTGTAATAGTTCTATTCCTTAAAATTTTTGGGAATGACTTTATACACTATCAGACCATTATCTTGTATCTTCTTAAAATACAAAACTGAAATTTAACTCATAGAATAAATTCGAAAAATAAAAAAATGTTAAATATAATAAAGTTGCTTATAAAAAGAATTAATTCCCAATATCTATGCGAATAAAGTTGAATTATTTATTGCTTCTCAATATATCTTAATTTCGAGTTCTATTAACATGATTACATAAAAGACTTACCCCCACCATATTCATAAAACATATTTTTGACTAATAAAAGGATTTTTTAACAAATGTTCATAGAAAATTCGTTTTATGATATGATATGATATTTATTATTGTTTTACCCATACAACAAGATATACAAAATCTTTTAGATTATAGTAGGGATGACTGGTAGTTATACAATAAAATGTTTAAACCATGGTACTTATTATTTTATATAAAACATTAACCAAGGTGTTGAGAAAAAGAAAAAAAAAAGAAAAGAAATGAATTACAATAACATTTATGAATAATCTAAAAACATGCTATAAACCTAAAATATTTTTTATGAATATGGGGGTAATTATTTTAGTAAAAATTCGTGTAACTTGAATTAAAGTCTCAAATAGTTTTCATTACAGCTCATTTTCTTTTTGTTCAAATAGTGCTATCTGCTTATTTCAATGTTCAAATAGATAAAATTTTAATTTCTTAATAGTGCTATCAGACATATAATCTGGGAAAAAATTTACATATGTATGATTAAGACGTTTTTAAATAACATTGTAAAATAAAATTTAGTAATTACTCTTACAGTTACCGAAAAAATCCGTTTTTTCTCTCTCCTGTAAAATTGTGATTTTGCAGATAGCACTATTTGAATATAGGCTCACGATATCCCATACAGTATACTAGAGTAACCCTGCCCGCGTTGCTGGACAATACAAGTCTTT
Organism: Pollenia amentaria; assembly: GCA_943735925.1. Lineage (NCBI taxonomy): Eukaryota > Metazoa > Arthropoda > Insecta > Diptera > Polleniidae > Pollenia > Pollenia amentaria. The sequence goes on from OX031008.1 coordinate 113,193,061, forward strand.
GTATTAAAAAAAAAAATGTAATTCTCATAAGGAAAAAAAAATACATTTTATATAGAGAAAAAACACCATCATAAAAGTGCGCGTATAACGCATATTGGCAGAAATTTTTCGATGGTTTATTTTTTATAAACCATCAGTGAAAGTAGACCTTTCCAACGCATGTACTCGTTTGAAAATCTGTTGAGTTATAAAATGACGAACATAGGACAACTTATTTTTATATATATCGATATATAATTTAAAATATGCAAGCCAAAAAAAATTATTTTATTTATTTGATAAAAAAGTTTGACATAAAAGTCTTCAATCCTATTTGCAATTAGTTGACTGTCACTATGGCTTCTTTTGTTTGCTAAAAATCCACTTACTACTTTTTGAAATGTATTCCATATAACTTCGCGCGATTGAGATAGTAAAAAACATATGTGTCTGTGTCAGAAAATCATCTTTCTTTCAAACGTGAAGCAAGCAACTCCGAGTTCTCTTTTAACAAGTTTAGGAACTATAGCTGCCAGCTTCACTATTTAACGCTGTGCCAAACTTAGGGATGCTTCATACATATTGTATGGTCATGACAATTTTTGACAACGAGAAAACGCGAACTGCTTTTGTTTAGGTTCGGCTGTAGGAAATTTATATTCCATGTATTTTTGTTTAAAACAATTTTTGCTGCAGACCAGTGTAATTTAATTACCATCATCCTAACCACATTTTTTGAGTGTATATATACATACATATATCTTAGTCTTATTAACTTTTATTTAATTATTTCATTAAAAAACTTGTATTTAGTTTTCTTGAGACCTCTTCTTTTGTTGTTATTGTTTTTTTTTCATTATTGTTTTCTTTTACTACTCATTTTCCACATCAACATCTCTCAATGAAACGTTATTTGTGTGTGAAAATATGACTAAAATTCTCGCTTAAATTTATTGTTTATGTTTAATACAATTTAATTTAATTCTTTTAATTTTCTTCTTTTAGTCGTTAATTGTCAGTAAATTTTCTCTTGCTGTAGCCTGCAATTGCTGTTGTCTGTTTGTAGTTGAAAATATTTTTGTGTACAAAGACTTTGGGAGTAGTTGTGGGGTTATGAAAACCGGGAAAAATAATAAAGAATTAGTAACAATTTCTTGGAAACTATTATTTAATATTAATGTACAATAGAGTATATGTGAGAAATGTTGTTTTGCGGTGAGAATAAAAGTTAGAAGAAAAATAAAAGACAAACAATTACTATTAAGTAAACTAAAAACATTTTCACAGAAATTTATAATATTTGTTGAAATAAAAGTGGCTTTTGTAAAATTTTTCAAGAAAATAGAAGAATGTTAAGAATTGTTTAAAGAAAAAGAAATATTTTTAAAAATTTGCTAGGTCTTCTGGAGAATAGATTTTAATTAGTAAAAAATCATTTATTTCATATTTGGTTTTACAAAGTTTTGTTTAGAAATAATTGACATTTCTACACGAAAAGAATTTATTTATTTATTAATTGTCTATGGATTTTTCCTTACAGACATTTTATAAATTTAAATTTACACTTTAATAAAATAGACTATGAACTAACATTTGATTAGATTACATTTATTTTACTGCATATCAATTTAGAAAATCAATTATTAATCTAATTATTGACTTTGGTTCCAATGAAAAATCTATATATCTATATAATTGATTGAAGGTGTAACACATTCTTTTAAGAGGGTCAGCATCGCCATAATTCGCTCTAAAAAATTTGACAGATAACGGGATGACATTTCGAGATGAACGTTAAGGAATATTAACTGAAATCGCATTAATTAAAAAACCAGCGCAGATATCACCATTAATAATGTTTAAAATAAACGTCACATTCACCATTGTTCTACGAGTTTTTAAAGTAGTGAGTTTAATCAGAGCCAATCGGGCTGAGTATGAAGGCATGGTGAGTGGGTTAAAATGTAATCCACGAAGACAGAAGAGCAGGAATTGTTTCTGTACCGATTCGATTGAATTAGTTTGGTAAATTGTGTCCCATATAATTGATCCACACTCAAGAATCGGCCTAACAAGTGACATATATATTAGGTTTTTGTAACATACGGGTGATCGAACCCTTTTGCCCAGCGTTTTATATAGCCAAGTGTGCTTCTAGCTTTATTTATCATTAACGTTATATGCGAATTATAGCTCAGTTTAGGGTCAAGTAGTATTCCAAGATCAAGGAAGTTATCCACTGTATCAATTTGAATACTTCTTAGGAAGTAATTTACTGTAGCTGGATTATTTCTTGAAAAACGCATTAGTTTACACCACTTCTTTAAATTTAGCTCCATTAGGTATGCTTCACACCATCCATAAAAACAATCTAGATCATTTTGAAGACGTTGATGATCTAACACATGGTTGTATGTTACAAAAATTTTAACATCATCCATCATCCACAAAATCCACGATTGATTGCAATTGTTAGTTGAAATTTACTAAATCACCAGAATATATGACTTGAACCCAGACAATTTTGCATGATGAAAAATTACTTATTTAAAATATATATGTGGTTTGGTTAAATCAACATGATTCTTTATTTAAAAAAATTTTACTAAATACGGACGAGATAAGTTAAAATTAAGAAATTATTATGGATTTTCTTGTTTTAAGAAACGAAATTGATTACTTTAGAAAATAAACTTCTTTCCGTGTAGCTGTAAACACTAACAATGCAATGCAATAAACCTCTGTTGTTTATGTATTGTTGTAGTATATCTGCCACCGTGCGCATAAATTCGCAGAATAAGTGTTTACTTCTTTAATTTAAAGCATATTGACTTCTCTTAAAAAGTTTTGGAAAGGAAGAATCAAAACAAATTCATTAAAAGGTGGCCGTTAAAGCCCAGCAGACTATATTTTTTAATTGTTTTTGCGTTTTTATTCTGTCAAGTGATGTGCACAGATTAACATTTTTGTACTATTTTTGACAGTGTCGTGCCGATTGCATTCGCCGAGACCACCTTATATGAATTCGCATTGGAAAGGACTACTGGAATAATATTCTTCCTTATAAATTAATCAATTATTTGCACGTATGTATGTACATTTGGAGTGACAGACATAGTTTAAACTTAATGCAAATTAGTCTATATGAATGGAATAATTTGATGGAAAAATATTTTACAATTTAGGAACCGTATTTTTCTTCATTGCATCGATTTGCAAATAACTGTTATTTATTTTTGAATCATTTCTGAATATTATCTACAAAAAATATCGTAATTAATTTTATTTCCTTACGTGAATATATTAAAACGCGTATCAAGAAAACGCAAGCAAACCTCTTCATTCTGGATAACGTTTTCTTAAAATAATAGATGCATCAAGGAAATGCGTGACTTTATTATTTTTTATTAAGATATAAATACCAAAACTGAATAAACTGGCTATTTAGTAAAGACTCCCAGCAGGCAAATTCATTCATTAGTATTTTTTAGCAAACAAATAAAAGATGCAAATAATTAATTTTTAAACAGAACTTCTAACACATACATAGACATACATAGATACTGTGTATATTTTTTTAAGGAGACCAAGTGCAACCTTAAACAGTAAAATAATTTTCCGGTATATTGCATGTTCAAGATGATGATATAAATGACATTTATGGTAGAAGTTAATTAAGAAGTTTTTAACAACACACTCATTCAAAGTAACGACAGAACGACCGACATACCGACATACATATATTAATATCATGTGTGTGTCTTTGACTTTGTTGGCCACGCAAAATTGAGTTTGTCAACAATATTTTTACTCCCTTCACCCTGTATATAAGTTTGTCATTCCATTTGTAATTTCTACAAAATTGATCTTTGAGCCTATAAAGTATATATTATATATACTTGATCCTTATGAATAGCAAAACTTATAAACGATGTCTAAATATAATGGGGATTAGGTTGGTATATATTTACATCACATATTTTCCGAAATATTTTGCTATTAAATTTCAGCCAGGTCGTCCCACAAATTGCCGAGATATGAGTAAAATAACACTACTGCCTTTTTATTATTACCCATAAAAATCTGGTAGTGAAAAATTACAAAAATCGGTTTATGAATGAACGAATTTTAGATAAATTACTACTTTTTTTCTTCAAAAAATAATGAACCAGGGTTCGGTGGGGGTACCAAATGCAAATATTTTTTAAAAAACAGCATTGAATGAGCCAAATTGTTAACATTTTATTTATTACAAATTTAGAAATGTATTAAAAAAATATTATTCAAAATGGCCATTTGCCTTCTAACATGACCAAAGTCTAACACGCCATTCGTCTATCGCAATATGAAAGTTATCCACTGCTTCGATAAGGGCAAACTTTATCAATATGCTCCTGGAATAAGGATTTTGACAAGATAACTAACGCCTATACATAAGAACCAGGGAACAATTGGATTTTCAATTTTATGTTGAAGGGCATATAAGATTCGGCACAGCCGAATAAAGCACGTTTTTTTCAAGTTTTTAAGAAGTTGACTATGATTTAAATGTTGATAATCATCATTTTATTTTGGCTTTAATTAAAAGCCATACTTTGTTTAACAAAAAAGATTTTTGGATTTTGCAAAAAAAATACTTTAAACTACCTAGAATGCGTAAATTTGTAGATGACTTTGATTTGTCACGTTTGTGGTTTCGAAGCAAAACCAAAAAGTGCATATGTCAACGTTGTTAATTTGACATATGCACTTTTGTTGAAATGAAACTAAATAATTTGATCAGTTATTCTGTCAATCGCAACCAAAACTTTAAGTAAATTACAATAATGAAAATTAGTGGGACTATTCAAATCGACTTCAAATTATTTTTTTTTCAAAACTAATAAAATTTTATTTTTTCAAGTAAATGGAAATAACTCCGTCTTAGGGCTAATAAATCAGAGCAAGTTAAACTCTATTTTTGGTTTAAAATGTGTTTAAGCCAACAAATCTATAAATCAGAAAACATATAAACCATCTTTAAACGCATAAAATTGGGCGTTTAAACTACCAATACAAACCATATGAATTTGTCTACATTTATCGTAGTGCTGCCACATGTTACTTTCTACACTACATATAATACATGGGACACTGATTTACAACTGTTGAGTTTAAACTACATATAAATTTAAGTTTAGTTCAACTAAACCAGCGTTTAAACACTCACTGATTTATTAGCCATTAGTATGTAAACTGCTTTGGTAGGTGAAGCAAGCTGGTCGCGCCATTACCGTTTATGGACAATCAGTTCGTCCTTGTTTGTCTGCCATCGTACGTTTTACGTTTCGCTCGCATTTGTTAATTGTTTTGCTTTGTATTACTGTGCCGCATTATGGGGTTTCGGGGTTCGAGATTAACCACATTCTTTCGTTTTTAAACTTTCCACCTTTTTCTCAACTAAAATTGTAATGGTGGAGTACCACGTCACGTTTGCTAGTCTATGAGTTTTTTCTTGAGTTTGCATACGAGTAGTTTTGTTCTAAATCCATACTGATAAAATATAATATGTACATCTATTTTTAATAATAAGTTGACTTCAGGAGGTTATTATCTTCAAACGAGGGTATAGATCGTTCTGCAGTTCTTGGAAAAACCTTCCTCCTTGTGGGATACCCTGGCTTTTTGGCTTGAACTTGCTGTTATTATGACAAGAATTAAGAAAATCCGTCAATAGATTTTTATCATCTGTGCTGACAGTCTATGCAGCAGGCAGTGATACCAGATGATTTTGAAAATATATTTACCCATATGAAGTGAAATTATTATAAAATTGTGGCAAGCTAAGTCATCGTTAATTTTTGTTTCTGCAATTATTTAAAATTCTGCGTTGAAATTGCTGTCTAGATTATGAAATTCAAGTCTTGCAATTTTTCTATCTGTATCTCGTCTTTCCTCTTGTCTTTCTCCTTTTTTATTTGATCAGACTTACAAAACAAAACAAAATAGAATTACAGAGTGCATGAAACTGAGCGCACCTCCCCAATCTCCTCACCACTCTGACCAATAAACTCAAGAATTGCTGCAACAAAAATTGCAAGTCTGGACCATGACTTAACAAAATTAATTATAAACAAGAAGAAATGATAAAAATTATAAGTTCTGTAAATAAAATCACAATTTTGTGTTCAAAGAAATGTATTAGGTTGCTATTTTGTTAAGTCTAATTTCAAAAACAAATTAACTGTCAAAAATCCAGTTATTTACTTTAGTGACAACAAAATACATGTTCCGTCACTTCGGACAGTTATTAAATGTTGCATCATTATTTTTTCTCTTAATTATTTTAAAAATTGTTTTACAACATGTCATCTTGTTAAATTTGAAGGTTGCACAAATCTGTTTTAGATCCTTATTGCTATTTTTTGCATTTTTTTTCTGGCTCTTCGACATTTTTATTAATGATTGATAAAACATGACTCGACAAGAACAAGAAGGCCAGATGAGACAAAGAAAAAAAATACAAATTAAAAATATAAAAAACAACAAAAGTTGGTGGAGAAAACAATAAAGTACTACTTGTATTAGCAGCTTCAGTAATACAACACAATTAGCCAGTCAGCTAGGTAGTGAATGGGCCAGCAGCCATCCCTGTCTATACCAAGAAGTCATCCAAATCAAAGGCAAGATGAATGACATCTTAACATTAAGATGACTGGCTACAGAGTTTCTGTTTTTGTGTTTTTTGTAAGATTCTTGTCGCATGTGAGTCTTGTTGTCTATTTACAACTAATTCGAGAAGGTCTAGCTAGTCTTATTGCCTCTTCATCATTATGAAGTTTTATCATTTTGGGTTAAAAAAATTAAAAGTTTTATCAAGAACAAATTACGTAACTTGAATTAACGAAAAAACTCTAGAAGTTTGTAGGTGACGAAGTCAAAAAAGATTCTTAAAGTTTGTAAACAAAATTAAGACTTGAAAGGTATTAAAAATAATTAAAAATTAACAAAAACAATTCAATAAAAATTTTCTAAAAAAACGTTCCACATAGGTATAGAAAATACTTTCTATACTCTCAATCCATTTATAAAAAAATTTGGGTGTTTACATTCTACACAACTGCTATAAAATGTTAGCGATAAATAAGACCTCCGTTTAAAAGAAGGTGACATCACGAGTACGTTTTAATAAAAATTGTCAAGCTAAAACGAAATATTATAACCTTAAAATATTGGCTATTTTATTTACGTTAATTTGGACGCGAACATCTGGCAGCCCCATTTGCAATATTAGCGGTATTTCCATATAACGGGTTATCCATTTTTCGGTTTAAAAAGTAAAAAGCTTTTACTTCATTAGACTTACCATTACGTACGAAATTCAATGTGATTTAAATGATCGCCTTTAAATTTGTTTTAGCAGCCGATATTTTTGAGGTAGTTTTCGACAACTTTTTCGCACCTGACGAATATTAGTTTTTAAATTTTTTAAATACTCCAACGTTAGGAAATTATTCGCCTAGACACAGTCTTTGTTGTAGCCCTACAAAAATAGTTACCCGCGTCAAATTGCATGATTTTGGTGGCCAATTAATGTCGTCAAAACGCATTTTACGCGTTCTGGAAGCCAAAAGCTGTCGGGTTGTGTGGCTCGTGGCACATATCATCCAGTTCATAATCTTCAGTTACAGGCCAAAAAAAGTAGGTTATCATAAGGCCAATAGTATTCTGATAATTTTCAAGCAAATACGACCCAATGACAGCTCCACCAATGCGACAATTTTGCTTGTTGACGTATTTACCAAGTAAGAAAAGAGCTTCATCGTTGAAGAAAAAGCCGATGGCTCTAGCATCCAATCAGCATATATACGGCGTTGTGAATGGTCAGCCTGCTTTAATTGTTGCCTGAGTTGGACTTTATATGGAAGATGCAAATCCAAATGCAAAAAACTCCACAATGAGCCGTAAGATATGCCCAATTACTGCGAACGCCTTCGAATCGATAAATACGGATTTACCGCCACACTTTCACTACACTGATAAAAAAAGCATTATAACGCTGATGTATTTTGACATCAGTACTATGACAAGTGTCTTCTTTTGCGACATCATCATTGTGATGTCAGTGTTAAAAATTAAAATTATGTCATCGGCATCACAGAAATTACGAATCAGAGTCAGTTTAATAAAACATGTCATCATTGCGATGACTCAGAAACATTGTAGAAACGACTCATTAGGCTCAATTTAATGACAGTTTGTCGTTGGGATTGACTTAATTCAAAATGAGAGAATATTACTATTTACTTATCCGTTACACATGTTTCTTTCACTTATGTTGTATTCCGCCTTTTGTTTACAGAATAACTCTCAATTATAAGACACCAGCAGCATGCCCGATATGATTTTCGTAATCGTTCTATTTTGAAAATTTTATGTATGTAACTAAATAATTTAAAAAATTTAATATGGGAATTTTCGATACCCATTTTACTTTTTGAACATGAAAATAATGTTAATAATACACAAAATGTGGCATCGAATTGATGTCAGTGTAGTCATAGCAAAGCTGACGCATAAAATATGACAACATTTTATGATGGCGTTCGTCATTGGATTGATGTCACTTTTTGTCTCATTGATGCCATTTTTTTAAAAACATTAATATCACAATTCTGATGTTAGGGCATCATCAATATGAAGATGCATTTTTCTTATGAGTGTAGCAGATAAGTTAGCAGATAAGTTATATTCCTTGCAAATTAGGATTAAGCCACCCGAAACGCTCGAAGTGTCCACTTTTGAACCGTCACTCATTTAGTAAGTTTTAACTATTTATATGTATTCTTCGGCTGTTACATGATATTTAAAAGCTGAAAGCTTTTAAGACTGGCGGTTTTAAAACCACTAAATGGATTATTTATTTTATATTTAAAACGTCATCTTTTTCGGAGGACAATTTTAAGTCGCTATCATCTGTAACAGTACAGTGTTGTGACAAGACGCATTAAATAAGGTGGTCAATTCGCCTGTAATGTATAACTATCAAACGCGATATAAAAAATGCAAAATTTGTCTAACTTTTTTCATGTAATTTGACATTTACGCTTTCAAAAAAAAAAAAAAAAAAAAAAAAAAAAAAAAAAAACGAGAAAAAATTATCATTAGACTTGGTAACGCCATCTGGTTTTCTTTATATTTTTCCTAATGTCATCTTTTTTCTTTTTCTAAATCTGGTCGTCTTAACTACCCAACAACTCAAGTTACGAAACATAACAGAATTGCAGAGTACACGAAACTGTGTGTACCTTTCTTACCAAGAAACTCAAGAATTGCTGCAACGAAAATTGCATTTATGTATATAAAATAGAGAATGACGTTGCCAGATAGATGTACGTTATGAAAACCGCTAATATCTTAAGGTTTGATGATGCACCTGTTTAATAATGTTGACACACTATTATAAAAGTTTTTTAAAACCCATGTGTAAAGTACTGCTTTTAAAGTTGCCACTTTTTTCCAAACTTATTTTTAATTTTTTCAAAATGAAATTAATTTTTTTATACGAAAAAACAAAAAATTTTAATATTGATATATTTTTTTATATTTGAAGTAAATTCTAAAAATGATACGAAGGCTTTATATACATATTTCTTTACAGTTCACACTCCACCCACTTGAAATAGTTAAAGTTTTGTAATAAAATCCAAAAACTCACTTAGTGATTAAATAAAATGAATTTTAGCACGTTTCGCTATTAAAAGAAATCATTAAAACTAAATAAATTTAAATTAAAGAAAAAAAAAAACACAAAAAAAACAATAGTGAATTTTACAACCATAAATAGCCAGATTTAAATGTCGTTTCATAAAAAAATATAACATAATCAAAATATTGAAAATAAAAAAAAAAAAAAAAAACGTTTACTATTTTAGAGCTAAATAAAGAGATTTAATCACTTGATTCAATTCAAATTTCAATTCAATTGATTTTAATATTTTATGCTGATATTTCTATTTCAATTCCACTTTACTTTAGCCTGCCCTTAAATGGCAAGATTTGCTTAATATTTCTTTTGATGTTAAAGTTTCCATAATTTTTGCATGATTTTTTCTATTCTTGATTGATTCTTAGCCAGAAATTGCTAATAAATAGTTGTATATTGTTCTTTGTCATTGAATTATGCCAAAAAAGGCACGATAAATGTAAGTTTTTTTTCTAAAACGCTTAAGAACAATAGAATAGAATTAAAATAAAATTAGAATAATTACAAGTGTGATTAAAAGTTTGTTAAATAAAACCTGATTTGCTAGGATTGCAAATAAGGAGAGCGTCATAGGTGTAAGTGTTACCAATCAGTCGATGAACAATAAAAGCTGTGTCACTTTTTAGTCTGGAATTTTCACTGTTTTCCTAGGGTATTTAGGGATATATCTTGCGAATATTTTACCTTTTGGTGTTACATCCTCCGGACAAATCAGGTGTAGCTAATCTGGAATTTGGCAGATTTCAACATAGGCAGATCTCTTGAGATCGCGGCTGACCAGAGATCCTATCTGGTACCACGGGAGTAATAGCCCTCGGAAGCACGGTTCCGTACTGGCTATTGGTTGAGGACCATTCGGGGTTGACGTGGTAGTTATGGTTTAAACGCAAAGTCGCTGGGAGCATTACTCAAAAGTCCCTACATTAAATTGATTTTAAAAAGTATGTCCTTTCTTCCCTACGGCCAATTTTTTATAAGAAAATACCTACGAATATGGATTTTTCCCTATATATATAACATTACTGACCAAGATTCTACAACTTCAGTTTTAGTGTTACAGTCTCAGTTTATTTACAGTGTTATTTTAAAGATAAATTTTCATATTTAAGTTATGCTGTTTTTATTCTCATAAATGTTTATATAAAAAAAAATTGCTAAAATGCTTCACTTTATTATAAATTACATGAGGCAACGTTCCTTATTGTTATTTAGAAACCATTTTTATCTTTGTTTTGGTTCTAATTTTTATTTTTAATGGTGAGCAATTTGAATTCATATATCAAGTAATGAAAGCAAAATTAATTTTGACAGTTTCAACCAGCGAAAAACCATATAAACAGCCGATTGACTGGGGATAGTATCAAAATCCCGAATTTTAAAATCCGATTTTTTTTTAAAATCCTGAATTTCATAATTCTGTATCTCAAAATCCCAAATTTTGAAATTAAATTTAAAAATCCCGATATAAAATCCCAAATTTAAAAGCTTAAGTTAGAGAAGCCGATGTTTGTTATACCATATAGTAGAAAGAAGATAAGCTTTGATAGAGATACGGAATTTTTAAATGCGGAATTTTGGATTTCGGGATTTCTAATTCGGGATTTTAAGTTTCGGGCATATGACACCAATCCGATGGGCTGAACACACCTGATGAATTAATTCGTATTCGCCCTTGAACTCTTCGATTTAGTACATTAAGCTTACTCCTCGTCCAATCGACGAACTATTTAAAAAAAATTCTAACGGTACGATTTCTAAAGTAAAGGGACCAACAAAAATTCTTTTAGTGAAGCATTTTATTAAAAAATTAAATAAAATTAAGAATAAAAAATAAAATTATTTATCTATATCAAAATTTGATACCAATATGAAATCTTTTTTGTGTTTTAAAACTAATTCAGTTTTTAAAGCTTTCGTCAGCGTTGTAATTTGAATACTAATAAAAAAGTTATACGGTAAAGAGTTAATGAGCTTCTTCGATTCGACGATCAGTAACCATCCAGGGTTAATAGTGAAGTTTCCACATTGACAACAATATTTTTCCTCGGGTATTCGTACAACTGTTAAGGGAGGGAAAGCAGCTCTCGCGGGATTGTCGTTATCTCTTTAGGGCTAACAGAAGAGCTGCCGCTTTTGGTTATTTCTAACCAAAATTGGTAATTTTTTGTCTCAATGTGGAGATGTGAATAATTTTTCATTTTGGTTACTTTTTTTTAAAATAACAATAGGGTTGTTAAAGTGTTTCTAAAAACTTGAATAGAAGTAAAATGTTCTGAATTTACATTATTTCCAGTAGTATATTTTAATATATTGAAATACACATAAGAATATTAAAGATTTTTCAAAAATAAATTGATATATAATTTTAGAATTTACTGTAAGAAAATTGCGTGAATTTAAAAAATTTTATGTACATATATATTTATTTACTGTTTTTTTCTCAGTATTTTTAATTAATAAAAAAACTTTTGACAATAATCGCTATAAAAAATCGCAACATTCGGATGCCCTTCCACTGACAGTTAAAAAGCGGAAAACCATTTAACTTTTCCTATTTTTTTATTTATAACTGGGAAGCACAAATTTTGTTTATTGTAAAGGATATAGTCAAAAAAAATTCAATATATGTATTAACTTTCAATAAACTGAATTTTGTATGAAAATTTGACGGGTTTAACTCTTATAAAAGAAAATATTTTTTATGAAAAAGGTCTCAAATAAATAAAAATTTTTAGTTTACGTTTCTCATTATTTGTTTAATACGTACAAGAATTACATTTCTCGTTTTATTTTCTTAATTTGTAATTAATATTTTCCTATTTATTTTAATATTTTTTCAATTTTGGCATTACCAATTTGGTAGTTTTTTTAATCATTTTATAACTGAAATTAATAACTGGTGGATAACAATTTATACCTAAAATTAATTACTAGTGGAGTATTTTTTATGACGCGAATATACATATAACATGATTAATTATTTGTTATATTTATTTCTAAAAATTTTTGCTTTTTATACATAATATCCAAAAATTAAACGAGCCCCAATAAACTTTTTGAAATAATTTGCACCCATTAATTCTGCAAAAATGTTAATAAATCACGTTTATAAAAAAATTTAAGGAAACAAATTAAATCAATTTAACTTAATACAAATCTTGGTAACCATCTAATGAACATACATTTTTTTTTCTGTGTTACAGTACTTTGTGTTATGCTATCACCTTTAAATACCAAACAGATTAAGTACCAAACATTAAAAAAATCTCTTTAAAAAAGGTGGGTGTGTTCCAAATTTTTTTTTTCTATTTACTTAGTAGTTTTTTTATTTTCGTTGAACCACTTTCAAATGCCGCAAAAAATGTAAAACTATTTGTTGAAAATTAATTTTGCAATCGGTTGAAGTTTTAAATTGCATATCGTAAATAAAATTAAAAAAAAAAAAAAAAAATTTAACATAAAAATCCTCGTCATCAAATAATGGGTGTTGATGACGGTGGATCGGTCAACAAAAACAAAATATGTACAATAAAACTAAATTTTTATATGTACAAATAAAACAATATCCTAACAATATTTAAAACAAACTACATCAAAATGAAGTGTTTATTATCAGTTTCTATTTTGGAATGGACTACAAGTGTTAAAAGGTAACTCCTCTAATTATGTATTGAAAACCACTTAGTGTTCATTCCATGCCGTTTAATATGTTAATAATTATTTTGGACAGGGTGATACGTTAGACTTCTAATTTGAAGTTTTTTTTTATAATAATATTTGGATAAAAAAATTTTGAGTGAAAACCGTTAACAATGCTAATTATTGTTATTTGTTTTTTAATGACAGCTGTTATGATATGCGCTTTGGTAGGTACTTTTTTGACTATTTAGTTAGAGTGAGTTTTTAAAAATTAAAATAAAAAAAATTATTCTTGCCTCTGCAAGTTTTAATAAAGCTTCATTCATATTGTTTAACATAATTTTTTTGCAGAAGTTTAATTATCAGGACCCCTCGTATTATATAATCAATATATAACCACATTAGTTTTATTGTATTGATCCCATTAAAAATATTAGAAATTACACACAATCTGTATTTCTAAGCTTTTTCGTTTTTTCGTAATTAAAACCACTTTTTTATTTAATAAAAATAAAAACAAAACAAGTAAAAAATGTATAGTCGGTCAAGCGCGACCATTTGCTACCCTACACCACAGTATATAAGTGAGTTTAGAAAGGGCTCTTATTTGGACATATGGGTAGTTTTGGACCTGCCAGCACAACATTTTTCGTAAAAGTTATTGTAGCCACTTTTTATGTCAATACCAACATTTATGAGAGTAGTAGTTGTATGGTAGCTATGATCCAATATCGTCCAATTCCAATATAATTTGGTAAGATGATTTAGATTGCAATAAAATAAGTTTGTCAAAATTTAAATTTAAATACCAACATAATAAGATAGAAATAGGCGCAAGCACTATTTCGGAAAGAAATTTGTATGTGGGCTATTTCTGATTAAATTCTGAACATATTCTCACCATTTTCACTAGAATGAATGAATTGAAACCAATGTACAAAATGATATCCAATTACCTTCAAAATTATGACCTGTACTTTTTGCACAAGGTTACATGGAAGGACAACTAGCCAGCCACCCGGACTGATGGAAATCGTTAAATTGAAAGTGATATTGAGTCGATCGGTATACTTAAAGGTGGGTCTAAGACTAATATTTTTTAGTGTTACACACATCAGCATAATACCCCCTCCACTATTGTGGTGTGGGTATACAAAATAAAGAAGAAGCCAACATTTCTCTATTTCCCTTTTTTTGTCAAAGGCAATCAAAAGTATTAACAGTGTTACCAAAACTATCGACAAAAGTGACGACTTCGAGACACTTGATCGCAGGTTTCCTTCAGGGATACGAGTACATATATTTTTGTATATAGTACTTAATATGTTAGTATAATATCATGAACACAAATTGAAAATAATATAATTTTTGGTAGTTATGGTCAGGGTTGGAGATATGTTATACAAAATTTTATTATTGAAAAAAAAAGTAAGTTAATCCACCTCAAAGAAATGATAAAACTTCGTGGATACTTTTTTAAATTGTACCAAAAAAGGATGAATTGTACCAGTGTACCAATAGAGTTTCGATTGTACCAATTTTGGTACAATTGCACCACATATCACATCAGTGATGAACACCATTTTAATATCCTTAAATGTTGCCAGCTTTAAAAACTTTGTTTCAGAAACAGATTCTAGAAAACATTTTGTTACAAAAAAAAAATTTTTTTATTAGCAGTACAAACCAAAGTATAACGTACAAAATGTGTACTCCACTTGTACATTTTCTTCTATCGTAAAGTGCGGACTTCTTTCGCTTCATTAATGAAAGTGCTGCAGAAAATCACCACATTCAAGTGGTGATTTTCATCTGAAACTCTTCTTAAGTGGGTAGAAAAAGACCAAAGACAAACTTGCATACATAAAGAGAAACATTTGAGGTTTTTTATGAATATCGTCATAGGAATTGAAAACTATTACCTAATACTGATTCTTATAAGAGAGTGTTTTCTCTTTTAACTGCCCAAATTACTTAATTACACTGCTGTTTAATATCTTTACTTTTTTTCTTGTAAATGTTCTATTGTACTCGATGCTTCTAATATGACATACCCTTTTTTAACTTCATTGTTGGTTTTTTTGTTGATGTTCTACTTGCTTTAAAACCCCAAAAACATTTCAAATTATGCTTGATTTATTTTATTGAGAGTCGTGTCTCTCTAGTATATGCATTTCTTCAGGCAAAAGCTGAGAAGTTTATGAGAGCAAAATCTGTCTAATGTTTTCAAATATAGAAAAACAGTGGTAGTTAACGATGACTAAAAGCTTCATTGATATTGTAATTTAAAAATTTTATTAAACTAAAGCCATATTTTTAAAAACAAGCTGGTAACACTGAAACAGATGCTTCGTTTTAAAGGTTGCCAGATTAATAATACTTTGTTTAGCATGCATACAAAAAATAAAAATTGGATTTAATTTACATAACTTTTGGTTTAAAAATTCATAAGAGTTATCAGATATGAAAATAAATGAGTAGATGCATTTGTTTTTATTACTTCATATTTGTAATAAAAAATATCTTGTTACAAATAAAACATTTTTCCCCATCATAAATTGTGGTTATCATTGCGTGTAAGCGAAAATCCCCACTGTTAACTGCAGTTGATAGTGTAGCGCTTTTGTTAGATGTGTAGCGCATTTTTATTTGGTGTAATAACTTTTTAATCTATCGTTGTAAAGATATTCTTGTTGCACAAATAATCGTGCAATATATTGTCAATTTTCTTTATAAAAAATAGATAAAGAAAATAGTATTTTGAGTTGAGTTTCTTTTTTGGAAATTGATAAACAGTTTATAGTTACGAAATCTTTTGCTTTATAAAATTATAATTATAAAATTTAGTCAAATTTTTAAAGATAATTTCTCTAAGGGAAATAAGTGATTTAGGTCATACACATAATTTCAAAAATCAACAGATTTCTTAAATAATTAAAAAAAGTGCCACAAACATAAATCTTGATAAACAATACATATTTTAGATTTGGTTAATAAAATTCTAAAGAATTTTGCTTATGATAAATTTTCTTTTAATGTGGGAATATATTTGGTTGTTTTTTTATCTGTTTCACTTCCGGTGTTTTTGTAAAGCAGGTGTTGCTAGTGATCTTAATTGAGTTTTTTTTTAATGTTGTGACCTGTTTAAGAAATGTTACGGCAATACTCTTAAATTGATTATCCGTTAATCCGTTTAATTTTAAATGAATATTTTTATTACATACAAAAGAAGTGTATTTAAAATTCTTCTCATTTGTAAAAATTTATTTTTTATTTTGGAAAGGTTTTCCAAAAAAAAACTACCATTTCCGCCTTACAAATTGTAAATTGGTAACAAACAAAATAGTTTTTAAAGAGTTAAGTTCAGTTCACACTTAACAAATATTTGACGATAAAAGTGTGACTAATCAATTGATTTATTTTTAACTATCCATTTATCAATTTTTGTTGATTTAGTAAACTTTATTTCTGAGAAAAATTGTAGAAGAATGTTATTAATACACTATTAGATGCTGTTGAATCGAGCAAACGTTATGCAAAATCAAACAAAAGTTTAATAAAAGTAGTGGTTACGTGTGGGTAGCTTAAGTACTAGGGCATATAAAAATTTAAAAATAAATTTGAATCGTTTTACGATTGGTTAAGGTTTATTGGCTTAAAACACTAAAGAATAAACTGTTTTCTTGTTTTTCTTTCTTCCTCCCAACATTTGTATTAATCAGCAAACAAAAATGTCCTAAAAGTCACCTCGTAATTACACATGATTTAAAATCTTATCACATGCTGCTACCCAAATTTTAGTGAAATATATATAAAACTTTTAAATTTTGAATTACGAATTGAAACAGTCCAAAAAATTGTTAATTGAAAAAGACAAGCCAACAGCGTTACCGCTGTGATACTAAAGTATCAATTTGACCCTTTTTCGACGGTGTTGATACCATTTATGACCCTTTTTTTTAATTACCCTTTTGTATAATTTTTAACTATTTTGTGCCACTTTTTGACCCTTTTGGAAAAAAGCCCTCATATTTTGATTTTTTGTCAATAGTAGTGCTTTAGCTAAAAAATGTTTTCGAAATTAGCATTGCTTAAAAATAAAACTTTATAACAGACCCAAAGTAGAAACTTACAATTCCATGCTTTTCTCTCTTAATTTGTTTGAAGCGGAGATGGAGGAATGGATTTCAAGTGAAGATTTAATAACAAAATATAGAACGCAAATTCCTAAAAAGTAGTTCGTTTTCGTAAAAATTTTGTGTTAAACCATTTTTGCGACTTCTAAATTAGATTTTCGATAGTAAAGTATAAATTAATGTACAATTTCCCTAATAGAAAACATAACATACATACATATTTGTTATTTTTTATACATATTTTTCATTTTTCAAATAACGTATGATGTTTTCTTTTCTACAAACATTTTGTTTAAAAAATGCAATCTGGTGGTCGTTTCTTAAAAATATTTTGCTCTCAAAAAGCGTTGCATGTTTTATTTAAAAAAAATTTTTCCTTACTAGTCGCCCCGTATAAATCGACAGTAGTTCTGTAAAGTATAGGACATAGTGTCCTGTAAAATATTTTTAAAACGGCGACGATTGCCGCAAAGAGCAACAAAGCTTCGCAAAAATTTAGAAATTCGGAAATGTTTGCAATAATTAGCGAAAATTTTTTATATTTGGAACAAGCCATAAAATTGATTAAAATTCCCTTAAATTAAAGGAATGGCAAAACTCGGTAAAAATTGCTTAATTAGCGGAAATTCCAAAAATTTGATAAAAGCGGTATGATACAAAGCCTAATATTTATTAAAAATTTTAAAAGCTTTAAAGAATCAGAAAATTTATAGGAGAAATCGCTTTTATCGCGAACATGACTAAATTTCTAGAACAATTGCCAAATTGGAAACAAACCCTAAAATGTATTTGAAATGGCTAAATCGGTCAAGTGTTAAAAATAGGAAAGGGAATTCTTATTTGTACCTTAAATATATATTTTTTGTTTAATTAAAAAAACTTGGTGATTTTATTTTCTTTAAAATTGGAAATATTGCTTATAAAAAACTTGTCCCTTTTTTAATTGAAATATCCTTTCTTGACCCCTTTTACTGGAAACGGTAACCCTGTAAGCTAAGCCGACTTCGAATTCCAAAAGTTTGACTTAAACATGACATTTTCAGATGACGTTTCTTTAAAAGTGTTTAATTGTGTTAAATTCTTTAGTCGTTTATTTACAACAGTTTTCGAGAAAGAGAAAAAGAGATAGAAAACGAGTTCTCAAAGTTTCACTTTAGAATTAAGGCCCAACTAAAATGTGCTTAACCAAACTTAAGCTAGTGTCAAAATTCAACGAAAAGCATGTCAAATGCTTAAGTAAATTACTGAAGACTTTTAGGTGGCTATATTGTACTTATTGAGCTTAAAGACTTTCTACACTTAGTTGCAAACATTTGTACTTTTGGAAAACTATTTTCGTTTTTATTTCTTTAAAATGTAATATTTTTGACGAAATGTCATTTAATTTGTAAAAGTTATAAATATATTACCATAAACAAGTAAATCTATGTTTATCTTTTATTAATTTTTAAAGTAAACGAAAACTAAAATAAAAAAGTACTAAAAAAAGCAACTGCGGTTGCATCTTTTAATTGTAAACAATTATATGTATCTATTATGTGTCATTTGCTTAAGGAAGAGCGAAATTGACCGCACTTTCCTTAAGCAAATGACACTTAACGAAACTTAACGAAAAGTGTCTTAAGTACATTATAGTTGTATACATTTGATTGTGTGTATTCGCACACTTGCTTAAGGTTCATTAAGCACATTATAGTTAGGCCTTTAAAGTGCACATGTGCATTTTATTGTTAAAATATTGTTTTGAAACTCAATTAAAGTCACTTATTTTTGTGGGAGGCAAGTCACATAATGAAACTTTTTGTTGCTCTCTGTTATGGTTTGATTTTTTTTATCTTGCTTTGCTTGCATTTTTAATAGAATAATGGTAAATTAAAAATTACCTGTAATAATAATAAAATAAATACATAGTATTAAAACTGTTTTAAAAAAATTAAGCTTAAAAAAGTTTTATACCTAAGCTACAAGTTTAAAGAACTTTTTATATCCAAAACGAAATGATCGCTTGTCACTTGAATGATATCAAAATAAAAACTACTAGAAAGTAAATTTAATTTTATTTATTTATTCAGAGTAATAATAAAATGCCAAATTTGGCCAAAAAACATTATTACAGTGCTTTCATTTCATATACATACACATATGCATGCTATATACATACATACAGGTACATATATATACACCTACATCTACGTATATATAAATACATAAAATATATAGTATATAAAAAATTAACTTAAAACTATGTATAATGGATAGATTTTAGCTATCAAGAAAAAAGAGAAAAAAAATTTATGAATTATGAATTAAGGCTCCCCAGCCAATTTAAAATAAGTTTTAAATGTTAAAAAGTAGTCCATGAAAGTGACAACTATGTACTTAAGGTAAAAATGTCCCAAAGGCACAGAAATACGCTACTTTATATCTAATGATGCATTAGGATGTCTCACAAACATATAAATAAAGCCTCTTAAATATATTTACTGACTTTAATATCAAGTTAAGTTTTTCCCATTATTGTATATTTGAAAAAAGTCGAAATAAATATAGAGTTCTTAATCCAATTAATTTTCATTTTTCTCCGAAACCGGCACAGATTGTTTCGAAAATTATAACAGGGTTATTTATTCGGAGGCTAAGGGGAAAGTGAAGCGAATACAACTGTAACATTTGTATTCTAAGCCAATCCTTTCCAACTGCCAAACTCATCCACTTTCCATTTAAGACTTGGTGTCCTTTGTCACGCTAACGAGAATTTGACGACCGACTGGATGCGGTATATCCTGGAGGCAATGTTCAGAGCCGCAATACCAGGATCGAAAGCTCTGGCATTATCAGTAATTCGCTTTAAAAATATTCCTTTACCGAAAACGTAGCAAAAAAATAAATTGCGTGCCTATGCTCCTCACAGGAGTAAAAGGAGCCAATATATACATATATTTAATCAAATGTTTTTTAGGATTACATTAAATTTGCACTTAAATATGGTATCGATCGTGTATTAAATTCATTATGAGAACAGTGAGTTTGACGTCGAATAAAAATACATAAAATAAAACGTAGCAAAAGAATGAACGTAGACAAACACAAAAAGATATGTATGCATTGGCAATATTTTTCAAAAATCTCTAGATTTGGGTTAAAACCACCGCCAACACATGATATCCTAATGACTTATAAAGCACTGAATTTTTTAACGCTGCTTAAGTAGAACTAAACTTAAATTAATGTGTAGTTTAAGCTCAATACCTGTAAATCAGTGTCCCATGAATTATATGTAGCTTAAAAAATAAAATGTGGCAGCACTACGATAAATGTTGTCAAATTTATATGGTCCGTATTGGTAGTTTAAACGCCCAATTTTATGCGTTAAGAGATTCTTTATATATTTACTAATTTATATATTTCCAAATATACCAAAAATGGGCGTGATTTCTTTTTGAGGTCGATATGTGTGCAGCTCTTTTAAAGCAAAATAATTTAACAGATAGAAACGTGCATTTAAGTTAAACGATTTTTTGTGCCTGGAAATATTAAATTTTTGGAACTTCTATTTATATTTTCAAAATGTATCCCTTTTCATTTTCTGTAAAAAGTCAATCTTTTCGTATAAAAACCCTTTTATTTTGGCCATACGAAGTGTCCATTATCCCAAAGTACAAAATTGTACATTTTATATAAAAAGGAATAAAACAACAACAAAAACAGATGTAAAAACACCAATAAAAATATATGTTTCCGTTGCTGTCGTACACGTTTTTAGTTTAAACTTTAAAGCAACAATGTTGCTGATTCTCCCTTCTCGCATTTTACAGCAACACTATTTGTATTTACTTGTTAGTAATTTTTTTCTATTTATTGTTGTTTTTCGTTTGAGAAAAAAAACTCAAAAGTTCCATTAAAAAAAAAGAAAGAAACTTAAAAATACATCTGTCTTTTAAAATAAAATGCTGACTAAAAGCAGAATAAGTGGAGTTAAGTAAAAACTACAAAAGAAAACATTAACATAAGAAATATAAAAGAAGTTTACTTCTGCTTTTCTACTGTTATGTTTATTTTTAATATTTTTTTTTATTGTAACTTGTATTTGTTGCTGTTGTTTTCCCAACAGTAGGAAAAAACCAGTTCATTCAACTTTATGTTTTTTGTTGTTTTGGTGAGTACTCTTTAATTTTTTTGCAGAACTATTGAGGCAATCATTAAAAATAAAAAAACAACGTATTTTATAGTTTCTTGTACGTAATCTTAAGGTTGGTTTTGTTGTTAAGTTTTTGCTTTAGTTGTTGTTATAATTGTAGTTGCTGTATATTGTCCTAAATGTACAGGAGTTTTTGAAATCTGTACATATGTATATATGTATGTGCATAAAACAATAACAAAAAGCGGAAATAGGAATGTGCTAAATGTATGCATAAATCAATGATACCAGATTATTAAAAAACCAACGGCATTTTTTTTTGTCAGTTTAGAAACTTTATTACCATTTAGAGTGATGCCAGATTTTAAAAATTGCACGTTTAATTCTACGTTTCTAGGTCCAATATTAAAAAAAAATTAAAAAAGTACCAGTTGAAGTACAAAAAAATCCCCATTTATAGTGACATCTACTCAGGACAGTGCATGTTTAATTTTATGTTGCTATGCCCAGTATTAACAAGAATCAAAAAAAAAAAAAAAAAAAAATACCAGTTTTAGAACGAAGAAGTACCAAAAAGCTTCTCTTTATCGATTCTTATTCACTTAGGACCATGCATTTTTAATTTGATCTTTCTAGGTTCAATATTAAAGAAAATTCAAGAAGTACCAGTTTAAGAACAAAAAAGTACCAATATTTTTATTCTTATAGGTTCTCATTCACTCAGGACCCTGCATCGATAACTTTATGTTTCTAAGTTCAGCTTCTCTCTCTTAGAAAACTGCTTACCAGTAAGCTCGAGTTTTTACTGGAAAGCTACACAAAAATATCAGGGTTTCAAGAGTTTCAAAATATTTGAAAAAAAACATAGTTAAATTTTTAATATACATATGTACTTAAGTTTATAAAGTGGCAACGTTATTATGTTTACTCCTTTTCTCACTAATCTCTCTACTTTTCCTGTGAATATTGCTCTTTGATTTACTGATGTTGTTTTTTTTATTATTATTATTATTATTATACTTATGCATAATGCAACAAAATAATTTTTTGCTACATGTCGTGTTGTTATTGTTTTTGTTTACTATGAATAGTATGTAATAAAATGAGGTAAAATTATCATTTGATTATGTTTTTTAGATCATATATTTTCTTTGTACATATCTTTTTTATAACTAAATTTTTTTTCTTTTGGCATAAACCAATGTGTTTTAGCCGTATTAATATATTGCAGTATAAATTTTGAAAAAGATTTTCCGAACAATAACAACATACACGAGGGTGAATAAATAAGTTGATGACTTTGGAAGCTTTCAGTATAAGTAAATAAAACTCAACACTAATGTAGGGCTACCAGAAGTCTGAACCCGTCGACACTTAAAATACAAAGCACAAACGAACGCACAACTTAATCTTATATATTCCAATGAACCCCAACAAAATTTTTTTTTTGAAACATATATCAATTATTTATTTCAGATGTAAGTCCAACAATTAAGCAAAAGATTTTGTATCTTAACATGTAATTCATACATAAAAAAACAATAAACAAATATAAAAAATGTATTTAAGCTTTAACTTAACTGTATTAAAATCGGTAAAATTGCTTCAGGTAAATAGCGTTATAACAGAAGGCTTATGGGTCGATTACGGACTTTAGTTGTGTTGCCAATGGAAAAATGTATATTACGTATAGCCACTGTCAACTAACAGCTTGTTATTTCTGTTGCCATATTGTTAATATATTGGCAACCATACACTTGTAGTTCGTGCTAATATTTTTTAAAGTAAAGAAGGCGGCACAACTAATAAGTAAATATATTTTTATTAAATGTTTGTGTTTGTAAAGTTTGTGTATATTTCTTAATTTAAGATTTCAAAATGGTAAAAGTATTTGACAACTCGGAATCGGTTTAAACTCTTAATCCAAGAAATAGAAAATAATAGTCAACTTTCTCGTGGTGTTCAGTCTTTTGGGGAAGTTGCATTGAAGCGTATCTCTGAAAAATTCAACAGCTTAAGCAGTTTAAAGGCAAAATAAAAGAAAAAAATGTCGCACAATAAAAAAAAATTATACACTACCGGCGGAGGACCGTCAGAGGAAATAAATTTGGCCCCGATCGAGCAGGCTGTAGCTGAGCTTTTACAAATGAAGCTGTCAGTAAATACTAAAGAACATGTCTTTGGGGCAAACTTAGCTGAAGTTTTGGAACAGTAGACAGCTCCAAAACAATAACGAGTGGAAACAACAAACGGTTGAAGCTTTAACACCTCTTAAATAGCTTATATTAGATGCCACGTATATCACTGTCTCCTGGTATGTGAAAAATAGGTCCACAGAACTAATCATATTTTTAATTTTGTTTATTAATTTCATATAATTTTATTTAACTTTTTATTCACTTTGAATCACTTTTCTGTTCGTTTTTTTCAGTTTGTTGCTTTTATCGAAAACTTTTTTGTTAACTAAACAATGCTGCTGTACCTAAACCAATTTAAATGTCAGTAGTGTTGCTTTGTCCGTAATCGTAATCCATCAACCTCTGTTCATAACAAAAACAGCAAATATAAAATGTTTGTCTGCATTCACATGTATCATAAAATCAGGCAAATTAAAGAGTGGACCAGGACAATTTGTCTAAAACCAGGTAAGATCCTGGACAACCAGGACGTATGCAACTCTATTGGGTAGCCGAAAAACTTAGTAGGCCAAACTTTGTTATTATAAAGGGAACACAAATGATCCTTTAAGCCAACATAATTTACATTCCTCTTCCCGAGATCTGAATTTAGACCACGCTCACCCCAAAATCTCAAAAGAGGCATCACAAATACTTACAATCGGTGGACAACCATAAGGTCCAAGAGGTTAGTGGTTCCTAAGTTTCTGGAGATGTTAGCTGTCCAGAGACTGCAACGTCAAGAGCGAGTTGCTGCCTTAAGACGGATGGATGGTTTAAAATATATTTTTGTTATAATTTTGTCTTCTTAATGGAGGACTAGACTAATTTAACCATGATATGGTTGCCGATAAAAATAATAAATTTAGGCCCTAATCATGAAAAACGCAGCGCAACGCCAAAGAATTACATTGAAAGCAAAAACAAAGTCATAAATATTTTGTAATTTTGTTGTTGCTTTCTACAGAAATTCACATTGCGTTTAAAAATTTCAAACGCTGCATTGCTTGTGGAGTTGAAAATTTTAAAACGGTACATGAATTTCTGTAGAGAGCAACAACAAAATTACAAAATATTTATGACATTATTTGTGCTTTCAACGTTATTCTTTGGCGTTGCGATGCGTTTTACATGATAAGGGCCTTAATATGTATAAAATTTTTGTTAAAAATATAGTTTTGTTGGACGCAACCATATTGAAAAAAATTTCGTTTTCTGGGTGTGGTAATTAATATTAATGGACCATTAATTAATCTTCAAAAATATGTTAGAATTAATAAAAACTAACAGAGAAATACATTTTATAGATATAAAATAGAATGTCAGTCATTTTCTGTAAATCGAAATCGAGTGAAATATTTAAAAAATTAACGTAGTTTTTTCTGATTTTAGGGATACTCTAAATAAAATATCGCCGATATTAATACCGATACTGATACGTATATTGAATTTGAATTCAAGTTTAAATTAACAAAACTTAAGTAGAGTAATTTTCTTATTATACAACATTACAGTGTAAGAGTTTAATAATATTAAAAATTTAATAAGATTTAAAAAACAATGAATAACATTTGAATTCGTGATAAAATTAAAAAGCAAATACAATTTTTTTTTATTTCAATAATTATAAATTAATAAATTAGTTATTTAAATAATTTAATAATATTTATGACATTAATAAGATTTTTGTTTAAAAAAAAAAGATTTGTCAACTTTTGCGGAGATAGACGATTTTGCAAGTCCGTTTGAACCAGACCTGCAGTGGAAAATAGTCTCTCAGATGCGACAGAACTAGTTTGGAAACTTAGGAATTTCTGCGCCATTTTCTTCAAGTTTGCGTATAACATGCGGCCGTAAACAACAGATCTGCGTTTCTAGAAATATTAGAAGATCTAAGGTATCATTCTCCTTCTTCTTCAACAGAATCACAGCATAGGAATGGGAGGTTCATCCTCCTCGGATTCTCTAATAATTTTTTTACATACACCCCAAAGGTCAGTTCTTTAAGACCTATCAGAGCGTGTGCCACTCTTAGGGGTGAACCTGTTTTCAACTCCTTCGGAAGGCAGAGTCATGTTAAGTAGCCAAAAAAATTTTTTTTCGATACGATTGAAGTATATAGTGTTTGTATAAACAATAGGTTTCATTATTTCCTAAAGCCTCTATTCTTTTATTTATACCTAATGCTAAGCAGCCGCTTAATTTTGGGACCGTTGATTCATTTATTATATAAAACAATTTCATTATTCTGTTCTGATTTTATGCTCTGCTTTTTTTTAAAGTGTTATTTATCTTCGTTGCTATCCAAAAAAAGTATAAAAGGTACCGACAGCAAAATTTGGCCGATACCGTTATATCGGAAAATCTTAAGTATCGCCGATATATCGGTATCGGTTTTCGTTAGATGCAGTAAGGTAAGTGAACGAGTTCTTAACAAATTAAAAAAAAAAACATATATAAAATTTGAAGAGCCACGACATTCTCAGGTTTGCAATACAAAAAGAATAACGGTAACCAAAAATTCAGTGTGCAAAGCTGATCGTTACATTCACCGATTTTTATATGCGCTGAATAAGGCGCTTTCTGTGTCAAACATGTATTTAGCCACGTTCTGGAAAACGAATTCCAGCTAAATTCAAATCGAACAAATTTTCAAAACAATCGTGTTTTAAATGTACATAAAAATATTCCGTTTTCTGTACGTCATATGTTAAGTACCTCTTATATTAATTAGAATTACTCTAAAAATCATGAAAATCTACGGTCATTTTAGAAAAAATTCAACTGAAAACTTCCTTCTATTTCAATTTTAATCGATTTCGATTTCCAGAACATGGCCGATTGCTTCAAAGTGGGACATCGACATATGAAATTGATGTCTTCCGTAAGCGAAATGGTAAGCGATACTTTTACACTTCTCCCTTACAAACCTGCTTCGTTGGAAGTTCCATTTTTTATTGGGATAATAAAGGGGAATATTTTTAATGATCTTTAACAACAGCATAGTTTTTAAAATTTGTTCAATTTAATTTCATTCGAATTCGGTTTCGAGAACATGTGTACATCGCACACTTAATCATAAAGAGGCACACATTTATCAAAATTATTTTTTTTTCATAAGCCAGTTCAGAAATCAAATCTATAGCGACCACGAAGAGTTCGTTTGCGTCAATGTCCTCTTTAAAATTTGTGAAACTCAATTTGATTAAAAAATTGCAACCATATTTTTGAAGCCAGTTTTCGGCCTCTCCTAAATATTTTTGAATTTTAAGTTGTGCCTGTTTATGATTAAGTGTGCGATATGTATATAAGATTACAGACCTTGAATGTACCAAATTTAAAAAAATACATATTGGCTTTTTAACCGTCCTTAACTTTTAAACTCCTTAAAAAAATATTACGCACATTTCACTTTGAACTCAAACTACAGTGGTACTTTTTTGGCGTTTTACAATTAGCGGTTTTCTTCAAAAGTCAGTATAAATATTTTTAATACTCAATGAATCGTTCATAGTGTTATTTTTTAACAATTTTATTTATTATTTCACATTGACCTTGTTAACACGTTTTATCACCAATAATGAGGTATTTTGAAAATGTAAACAAAATTTTTATGCAATTTTTGCAACAAAAAAATTTCTTTTAAATAAAATGTAAAAAACAAGATCAATGGAATTATAATAAAAATGACCTTTTAAAATTTTACACCCGCAAATCATTTCGCCAGACTTGCTTGAGGATGAAGTCTACCAGTAACGAGTTACAGAATACAGTCACGGTAATTGTTTAATGCTGTTAAGTTAAAATCATACAGTTGCAATTTGCCAACAATTTACACCTTGTTTTTGTAAAAATGTATGTAGTAGATTTAATTTAGCAATATTGAGGTAACAAAACTTTATTTAACAAATCAATGTTTAAATAAATAAATAAATAAAAAATAAAAGTTGCAGCATTACAACTAGTAACCACATTTTCAAAACTTAAGGAAGTGACATTGAAAAAAATCATAAAAAATATGCAATTGAAAAATCATTCAAACATTTTTTTTTATGTTTTTTATTAAATAATTTAAAAACAATTTGTATAGAATTAGTTACAATTTTTTTTCAAATGGTTTTGAAAATAACTGCGGGGGTGCTTAACAATTTCAAGCTGAAAGCTTTCAAAATTCTAACGAAATTACTAAATATGAGACTCTGAATTACTACTGCTGCTACTGAAGCTGGCACCATTTTCATTAAGCCACAATTACGAGATTTAATTGTAAATTTTATTCAACTGTTGATTTATTTTTATTACGAATTACAACTTTTTGAATGTCAATAACCGTTTTGTTGGCCTAGTAAATGAAAAAAAAAAAAAAAAAAAAAAAAACAACAACATCAACAATATCATGATATCAACAATTAACAACAATATCATCAACAATTAACAACTGATTTTGTTTATAATAATTTTTTTTTTAATTAATAATTATGAGTATTTGTTTAATTTTAAACTTACTTATTAGATATTTATTTGTATTTGTTTTAAATTTCGGCATGTAGTGTATTTTAAATTAATTATTTTAAATACATTTGCTTTTTGCATGGGTGTATTTAAGCCGTTTTTATTGCTGTTGTCGTTGTCATTGTTGTTTAACATTTGTAATTAACCAATTTTGGTTAACGAGACAAGGAAATTACAAACAATAACAACGCACAATTACAGTAACCAAAACTAAAAATTATTAAATAATTATTTACTAAATTTCAGTAATTTTAATTGAATCGTTAATCATCATGCCTTTTTAATTGAAAAAAATAAAAAAAACAACAACATTTCTAAGGTTAGAGTTTTAGTTAATTTTAGATTCAGCGATTTTTTCTAAAAGTAAACTATTGTGTGTATATTAGTTGGAATTCTAACACTTGACTGTTTGGAGTATGTACCTGCTCTTTTGACTAGTGGAAGCCAGGGGGGTGCCAGATAATTTTGATAAAAAATCATCTTATTTTCAAAAAAAAAAAAAAAAAAAAATCGGCATTATCGGCACTTTAATAAAAAAATCGGCAAATTAAAAATAATATACATTTGAGGAACAATAAAACTTATTTTTATTAACACAAAAATAACAAAGCAGAATAATTCAGCATTAACTTACATATAAAAACATAAGAATTAATGAAAAAGAATATTCGACATTTTTTTATTTTTCGAATTTATTCTATGAGCTAAATTTCAGTTATGTATTTTATATCTTTCCACATTTGCGGAAGAATGTGGAAGGACCATCATTTGTTGTACAAACTTTGATAGCACTAGAAATACATCCATAGAATCCCCACGTTTTAAGTCTCAAACATTTTTTGCCAAAAAGTTTGCAAATTTACTAAATATGTTTTACTAAATATGTTTTCTTTTCGACCTTTTAACTTTCAAATAAATTATGGTAAATAATCAGAATAATCAAATTTACTTGAATTCCTTCTAAATCTTCTTAAAAATTTAAAAATTTTATCTTTCTAAATTCAGAGTCTAAAATTTGTTTTTCTTTTTCAGAAATAAAGCTCGGGAACTCTTTCAGAATTCTTCGCAAACATCGGTTTACAAATACTTGCACAGCAGTTACATCACATGACAATGCGTTCCACGTCTTGCCTTCATATAGAAGCACGGGTTTGACACAGGAGTAGCACAATTTTATTCTGGTGTTTAAAATGACGAAGGCTTATTTCTATATTGGATTTAACAAGCCGATGGCTTGATTAGCTATTGTATGTCACATCATTGCTAGAGCCGCCAGTGGTCGTAATGATGCCACCAAGGTTACAGGAAGATGTTACATCCTCGAGGTCGAAGTTGTGTATTTTAAAGCTGTTGGTGTTAATAGTGTTAAATTTCATGCTTTTGCTCTTGGTGATGTTTATCTTAAAATCAGCCTTCAAGGTGTTCATTTAGGCCCCATCTTCTTCCTCGAGTTACATTAAGTATTATAAAGTCGAACACAATGTTAAACCGCAAAGCCGATAATACGCATCCTTACCTGGCTCTTGTAAGTACGCCGAAGCGGTTCTTTAGGGCGTTGTCATGCACGAAAAGGATGTTCTTCCCAGGTGTTACCTCAAACAAGATTGAGACATAACCCGCATCTTACCTCTCAGGATTGAAAACCTTAAGAGTTGTGTGCTATCTTAAGACGAAGAAACACGATTGGAAAAGAAAGATAAAAGATAAAAAAAACTGCTTCTCAGTAGACTACGATTGTGTCGCAGCGTGTTGAGAAGAACACAGAATTATTTCACTTAGCTTAGGAAATATTTTCCATATAAAGTTGTACTTACTAGGACTATTTCTTATTTAATATGTAATAGCGAATACCAATTACCTGCAAAGAGAAAAACAATTTCTTATTTAATATACAAATAATATAAAATAACATTAATATTAAACTTAAAAATTATTAAAAAATTATAAAAAGGTTTTAAAATTTAATTTCATTCTTTTAATATATTATCCATTTAAATCTTTTTACATTAATGACATTATCACTTGAACATGTTGAAATAACACGTTTATGTGCGTTTTTAACTTGTTAATCCTTTATATCCTTTAGCGCTCACACATATCTGAACTCTCATTAAAACACTTGACATTTCTACACCAGCTACTAACTAAAAACTTTGAGTAATACATTCTTTTATTCCTCAATCCTTCCTGTTATTCTATAGTATATATGTATTTCATGTCAATAGAATTACCATCACAAAGGATTTTTGAAAAGAGAGACATCATTAAAATCCCAACACAGTAAGTCTACATTTCCGTATTTTATTCTCTTTTTTCCTGGTAATTTTTTTCTTTTTCAAAAGCTTTTTTTTTAATTATAAAACCATCCATATGTGAAGTCAGTAACCAAAAAAAAAAAAAAAAAAAAAAAATGGGTTAAGTCTTACAGAATAAGACAATATGTAACAAAAAAAAAAATAAAATAAAAAAAAAATAAACATGAGTATAACGCCCACCCACCAGGAAATACAAACCAAAACGTCAGCAACAACAAAAACACATTTACACCTTTTTGAAAAGGAAATAGAAAAAAGCGGGGAAAAAAGAGAAAAAAATGTGCTTACAAATAAAGAAATTCTTTAGATGAATGTGACACTTTATATTTTTGTGCAATTTGTAGAGCACCGAATAATATGAACAACATTTGAATGCATAAGCCAGAGTTGGAAAAGTTGATACACTTGTCCTTTATTCTTTTTTAGTATTATTAAATTTTGAATGAAACAATGTCACACCAACATCTCAAAGCGTTTTTAAATTTAACTCAAATTACTTTCGTAATTTTCACTAAAGTTATTTTGAGGTAACCGGAGAACAGAATCAAGTAGTAGGTGAATTTCGAGTAAAGCTTTTAGCAAAAACGCTATATCTCCAGAACTACTTAAGCGTTTGAAATCGGTTTAGCATAATCTTGTAAATTTGGAAGCGGCTTTTTTTTCAGCCTATCAATTTTTGTAAAAAGTCCTCGCTCACTGTATGTTGTTAAGCTTTTTATCTAAAAAACGCTTGAAAAACCATGGTTAAATAGTAAGCGTTTTACATTTTTTTTACCCGTTACCCCCCACACGCTTTTTTCTGCTCAGCATAAAATTTTCAAGCGTAAATCTCAAAGCGTTTTTAAATTTAACTCAAATTACTTTCGTAATTTTCACTAAAGTTATTTTGAGGTAACCGGAGAACAGAATCAAGTAGTAGGTGAATTTCGAGTAAAGCTTTTAGCAAAAACGCTATATCTCCAGAACTACTTAAGCGTTTGAAATCGGTTTAGCATAATCTTGTAAATTTTGAAGCGGCTTTTTTTTCAGCCTATCAATTTTTGTAAAAAGTCCTCGCTCACTGTATGTTGTTAAGCTTTTTATCTAAAAAACGCTTGAAAAACCATGGTTAAATAGTAAGCGTTTTACATTTTTTTTACCCGTTACCCCCCACACGCTTTTTTCTGCTCAGCATAAAATTTTCAAGCGTAAATCTCAAAGCGTTTTTAAATTTAACTCAAATTACTTTCGTAATTTTCACTAAAGTTATTTTGAGGTAACCGGAGAACAGAATCAAGTAGTAGGTGAATTTCGAGTAAAGCTTTTAGCAAAAACGCTATATCTCCAGAACTACTTAAGCGTTTGAAATCGGTTTAGCAAATTCTTGTAAATTTTGAAGCGGCTTTTTTTTCAGCCTATCAATTTTTGTAAAAAGTCCTCGCTCACTGTATGTTGTTAAGCTTTTTATCTAAAAAACGCTTGAAAAACCATGGTTAAATAGTAAGCGTTTTACATTTTTTTTACCCGTTACCCCCCACACGCTTTTTTCTGCTCAGCATAAAATTTTCAAGCGTAAATATCAAAGCGTTTTTAAATTTAACTCAAATTACTTTCGTAATTTTCACTAAAGTTATTTTGAGGTAACCGGAGAACAGAATCAAGTAGTAGGTGAATTTCGAGTAAAGCTTTTAGCAAAAACGCTATATCTCCAGAACTACTTAAGCGTTTGAAATCGGTTTAGCATAATCTTGTAAATTTTGAAGCGGCTTTTTTTTCAGCCTATCAATTTTTGTAAAAAGTCCTCGCTCACTGTATGTTGTTAAGCTTTTTATCTAAAAAACGCTTGAAAAACCATGGTTAAATAGTAAGCGTTTTACATTTTTTTTACCCGTTACCCCCCACACGCTTTTTTCTGCTCAGCATAAAATTTTCAAGCGTAAATCTCAAAGCGTTTTTAAATTTAACTCAAATTACTTTCGTAATTTTCACTAAAGTTATTTTGAGGTAACCGGAGAACAGAATCAAGTAGTAGGTGAATTTCGAGTAAAGCTTTAAGCAAAAACGCTATATCTCCAGAACTACTTAAGCGTTTGAAATCGGTTTAGCATAATCTTGTAAATTTTGAAGCGGCTTTTTTTTCAGCCTATCAATTTTTGTAAAAAGTCCTCGCTCACTGTATGTTGTTAAGCTTTTTATCTAAAAAACGCTTGAAAAACCATGGTTAAATAGTAAGCGTTTTACATTTTTTTTACCCGTTACCCCCCACACGCTTTTTTCTGCTCAGCATAAAATTTTCAAGCGTAAATCTCAAAGCGTTTTTAAATTTAACTCAAATTACTTTCGTAATTTTCACTAAAGTTATTTTGAGGTAACCGGAGAACAGAATCAAGTAGTAGGTGAATTTCGAGTAAAGCTTTAAGCAAAAACGCTATATCTCCAGAACTACTTAAGCGTTTGAAATCGGTTTAGCATAATCTTGTAAATTTTGAAGCGGCTTTTTTTTCAGCCTATCAATTTTTGTAAAAAGTCCTCGCTCACTGTATGTTGTTAAGCTTTTTAACTAAAAAACGCTTGTAAAACCATGGTTAAATAGTAAGCGTTTTACATTTTTTTTACCCGCTACCCCCACACGCTTTTTTTTGCTCAGCACAAAATTTTCAAGCGTTAATCTCAAAGCGTTTTTAAATTTAACTCAAATTACTTTCGTAATTTTCACTAAAGTTATTTAGCTTTTTATCTAAAAAACGCTTGAAAAACCATGGTTAAATAGTAAGCGTTTTACATTTTTTTTACCCGCTACCCCCACACGCTTTTTTCTGCTCAGCATAAAATTTTCAACCGTTAATCTCAAAGCGTTTTTAAATTTAACTCAAATTACTTTCGTAATTTTCACTAAAGTTATTTAGCTTTTTATCTAAAAAACGCTTGAAAAACCATGGTTAAATAGTAAGCGTTTTACATTTTTTTTACCCGCTACCCCCACACGCTTTTTTCTGCTCAGCATAAAATTTTCAAGCGTTAATCTCAAAGCGTTTTTAAATTTAACTCAAATTACTTTCGTAATTTTCACTAAAGTTATTTTGAGGTAACCGGAGAACAGAATCAAGTAGTAGGTGAATTTCGAGTAAAGCTTTTAGCAAAAACGCTATAACTTCGGAACTACTTAAGCGTTTGAAATCGGTTTAGCATAATCTTGTAGATTTTGAAGCGGCTTTTTTTTCAGCCTATCAATTTTTGTAAAAAGTCCTCGCTCACTGTATGTTGTTAAGCTTTTTATCTAAAAAACGCTTGAAAAACCATGGTTAAATAGTAAGCGTTTTACATTTTTTTTACCCGCTACCCCCACACGCTTTTTTCTGCTCAGCATAAAATTTTCAAGCGTTAATCTCAAAGCGTTTTTAAATTTAACTCAAATTACTTTCGTAATTTTCACTAAAGTTATTTTGAGGTAACCGGAGAACAGAATCAAGTAGTGGGTGAATTTCGAGTAAAGCTTTTAGCAAAAACGCTATATCTCCAGAACTACTTAAGCGTTTGAAATCGGTTTAGCATAATCTTGTAAATTTTGAAGCGGCTTTTTTTTCAGCCTATCAATTTTTGTAAAAAGTCCTCGCTCACTGTATGTTGTTAAGCGTTTTACATTTTTTTTACCCGCTACCCCCACACGCTTTTTTCTGCTCAGCATAAAATTTTCAAGCGTTAATCTCAAAGCGTTTTTAAATTTAACTCAAATTACTTTCGTAATTTTCACTAAAGTTATTTAGCTTTTTATCTAAAAAACGCTTGAAAAACCATGGTTAAATAGTAAGCGTTTTACATTTTTTTTACCCGCTACCCCCACACGCTTTTTTTTGCTCAGCACAAAATTTTCAAGCGTTAATCTCAAAGCGTTTTTAAATTTAACTCAAATTACTTTCGTAATTTTCACTAAAGTTATTTAGCTTTTTATCTAAAAAACGCTTGAAAAACCATGGTTAAATAGTAAGCGTTTTACATTTTTTTTACCCGCTACCCCCACACGCTTTTTTCTGCTCAGCATAAAATTTTCAACCGTTAATCTCAAAGCGTTTTTAAATTTAACTCAAATTACTTTCGTAATTTTCACTAAAGTTATTTAGCTTTTTATCTAAAAAACGCTTGAAAAACCATGGTTAAATAGTAAGCGTTTTACATTTTTTTTACCCGCTACCCCCACACGCTTTTTTCTGCTCAGCATAAAATTTTCAAGCGTTAATCTCAAAGCGTTTTTAAATTTAACTCAAATTACTTTCGTAATTTTCACTAAAGTTATTTTGAGGTAACCGGAGAACAGAATCAAGTAGTAGGTGAATTTCGAGTAAAGCTTTTAGCAAAAACGCTATAACTTCGGAACTACTTAAGCGTTTGAAATCGGTTTAGCATAATCTTGTAGATTTTGAAGCGGCTTTTTTTTCAGCCTATCAATTTTTGTAAAAAGTCCTCGCTCACTGTATGTTGTTAAGCTTTTTATCTAAAAAACGCTTGAAAAACCATGGTTAAATAGTAAGCGTTTTACATTTTTTTTACCCGCTACCCCCACACGCTTTTTTCTGCTCAGCATAAAATTTTCAAGCGTTAATCTCAAAGCGTTTTTAAATTTAACTCAAATTACTTTCGTAATTTTCACTAAAGTTATTTTGAGGTAACCGGAGAACAGAATCAAGTAGTAGGTGAATTTCGAGTAAAGCTTTTAGCAAAAACGCTATATCTCCAGAACTACTTAAGCGTTTGAAATCGGTTTAGCATAATCTTGTAAATTTTGAAGCGGCTTTTTTTTCAGCCTATCAATTTTTGTAAAAAGTCCTCGCTCACTGTATGTTGTTAAGCGTTTTACATTTTTTTTACCCGCTACCCCCACACGCTTTTTTCTGCTCAGCATAAAATTTTCAAGCGTTAATCTCAAAGCGTTTTTAAATTTAACTCAAATTACTTTCGTAATTTTCACTAAAGTTATTTTGAGGTAACCGGAGAACAGAATCAAGTAGTAGGTGAATTTCGAGTAAAGCTTTTAGCAAAAACGCTATAACTTCGGAACTACTTAAGCGTTTGAAATCGGTTTAGCATAATCTTGTAAATTTTGAAGCGGCTTTTTTTTCAGCCTATCAATTTTTGTAAAAAGTCCTCGCTCACTGTATGTTGTTAAGCGTTTTACATTTTTTTTACCCGCTACCCCCACACGCTTTTTTCTGCTCAGCATAAAATTTTCAAGCGTTAATCTCAAAGCGTTTTTAAATTTAACTCAAATTACTTTCGTAATTTTCACTAAAGTTATTTTGAGGTAACCGGAGAACAGAATCAAGTAGTAGGTGAATTTCGAGTAAAGCTTTTAGCAAAAACGCTATATCTCCAGAACTACTTAAGCGTTTGAAATCGGTTTAGCATAATCTTGTAAATTTTGAAGCGGCTTTTTTTTCAGCCTATCAATTTTTGTAAAAAGTCCTCGCTCACTGTATGTTGTTAAGCGTTTTACATTTTTTTTACCCGCTACCCCCACACGCTTTTTTCTGCTCAGCATAAAATTTTCAAGCGTTAATCTCAAAGCGTTTTTAAATTTAACTCAAATTACTTTCGTAATTTTCACTAAAGTTATTTTGAGGTAACCGGAGAACAGAATCAAGTAGTAGGTGAATTTCGAGTAAAGCTTTTAGCAAAAACGCTATAACTTCGGAACTACTTAAGCGTTTGAAATCGGTTTAGCATAATCTTGTAAATTTTGAAGCGGCTTTTTTTTCAGCCTATCAATTTTTGTAAAAAGTCCTCGCTCACTGTATGTTGTTAAGCGTTTTACATTTTTTTTACCCGCTACCCCCACACGCTTTTTTCTGCTCAGCATAAAATTTTCAAGCGTTAATCTCAAAGCGTTTTTAAATTTAACTCAAATTACTTTCGTAATTTTCACTAAAGTTATTTTGAGGTAACCGGAGAACAGAATCAAGTAGTAGGTGAATTTCGAGTAAAGCTTTTAGCAAAAACGCTATATCTCCAGAACTACTTAAGCGTTTGAAATCGGTTTAGCATAATCTTGTAAATTTTGAAGCGGCTTTTTTTTCAGCCTATCAATTTTTGTAAAAAGTCCTCGCTCACTGTATGTTGTTAAGCGTTTTACATTTTTTTTACCCGCTACCCCCACACGCTTTTTTCTGCTCAGCATAAAATTTTCAAGCGTTAATCTCAAAGCGTTTTTAAATTTAACTCAAATTACTTTCGTAATTTTCACTAAAGTTATTTTGAGGTAACCGGAGAACAGAATCAAGTAGTAGGTGAATTTCGAGTAAAGCTTTTAGCAAAAACGCTATATCTCCAGAACTACTTAAGCGTTTGAAATCGGTTTAGCATAATCTTGTAAATTTTGAAGCGGCTTTTTTTTCAGCCTATCAATTTTTGTAAAAAGTCCTCGCTCACTGTATGTTGTTAAGCGTTTTACATTTTTTTTACCCGCTACCCCCACACGCTTTTTTCTGCTCAGCATAAAATTTTCAAGCGTTAATCTCAAAGCGTTTTTAAATTTAACTCAAATTACTTTCGTAATTTTCACTAAAGTTATTTTGAGGTAACCGGAGAACAGAAT
This sequence comes from Pollenia amentaria, assembly GCA_943735925.1. Classification (NCBI taxonomy): domain Eukaryota; kingdom Metazoa; phylum Arthropoda; class Insecta; order Diptera; family Polleniidae; genus Pollenia; species Pollenia amentaria. The sequence continues at coordinate 113,230,267 of OX031008.1, forward strand.
CAAGTAGTAGGTGAATTTCGAGTAAAGCTTTTAGCAAAAACGCTATATCTCCAGAACTACTTAAGCGTTTGAAATCGGTTTAGCATAATCTTGTAAATTTTGAAGCGGCTTTTTTTTCAGCCTATCAATTTTTGTAAAAAGTCCTCGCTCACTGTATGTTGTTAAGCGTTTTACATTTTTTTTACCCGCTACCCCCACACGCTTTTTTCTGCTCAGCATAAAATTTTCAAGCGTTAATCTCAAAGCGTTTTTAAATTTAACTCAAATTACTTTCGTAATTTTCACTAAAGTTATTTTGAGGTAACCGGAGAACAGAATCAAGTAGTAGGTGAATTTCGAGTAAAGCTTTTAGCAAAAACGCTATATCTCCAGAACTACTTAAGCGTTTGAAATCGGTTTAGCATAATCTTGTAAATTTTGAAGCGGCTTTTTTTTCAGCCTATCAATTTTTGTAAAAAGTCCTCGCTCACTGTATGTTGTTAAGCGTTTTACATTTTTTTTACCCGCTACCCCCACACGCTTTTTTCTGCTCAGCATAAAATTTTCAAGCGTTAATCTCAAAGCGTTTTTAAATTTAACTCAAATTACTTTCGTAATTTTCACTAAAGTTATTTTGAGGTAACCGGAGAACAGAATCAAGTAGTAGGTGAATTTCGAGTAAAGCTTTTAGCAAAAACGCTATAACTTCGGAACTACTTAAGCGTTTGAAATCGGTTTAGCATAATCTTGTAAATTTTGAAGCGGCTTTTTTTTCAGCCTATCAATTTTTGTAAAAAGTCCTCGCTCACTGTATGTTGTTAAGCGTTTTACATTTTTTTTACCCGCTACCCCCACACGCTTTTTTCTGCTCAGCATAAAATTTTCAAGCGTTAATCTCAAAGCGTTTTTAAATTTAACTCAAATTACTTTCGTAATTTTCACTAAAGTTATTTTGAGGTAACCGGAGAACAGAATCAAGTAGTAGGTGAATTTCGAGTAAAGCTTTTAGCAAAAACGCTATATCTCCAGAACTACTTAAGCGTTTGAAATCGGTTTAGCATAATCTTGTAAATTTTGAAGCGGCTTTTTTTTCAGCCTATCAATTTTTGTAAAAAGTCCTCGCTCACTGTATGTTGTTAAGCGTTTTACATTTTTTTTACCCGCTACCCCCACACGCTTTTTTCTGCTCAGCATAAAATTTTCAAGCGTTAATCTCAAAGCGTTTTTAAATTTAACTCAAATTACTTTCGTAATTTTCACTAAAGTTATTTTGAGGTAACCGGAGAACAGAATCAAGTAGTAGGTGAATTTCGAGTAAAGCTTTTAGCAAAAACGCTATATCTCCAGAACTACTTAAGCGTTTGAAATCGGTTTAGCATAATCTTGTAAATTTTGAAGCGGCTTTTTTTTCAGCCTATCAATTTTTGTAAAAAGTCCTCGCTCACTGTATGTTGTTAAGCGTTTTACATTTTTTTTACCCGCTACCCCCACACGCTTTTTTCTGCTCAGCATAAAATTTTCAAGCGTTAATCTCAAAGCGTTTTTAAATTTAACTCAAATTACTTTCGTAATTTTCACTAAAGTTATTTTGAGGTAACCGGAGAACAGAATCAAGTAGTAGGTGAATTTCGAGTAAAGCTTTTAGCAAAAACGCTATAACTTCGGAACTACTTAAGCGTTTGAAATCGGTTTAGCATAATCTTGTAAATTTTGAAGCGGCTTTTTTTTCAGCCTATCAATTTTTGTAAAAAGTCCTCGCTCACTGTATGTTGTTAAGCGTTTTACATTTTTTTTACCCGCTACCCCCACACGCTTTTTTCTGCTCAGCATAAAATTTTCAAGCGTTAATCTCAAAGCGTTTTTAAATTTAACTCAAATTACTTTCGTAATTTTCACTAAAGTTATTTTGAGGTAACCGGAGAACAGAATCAAGTAGTAGGTGAATTTCGAGTAAAGCTTTTAGCAAAAACGCTATATCTCCAGAACTACTTAAGCGTTTGAAATCGGTTTAGCATAATCTTGTAAATTTTGAAGCGGCTTTTTTTTCAGCCTATCAATTTTTGTAAAAAGTCCTCGCTCACTGTATGTTGTTAAGCGTTTTACATTTTTTTTACCCGCTACCCCCACACGCTTTTTTCTGCTCAGCATAAAATTTTCAAGCGTTAATCTCAAAGCGTTTTTAAATTTAACTCAAATTACTTTCGTAATTTTCACTAAAGTTATTTTGAGGTAACCGGAGAACAGAATCAAGTAGTAGGTGAATTTCGAGTAAAGCTTTTAGCAAAAACGCTATATCTCCAGAACTACTTAAGCGTTTGAAATCGGTTTAGCATAATCTTGTAAATTTTGAAGCGGCTTTTTTTTCAGCCTATCAATTTTTGTAAAAAGTCCTCGCTCACTGTATGTTGTTAAGCGTTTTACATTTTTTTTACCCGCTACCCCCACACGCTTTTTTCTGCTCAGCATAAAATTTTCAAGCGTTAATCTCAAAGCGTTTTTAAATTTAACTCAAATTACTTTCGTAATTTTCACTAAAGTTATTTTGAGGTAACCGGAGAACAGAATCAAGTAGTAGGTGAATTTCGAGTAAAGCTTTTAGCAAAAACGCTATATCTCCAGAACTACTTAAGCGTTTGAAATCGGTTTAGCATAATCTTGTAAATTTTGAAGCGGCTTTTTTTTCAGCCTATCAATTTTTGTAAAAAGTCCTCGCTCACTGTATGTTGTTAAGCGTTTTACATTTTTTTTACCCGCTACCCCCACACGCTTTTTTCTGCTCAGCATAAAATTTTCAAGCGTTAATCTCAAAGCGTTTTTAAATTTAACTCAAATTACTTTCGTAATTTTCACTAAAGTTATTTTGAGGTAACCGGAGAACAGAATCAAGTAGTAGGTGAATTTCGAGTAAAGCTTTTAGCAAAAACGCTATATCTCCAGAACTACTTAAGCGTTTGAAATCGGTTTAGCATAATCTTGTAAATTTTGAAGCGGCTTTTTTTTCAGCCTATCAATTTTTGTAAAAAGTCCTCGCTCACTGTATGTTGTTAAGCGTTTTACATTTTTTTTACCCGCTACCCCCACACGCTTTTTTCTGCTCAGCATAAAATTTTCAAGCGTTAATCTCAAAGCGTTTTTAAATTTAACTCAAATTACTTTCGTAATTTTCACTAAAGTTATTTTGAGGTAACCGGAGAACAGAATCAAGTAGTAGGTGAATTTCGAGTAAAGCTTTTAGCAAAAACGCTATATCTCCAGAACTACTTAAGCGTTTGAAATCGGTTTAGCATAATCTTGTAAATTTTGAAGCGGCTTTTTTTTCAGCCTATCAATTTTTGTAAAAAGTCCTCGCTCACTGTATGTTGTTAAGCGTTTTACATTTTTTTTACCCGCTACCCCCACACGCTTTTTTCTGCTCAGCATAAAATTTTCAAGCGTTAATCTCAAAGCGTTTTTAAATTTAACTCAAATTACTTTCGTAATTTTCACTAAAGTTATTTTGAGGTAACCGGAGAACAGAATCAAGTAGTAGGTGAATTTCGAGTAAAGCTTTTAGCAAAAACGCTATATCTCCAGAACTACTTAAGCGTTTGAAATCGGTTTAGCATAATCTTGTAAATTTTGAAGCGGCTTTTTTTTCAGCCTATCAATTTTTGTAAAAAGTCCTCGCTCACTGTATGTTGTTAAGCGTTTTACATTTTTTTTACCCGCTACCCCCACACGCTTTTTTCTGCTCAGCAAAAAATTTTCAAGCGTTAATCTCAAAGCGTTTTTAAATTTAACTCAAATTACTTTCGTAATTTTCACTAAAGTTATTTTGAGGTAACCGGAGAACAGAATCAAGTAGTAGGTGAATTTCGAGTAAAGCTTTTAGCAAAAACGCTATATCTCCAGAACTACTTAAGCGTTTGAAATCGGTTTAGCATAATCTTGTAAATTTTGAAGCGGCTTTTTTTTCAGCCTATCAATTTTTGTAAAAAGTCCTCGCTCACTGTATGTTGTTAAGCGTTTTACATTTTTTTTACCCGCTACCCCCACACGCTTTTTTCTGCTCAGCATAAAATTTTCAAGCGTTAATCTCAAAGCGTTTTTAAATTTAACTCAAATTACTTTCGTAATTTTCACTAAAGTTATTTTGAGGTAACCGGAGAACAGAATCAAGTAGTAGGTGAATTTCGAGTAAAGCTTTTAGCAAAAACGCTATATCTCCAGAACTACTTAAGCGTTTGAAATCGGTTTAGCATAATCTTGTAAATTTTGAAGCGGCTTTTTTTTCAGCCTATCAATTTTTGTAAAAAGTCCTCGCTCACTGTATGTTGTTAAGCGTTTTACATTTTTTTTACCCGCTACCCCCACACGCTTTTTTCTGCACAGAATATAATTTTCAAGCGTTAATCTCAAAGCGTTTTTAAATTTAACTCAAATTACTTTTGTAATTTTCACTAAAGTTATTTTGAGGTAACCGGAGAACAGAATCAAGTAGTAGGTGAATTTCAAGTAAAGCTTTTAGCAAAAACGCTATAACTCCAGAACTACTTAAGCGTTTGAAATCGGTTTAGCTTAATCTTGTAGATTTTGAAGCGACTTTTTTTTCAGCCTATAAATTTTTGTCCAAAGTCCTCGCTCACTGTATGTTGTTAATCTTTTTATCTAAAAAACGCTTGAAAAACCATGGTTAAATGGTAAGCGTTTTACATTTTTTTTACCCGCTACCCCCCACACGCTTTTTTCTGCACAGAATATAATTTTCAAGCGTTAATCTCAAAGCGTTTTTAAATTTAACCCAAATTACTTTTGTAATTTGCACTAAAGTTATTTTGAGGTAACCGGAGAACAGAATCAAGTAGTAGGTGAATTTCGAGTAAAGCTTTTAGCAAAAACGCTATATCTCCAGAACTACTTAAGCGTTTGAAATCGGTTTAGCATAATCTTGTAAATTTTGAAGCGGCTTTTTTTTCAGCCTATCAATTTTTGTAAAAAGTCCTCGCTCACTGTATGTTGTTAAGCGTTTTACATTTTTTTTACCCGCTACCCCCACACGCTTTTTTCTGCACAGAATATAATTTTCAAGCGTTAATCTCAAAGCGTTTTTAAATTTAACTCAAATTACTTTTGTAATTTTCACTAAAGTTATTTTGAGGTAACCGGAGAACAGAATCAAGTAGTAGGTGAATTTCAAGTAAAGCTTTTAGCAAAAACGCTATAACTCCAGAACTACTTAAGCGTTTGAAATCGGTTTAGCTTAATCTTGTAGATTTTGAAGCGACTTTTTTTTCAGCCTATAAATTTTTGTCCAAAGTCCTCGCTCACTGTATGTTGTTAATCTTTTTATCTAAAAAACGCTTGAAAAACCATGGTTAAATGGTAAGCGTTTTACATTTTTTTTACCCGCTACCCCCCACACGCTTTTTTCTGCACAGAATATAATTTTCAAGCGTTAATCTCAAAGCGTTTTTAAATTTAACCCAAATTACTTTTGTAATTTGCACTAAAGTTATTTTGAGGTAACCGGAGAACAGAATCAAGTAGTAGGTGAATTTCGAGTAAAGCTTTTAGCAAAAACGCTATATCTCCAGAACTACTTAAGCGTTTGAAATCGGTTTAGCATAATCTTGTAAATTTTGAAGCGGCTTTTTTTTCAGCCTATCAATTTTTGTAAAAAGTCCTCGCTCACTGTATGTTGTTAAGCGTTTTACATTTTTTTTACCCGCTACCCCCACACGCTTTTTTCTGCACAGAATATAATTTTCAAGCGTTAATCTCAAAGCGTTTTTAAATTTAACTCAAATTACTTTTGTAATTTTCACTAAAGTTATTTTGAGGTAACCGGAGAACAGAATCAAGTAGTAGGTGAATTTCAAGTAAAGCTTTTAGCAAAAACGCTATAACTCCAGAACTACTTAAGCGTTTGAAATCGGTTTAGCTTAATCTTGTAGATTTTGAAGCGACTTTTTTTTCAGCCTATAAATTTTTGTCCAAAGTCCTCGCTCACTGTATGTTGTTAATCTTTTTATCTAAAAAACGCTTGAAAAACCATGGTTAAATGGTAAGCGTTTTACATTTTTTTTACCCGCTACCCCCCACACGCTTTTTTCTGCACAGAATATAATTTTCAAGCGTTAATCTCAAAGCGTTTTTAAATTTAACCCAAATTACTTTTGTAATTTGCACTAAAGTTATTTTGAGGTAACCGGAGAACAGAATCAAGTAGTAGGTGAATTTCGAGTAAAGCTTTTAGCAAAAACGCTATATCTCCAGAACTACTTAAGCGTTTGAAATCGGTTTAGCATAATCTTGTAAATTTTGAAGCGGCTTTTTTTTCAGCCTATCAATTTTTGTAAAAAGTCCTCGCTCACTGTATGTTGTTAAGCGTTTTACATTTTTTTTACCCGCTACCCCCACACGCTTTTTTCTGCTCAGCATAAAATTTTCAAGCGTAAATCTCAAAGCGTTTTTAAATTTAACTCAAATTACTTTCGTAATTTTCACTAAAGTTATTTTGAGGTAACCGGAGAACAGAATCAAGTAGTAGGTGAATTTCGAGTAAAGCTTTTAGCAAAAACGCTATAACTTCGGAACTACTTAAGCGTTTGAAATCGGTTTAGCATAATCTTGTAAATTTTGAAGCGGCTTTTTTTTCAGCCTATCAATTTTTGTAAAAAGTCCTCGCTCACTGTATGTTGTTAAGCGTTTTACATTTTTTTTACCCGCTACCCCCACATGCTTTTTTCTGCGCAGCATAAAATTTTCAAGCGTAAATCTCAAAGCGTTTTTAAATTTAACTCAAATTACTTTCGTAATTTTCACTAAAGTTATTTTGAGGTAACCGGAGAACAGAATCAAGTAGTAGGTGAATTTCGAGTAAAGCTTTTAGCAAAAACGCTATAACTTCGGAACTACTTAAGCGTTTGAAATCGGTTTAGCATAATCTTGTAAATTTTGAAGCGGCTTTTTTTTCAGCCTATCAATTTTTGTAAAAAGTCCTCGCTCACTGTATGTTGTTAAGCGTTTTACATTTTTTTTACCCGCTACCCCCCACATGCTTTTTTCTGCGCAGCATAAAATTTTCAAGCGTAAATCTCAAAGCGTTTTTAAATTTAACTCAAATTACTTTCGTAATTTTCACTAAAGTTATTTTGAGGTAACCGGAGAACAGAATCAAGTAGTAGGTGAATTTCGAGTAAAGCTTTTAGCAAAAACGCTATAACTTCGGAACTACTTAAGCGTTTGAAATCGGTTTAGCATAATCTTGTAGATTTTGAAGCGGCTTTTTTTTCAGCCTATCAATTTTTGTAAAAAGTCCTCGCTCACTGTATGTTGTTAAGCGTTTTACATTTTTTTTACCCGCTACCCCCACACGCTTTTTTCTGCTCAGCATAAAATTTTCAAGCGTTAATCTCAAAGCGTTTTTAAATTTAACTCAAATTACTTTCGTAATTTTCACTAAAGTTATTTTGAGGTAACCGGAGAACAGAATCAAGTAGTAGGTGAATTTCGAGTAAAGCTTTTAGCAAAAACGCTATATCTCCAGAACTACTTAAGCGTTTGAAATCGGTTTAGCATAATCTTGTAAATTTTGAAGCGGCTTTTTTTTCAGCCTATCAATTTTTGTAAAAAGTCCTCGCTCACTGTATGTTGTTAAGCGTTTTACATTTTTTTTACCCGCTACCCCCACACGCTTTTTTCTGCTCAGCATAAAATTTTCAAGCGTTAATCTCAAAGCGTTTTTAAATTTAACTCAAATTACTTTCGTAATTTTCACTAAAGTTATTTTGAGGTAACCGGAGAACAGAATCAAGTAGTAGGTGAATTTCGAGTAAAGCTTTTAGCAAAAACGCTATATCTCCAGAACTACTTAAGCGTTTGAAATCGGTTTAGCATAATCTTGTAAATTTTGAAGCGGCTTTTTTTTCAGCCTATCAATTTTTGTAAAAAGTCCTCGCTCACTGTATGTTGTTAAGCGTTTTACATTTTTTTTACCCGCTACCCCCCACATGCTTTTTTCTGCGCAGCATAAAATTTTCAAGCGTAAATCTCAAAGCGTTTTTAAATTTAACTCAAATTACTTTCGTAATTTTCACTAAAGTTATTTTGAGGTAACCGGAGAACAGAATCAAGTAGTAGGTGAATTTCGAGTAAAGCTTTTAGCAAAAACGCTATATCTCCAGAACTACTTAAGCGTTTGAAATCGGTTTAGCATAATCTTGTAAATTTTGAAGCGGCTTTTTTTTCAGCCTATCAATTTTTGTAAAAAGTCCTCGCTCACTGTATGTTGTTAAGCGTTTTACATTTTTTTTACCCGCTACCCCCACACGCTTTTTTCTGCTCAGCATAAAATTTTCAAGCGTTAATCTCAAAGCGTTTTTAAATTTAACTCAAATTACTTTCGTAATTTTCACTAAAGTTATTTTGAGGTAACCGGAGAACAGAATCAAGTAGTAGGTGAATTTCGAGTAAAGCTTTTAGCAAAAACGCTATATCTCCAGAACTACTTAAGCGTTTGAAATCGGTTTAGCATAATCTTGTAAATTTTGAAGCGGCTTTTTTTTCAGCCTATCAATTTTTGTAAAAAGTCCTCGCTCACTGTATGTTGTTAAGCGTTTTACATTTTTTTTACCCGCTACCCCCCACATGCTTTTTTCTGCGCAGCATAAAATTTTCAAGCGTAAATCTCAAAGCGTTTTTAAATTTAACTCAAATTACTTTCGTAATTTTCACTAAAGTTATTTTGAGGTAACCGGAGAACAGAATCAAGTAGTAGGTGAATTTCGAGTAAAGCTTTTAGCAAAAACGCTATATCTCCAGAACTACTTAAGCGTTTGAAATCGGTTTAGCATAATCTTGTAAATTTTGAAGCGGCTTTTTTTTCAGCCTATCAATTTTTGTAAAAAGTCCTCGCTCACTGTATGTTGTTAAGCGTTTTACATTTTTTTTACCCGCTACCCCCACACGCTTTTTTCTGCTCAGCATAAAATTTTCAAGCGTTAATCTCAAAGCGTTTTTAAATTTAACTCAAATTACTTTCGTAATTTTCACTAAAGTTATTTTGAGGTAACCGGAGAACAGAATCAAGTAGTAGGTGAATTTCGAGTAAAGCTTTTAGCAAAAACGCTATATCTCCAGAACTACTTAAGCGTTTGAAATCGGTTTAGCATAATCTTGTAAATTTTGAAGCGGCTTTTTTTTCAGCCTATCAATTTTTGTAAAAAGTCCTCGCTCACTGTATGTTGTTAAGCGTTTTACATTTTTTTTACCCGCTACCCCCCACATGCTTTTTTCTGCGCAGCATAAAATTTTCAAGCGTAAATCTCAAAGCGTTTTTAAATTTAACTCAAATTACTTTCGTAATTTTCACTAAAGTTATTTTGAGGTAACCGGAGAACAGAATCAAGTAGTAGGTGAATTTCGAGTAAAGCTTTTAGCAAAAACGCTATAACTTCGGAACTACTTAAGCGTTTGAAATCGGTTTAGCATAATCTTGTAAATTTTGAAGCGGCTTTTTTTTCAGCCTATCAATTTTTGTAAAAAGTCCTCGCTCACTGTATGTTGTTAAGCGTTTTACATTTTTTTTACCCGCTACCCCCCACATGCTTTTTTCTGCGCAGCATAAAATTTTCAAGCGTAAATCTCAAAGCGTTTTTAAATTTAACTCAAATTACTTTCGTAATTTTCACTAAAGTTATTTTGAGGTAACCGGAGAACAGAATCAAGTAGTAGGTGAATTTCGAGTAAAGCTTTTAGCAAAAACGCTATAACTTCGGAACTACTTAAGCGTTTGAAATCGGTTTAGCATAATCTTGTAAATTTTGAAGCGGCTTTTTTTTCAGCCTATCAATTTTTGTAAAAAGTCCTCGCTCACTGTATGTTGTTAAGCGTTTTACATTTTTTTTACCCGCTACCCCCCACATGCTTTTTTCTGCGCAGCATAAAATTTTCAAGCGTAAATCTCAAAGCGTTTTTAAATTTAACTCAAATTACTTTCGTAATTTTCACTAAAGTTATTTTGAGGTAACCGGAGAACAGAATCAAGTAGTAGGTGAATTTCGAGTAAAGCTTTTAGCAAAAACGCTATAACTTCGGAACTACTTAAGCGTTTGAAATCGGTTTAGCATAATCTTGTAAATTTTGAAGCGGCTTTTTTTTCAGCCTATCAATTTTTGTAAAAAGTCCTCGCTCACTGTATGTTGTTAAGCGTTTTACATTTTTTTTACCCGCTACCCCCCACATGCTTTTTTCTGCGCAGCATAAAATTTTCAAGCGTAAATCTCAAAGCGTTTTTAAATTTAACTCAAATTACTTTCGTAATTTTCACTAAAGTTATTTTGAGGTAACCGGAGAACAGAATCAAGTAGTAGGTGAATTTCGAGTAAAGCTTTTAGCAAAAACGCTATAACTTCGGAACTACTTAAGCGTTTGAAATCGGTTTAGCATAATCTTGTAAATTTTGAAGCGGCTTTTTTTTCAGCCTATCAATTTTTGTAAAAAGTCCTCGCTCACTGTATGTTGTTAAGCGTTTTACATTTTTTTTACCCGCTACCCCCCACATGCTTTTTTCTGCGCAGCATAAAATTTTCAAGCGTAAATCTCAAAGCGTTTTTAAATTTAACTCAAATTACTTTCGTAATTTTCACTAAAGTTATTTTGAGGTAACCGGAGAACAGAATCAAGTAGTAGGTGAATTTCGAGTAAAGCTTTTAGCAAAAACGCTATAACTTCGGAACTACTTAAGCGTTTGAAATCGGTTTAGCATAATCTTGTAAATTTTGAAGCGGCTTTTTTTTCAGCCTATCAATTTTTGTAAAAAGTCCTCGCTCACTGTATGTTGTTAAGCGTTTTACATTTTTTTTACCCGCTACCCCCCACATGCTTTTTTCTGCGCAGCATAAAATTTTCAAGCGTAAATCTCAAAGCGTTTTTAAATTTAACTCAAATTACTTTCGTAATTTTCACTAAAGTTATTTTGAGGTAACCGGAGAACAGAATCAAGTAGTAGGTGAATTTCGAGTAAAGCTTTTAGCAAAAACGCTATAACTTCGGAACTACTTAAGCGTTTGAAATCGGTTTAGCATAATCTTGTAAATTTTGAAGCGGCTTTTTTTTCAGCCTATCAATTTTTGTAAAAAGTCCTCGCTCACTGTATGTTGTTAAGCGTTTTACATTTTTTTTACCCGCTACCCCCCACATGCTTTTTTCTGCGCAGCATAAAATTTTCAAGCGTAAATCTCAAAGCGTTTTTAAATTTAACTCAAATTACTTTCGTAATTTTCACTAAAGTTATTTTGAGGTAACCGGAGAACAGAATCAAGTAGTAGGTGAATTTCGAGTAAAGCTTTTAGCAAAAACGCTATAACTTCGGAACTACTTAAGCGTTTGAAATCGGTTTAGCATAATCTTGTAAATTTTGAAGCGGCTTTTTTTTCAGCCTATCAATTTTTGTAAAAAGTCCTCGCTCACTGTATGTTGTTAAGCGTTTTACATTTTTTTTACCCGCTACCCCCCACATGCTTTTTTCTGCGCAGCATAAAATTTTCAAGCGTAAATCTCAAAGCGTTTTTAAATTTAACTCAAATTACTTTCGTAATTTTCACTAAAGTTATTTTGAGGTAACCGGAGAACAGAATCAAGTAGTAGGTGAATTTCGAGTAAAGCTTTTAGCAAAAACGCTATAACTTCGGAACTACTTAAGCGTTTGAAATCGGTTTAGCATAATCTTGTAAATTTTGAAGCGGCTTTTTTTTCAGCCTATCAATTTTTGTAAAAAGTCCTCGCTCACTGTATGTTGTTAAGCGTTTTACATTTTTTTTACCCGCTACCCCCCACATGCTTTTTTCTGCGCAGCATAAAATTTTCAAGCGTAAATCTCAAAGCGTTTTTAAATTTAACTCAAATTACTTTCGTAATTTTCACTAAAGTTATTTTGAGGTAACCGGAGAACAGAATCAAGTAGTAGGTGAATTTCGAGTAAAGCTTTTAGCAAAAACGCTATAACTTCGGAACTACTTAAGCGTTTGAAATCGGTTTAGCATAATCTTGTAGATTTTGAAGCGGCTTTTTTTTCAGCCTATCAATTTTTGTAAAAAGTCCTCGCTCACTGTATGTTGTTAAGCGTTTTACATTTTTTTTACCCGCTACCCCCCACATGCTTTTTTCTGCGCAGCATAAAATTTTCAAGCGTAAATCTCAAAGCGTTTTTAAATTTAACTCAAATTACTTTCGTAATTTTCACTAAAGTTATTTTGAGGTAACCGGAGAACAGAATCAAGTAGTAGGTGAATTTCGAGTAAAGCTTTTAGCAAAAACGCTATATCTCCAGAACTACTTAAGCGTTTGAAATCGGTTTAGCATAATCTTGTAGATTTTGAAGCGGCTTTTTTTTCAGCCTATCAATTTTTGTAAAAAGTCCTCGCTCACTGTATGTTGTTAAGCTTTTTATCTAAAAAACGCTTGAAAAACCATGGTTAAATAGTAAGCGTTTTTCATTTTTTTTACCCGCTACCCCCACACGCTTTTTTCTGCTCAGCATAAAATTTTCAAGCGTTAATCTCAAAGCGTTTTTAAATTTAACTCAAATTACTTTCGTAATTTTCACTAAAGTTATTTTGAGGTAACCGGAGAACAGAATCAAGTAGTAGGTGAATTTCGAGTAAAGCTTTTAGCAAAAACGCTATATCTCCAGAACTACTTAAGCGTTTGAAATCGGTTTAGCATAATCTTGTAGATTTTGAAGCGGCTTTTTTTTCAGCCTATCAATTTTTGTAAAAAGTCCTCGCTCACTGTATGTTGTTAAGCTTTTTATCTAAAAAACGCTTGAAAAACCATGGTTAAATAGTAAGCGTTTTTCATTTTTTTTACCCGCTACCCCCACACGCTTTTTTCTGCTCAGCATAAAATTTTCAAGCGTTAATCTCAAAGCGTTTTTAAATTTAACTCAAATTACTTTCGTAATTTTCACTAAAGTTATTTTGAGGTAACCGGAGAACAGAATCAAGTAGTAGGTGAATTTCGAGTAAAGCTTTTAGCAAAAACGCTATATCTCCAGAACTACTTAAGCGTTTGAAATCGGTTTAGCATAATCTTGTAGATTTTGAAGCGGCTTTTTTTCAGCCTATCAATTTTTGTAAAAAGTCCTCGCTCACTGTATGTTGTTAAGCTTTTTATCTAAAAAACGCTTGAAAAACCATGGTTAAATAGTAAGCGTTTTTCATTTTTTTTACCCGCTACCCCCACACGCTTTTTTCTGCTCAGCATAAAATTTTCAAGCGTTAATCTCAAAGCGTTTTTAAATTTAACTCAAATTACTTTCGTAATTTTCACTAAAGTTATTTTGAGGTAACCGGAGAACAGAATCAAGTAGTAGGTGAATTTCGAGTAAAGCTTTTAGCAAAAACGCTATATCTCCAGAACTACTTAAGCGTTTGAAATCGGTTTAGCATAATCTTGTAGATTTTGAAGCGGCTTTTTTTTCAGCCTATCAATTTTTGTAAAAAGTCCTCGCTCACTGTATGTTGTTAAGCTTTTTATCTAAAAAACGCTTGAAAAACCATGGTTAAATAGTAAGCGTTTTTCATTTTTTTTACCCGCTACCCCCACACGCTTTTTTCTGCTCAGCATAAAATTTTCAAGCGTTAATCTCAAAGCGTTTTTAAATTTAACTCAAATTACTTTCGTAATTTTCACTAAAGTTATTTTGAGGTAACCGGAGAACAGAATCAAGTAGTAGGTGAATTTCGAGTAAAGCTTTTAGCAAAAACGCTATATCTCCAGAACTACTTAAGCGTTTGAAATCGGTTTAGCATAATCTTGTAGATTTTGAAGCGGCTTTTTTTTCAGCCTATCAATTTTTGTAAAAAGTCCTCGCTCACTGTATGTTGTTAAGCTTTTTATCTAAAAAACGCTTGAAAAACCATGGTTAAATAGTAAGCGTTTTTCATTTTTTTTACCCGCTACCCCCACACGCTTTTTTCTGCTCAGCATAAAATTTTCAAGCGTTAATCTCAAAGCGTTTTTAAATTTAACTCAAATTACTTTCGTAATTTTCACTAAAGTTATTTTGAGGTAACCGGAGAACAGAATCAAGTAGTAGGTGAATTTCGAGTAAAGCTTTTAGCAAAAACGCTATATCTCCAGAACTACTTAAGCGTTTGAAATCGGTTTAGCATAATCTTGTAGATTTTGAAGCGGCTTTTTTTTCAGCCTATCAATTTTTGTAAAAAGTCCTCGCTCACTGTATGTTGTTAAGCTTTTTATCTAAAAAACGCTTGAAAAACCATGGTTAAATAGTAAGCGTTTTTCATTTTTTTTACCCGCTACCCCCACACGCTTTTTTCTGCTCAGCATAAAATTTTCAAGCGTTAATCTCAAAGCGTTTTTAAATTTAACTCAAATTACTTTCGTAATTTTCACTAAAGTTATTTTGAGGTAACCGGAGAACAGAATCAAGTAGTAGGTGAATTTCGAGTAAAGCTTTTAGCAAAAACGCTATATCTCCAGAACTACTTAAGCGTTTGAAATCGGTTTAGCATAATCTTGTAAATTTTGAAGCGGCTTTTTTTTCAGCCTATCAATTTTTGTAAAAAGTCCTCGCTCACTGTATGTTGTTAAGCTTTTTATCTAAAAAACGCTTGAAAAACCATGGTTAAATAGTAAGCGTTTTTCATTTTTTTTACCCGCTACCCCCACACGCTTTTTTCTGCTCAGCATAAAATTTTCAAGCGTTAATCTCAAAGCGTTTTTAAATTTAACTCAAATTACTTTCGTAATTTTCACTAAAGTTATTTTGAGGTAACCGGAGAACAGAATCAAGTAGTAGGTGAATTTCGAGTAAAGCTTTTAGCAAAAACGCTATATCTCCAGAACTACTTAAGCGTTTGAAATCGGTTTAGCATAATCTTGTAGATTTTGAAGCGGCTTTTTTTTCAGCCTATCAATTTTTGTAAAAAGTCCTCGCTCACTGTATGTTGTTAAGCGTTTTACATTTTTTTTACCCGCTACCCCCCACATGCTTTTTTCTGCGCAGCATAAAATTTTCAAGCGTAAATCTCAAAGCGTTTTTAAATTTAACTCAAATTACTTTCGTAATTTTCACTAAAGTTATTTTGAGGTAACCGGAGAACAGAATCAAGTAGTAGGTGAATTTCGAGTAAAGCTTTTAGCAAAAACGCTATAACTTCGGAACTACTTAAGCGTTTGAAATCGGTTTAGCATAATCTTGTAGATTTTGAAGCGGCTTTTTTTTCAGCCTATCAATTTTTGTAAAAAGTCCTCGCTCACTGTATGTTGTTAAGCGTTTTACATTTTTTTTACCCGCTACCCCCCACATGCTTTTTTCTGCGCAGCATAAAATTTTCAAGCGTAAATCTCAAAGCGTTTTTAAATTTAACTCAAATTACTTTCGTAATTTTCACTAAAGTTATTTTGAGGTAACCGGAGAACAGAATCAAGTAGTAGGTGAATTTCGAGTAAAGCTTTTAGCAAAAACGCTATATCTCCAGAACTACTTAAGCGTTTGAAATCGGTTTAGCATAATCTTGTAAATTTTGAAGCGGCTTTTTTTTCAGCCTATCAATTTTTGTAAAAAGTCCTCGCTCACTGTATGTTGTTAAGCGTTTTACATTTTTTTTACCCGCTACCCCCCACATGCTTTTTTCTGCGCAGCATAAAATTTTCAAGCGTAAATCTCAAAGCGTTTTTAAATTTAACTCAAATTACTTTCGTAATTTTCACTAAAGTTATTTTGAGGTAACCGGAGAACAGAATCAAGTAGTAGGTGAATTTCGAGTAAAGCTTTTAGCAAAAACGCTATAACTTCGGAACTACTTAAGCGTTTGAAATCGGTTTAGCATAATCTTGTAAATTTTGAAGCGGCTTTTTTTTCAGCCTATCAATTTTTGTAAAAAGTCCTCGCTCACTGTATGTTGTTAAGCGTTTTACATTTTTTTTACCCGCTACCCCCCACATGCTTTTTTCTGCGCAGCATAAAATTTTCAAGCGTAAATCTCAAAGCGTTTTTAAATTTAACTCAAATTACTTTCGTAATTTTCACTAAAGTTATTTTGAGGTAACCGGAGAACAGAATCAAGTAGTAGGTGAATTTCGAGTAAAGCTTTTAGCAAAAACGCTATAACTTCGGAACTACTTAAGCGTTTGAAATCGGTTTAGCATAATCTTGTAGATTTTGAAGCGGCTTTTTTTTCAGCCTATCAATTTTTGTAAAAAGTCCTCGCTCACTGTATGTTGTTAAGCGTTTTACATTTTTTTTACCCGCTACCCCCCACATGCTTTTTTCTGCGCAGCATAAAATTTTCAAGCGTAAATCTCAAAGCGTTTTTAAATTTAACTCAAATTACTTTCGTAATTTTCACTAAAGTTATTTTGAGGTAACCGGAGAACAGAATCAAGTAGTAGGTGAATTTCGAGCAAAGCTTTTAGCAAAAACGCTATATCTCCAGAACTACTTAAGCGTTTGAAATCGGTTTAGCATAATCTTGTAGATTTTGAAGCGGCTTTTTTTTCAGCCTATCAATTTTTGTAAAAAGTCCTCGCTCACTGTATGTTGTTAAGCTTTTTATCTAAAAAACGCTTGAAAAACCATGGTTAAATAGTAAGCGTTTTACATTTTTTTTACCCGCTACCCCCACACGCTTTTTTCTGCTCAGCATAAAATTTTCAAGCGTAAATCTCAAAGCGTTTTTAAATTTAACTCAAATTACTTTCGTAATTTTCACTAAAGTTATTTTGAGGTAACCGGAGAACAGAATCAAGTAGTAGGTGAATTTCGAGTAAAGCTTTTAGCAAAAACGCTATAACTTCGGAACTACTTAAGCGTTTGAAATCGGTTTAGCATAATCTTGTAGATTTTGAAGCGGCTTTTTTTTCAGCCTATCAATTTTTGTAAAAAGTCCTCGCTCACTGTATGTTGTTAAGCTTTTTATCTAAAAAACGCTTGAAAAACCATGGTTAAATAGTAAGCGTTTTACATTTTTTTTACCCGCTACCCCCACACGCTTTTTTCTGCTCAGCATAAAATTTTCAAGCGTTAATCTCAAAGCGTTTTTAAATTTAACTCAAATTACTTTCGTAATTTTCACTAAAGTTATTTTGAGGTAACCGGAGAACAGAATCAAGTAGTAGGTGAATTTCGAGTAAAGCTTTTAGCAAAAACGCTATAACTTCGGAACTACTTAAGCGTTTGAAATCGGTTTAGCATAATCTTGTAGATTTTGAAGCGGCTTTTTTTTCAGCCTATCAATTTTTGTAAAAAGTCCTCGCTCACTGTATGTTGTTAAGCTTTTTATCTAAAAAACGCTTGAAAAACCATGGTTAAATAGTAAGCGTTTTACATTTTTTTTACCCGTTACCCCCCACACGCTTTTTTCTGCTCAGCATAAAATTTTCAAGCGTAAATCTCAAAGCGTTTTTAAATTTAACTCAAATTACTTTCGTAATTTTCACTAAAGTTATTTTGAGGTAACCGGAGAACAGAATCAAGTAGTAGGTGAATTTCGAGTAAAGCTTTTAGCAAAAACGCTATAACTTCGGAACTACTTAAGCGTTTGAAATCGGTTTAGCATAATCTTGTAGATTTTGAAGCGGCTTTTTTTTCAGCCTATCAATTTTTGTAAAAAGTCCTCGCTCACTGTATGTTGTTAAGCTTTTTATCTAAAAAACGCTTGAAAAACCATGGTTAAATAGTAAGCGTTTTACATTTTTTTTACCCGCTACCCCCACACGCTTTTTTCTGCTCAGCATAAAATTTTCAAGCGTTAATCTCAAAGCGTTTTTAAATTTAACTCAAATTACTTTCGTAATTTTCACTAAAGTTATTTTGAGGTAACCGGAGAACAGAATCAAGTAGTAGGTGAATTTCGAGTAAAGCTTTTAGCAAAAACGCTATAACTTCGGAACTACTTAAGCGTTTGAAATCGGTTTAGCATAATCTTGTAGATTTTGAAGCGGCTTTTTTTTCAGCCTATCAATTTTTGTAAAAAGTCCTCGCTCACTGTATGTTGTTAAGCTTTTTATCTAAAAAACGCTTGAAAAACCATGGTTAAATAGTAAGCGTTTTACATTTTTTTTACCCGTTACCCCCCACACGCTTTTTTCTGCTCAGCATAAAATTTT
This sequence comes from Pollenia amentaria, assembly GCA_943735925.1. NCBI lineage: Eukaryota > Metazoa > Arthropoda > Insecta > Diptera > Polleniidae > Pollenia > Pollenia amentaria. The sequence continues at coordinate 113,248,363 of OX031008.1, forward strand.
CAAGCGTAAATCTCAAAGCGTTTTTAAATTTAACTCAAATTACTTTCGTAATTTTCACTAAAGTTATTTTGAGGTAACCGGAGAACAGAATCAAGTAGTAGGTGAATTTCGAGTAAAGCTTTTAGCAAAAACGCTATAACTTCGGAACTACTTAAGCGTTTGAAATCGGTTTAGCATAATCTTGTAGATTTTGAAGCGGCTTTTTTTTCAGCCTATCAATTTTTGTAAAAAGTCCTCGCTCACTGTATGTTGTTAAGCTTTTTATCTAAAAAACGCTTGAAAAACCATGGTTAAATAGTAAGCGTTTTACATTTTTTTTACCCGCTACCCCCACACGCTTTTTTCTGCTCAGCATAAAATTTTCAAGCGTTAATCTCAAAGCGTTTTTAAATTTAACTCAAATTACTTTCGTAATTTTCACTAAAGTTATTTTGAGGTAACCGGAGAACAGAATCAAGTAGTAGGTGAATTTCGAGTAAAGCTTTTAGCAAAAACGCTATATCTCCAGAACTACTTAAGCGTTTGAAATCGGTTTAGCATAATCTTGTAAATTTTGAAGCGGCTTTTTTTTCAGCCTATCAATTTTTGTAAAAAGTCCTCGCTCACTGTATGTTGTTAAGCTTTTTATCTAAAAAACGCTTGAAAAACCATGGTTAAATAGTAAGCGTTTTTCATTTTTTTTACCCGCTACCCCCACACGCTTTTTTCTGCTCAGCATAAAATTTTCAAGCGTTAATCTCAAAGCGTTTTTAAATTTAACTCAAATTACTTTCGTAATTTTCACTAAAGTTATTTTGAGGTAACCGGAGAACAGAATCAAGTAGTAGGTGAATTTCGAGTAAAGCTTTTAGCAAAAACGCTATATCTCCAGAACTACTTAAGCGTTTGAAATCGGTTTAGCATAATCTTGTAAATTTTGAAGCGGCTTTTTTTTCAGCCTATCAATTTTTGTAAAAAGTCCTCGCTCACTGTATGTTGTTAAGCTTTTTATCTAAAAAACGCTTGAAAAACCATGGTTAAATAGTAAGCGTTTTTCATTTTTTTTACCCGCTACCCCCACACGCTTTTTTCTGCTCAGCATAAAATTTTCAAGCGTTAATCTCAAAGCGTTTTTAAATTTAACTCAAATTACTTTCGTAATTTTCACTAAAGTTATTTTGAGGTAACCGGAGAACAGAATCAAGTAGTAGGTGAATTTCGAGTAAAGCTTTTAGCAAAAACGCTATATCTCCAGAACTACTTAAGCGTTTGAAATCGGTTTAGCATAATCTTGTAGATTTTGAAGCGGCTTTTTTTTCAGCCTATCAATTTTTGTAAAAAGTCCTCGCTCACTGTATGTTGTTAAGCGTTTTACATTTTTTTTACCCGCTACCCCCCACATGCTTTTTTCTGCGCAGCATAAAATTTTCAAGCGTAAATCTCAAAGCGTTTTTAAATTTAACTCAAATTACTTTCGTAATTTTCACTAAAGTTATTTTGAGGTAACCGGAGAACAGAATCAAGTAGTAGGTGAATTTCGAGTAAAGCTTTTAGCAAAAACGCTATAACTTCGGAACTACTTAAGCGTTTGAAATCGGTTTAGCATAATCTTGTAGATTTTGAAGCGGCTTTTTTTTCAGCCTATCAATTTTTGTAAAAAGTCCTCGCTCACTGTATGTTGTTAAGCGTTTTACATTTTTTTTACCCGCTACCCCCCACATGCTTTTTTCTGCGCAGCATAAAATTTTCAAGCGTAAATCTCAAAGCGTTTTTAAATTTAACTCAAATTACTTTCGTAATTTTCACTAAAGTTATTTTGAGGTAACCGGAGAACAGAATCAAGTAGTAGGTGAATTTCGAGTAAAGCTTTTAGCAAAAACGCTATATCTCCAGAACTACTTAAGCGTTTGAAATCGGTTTAGCATAATCTTGTAAATTTTGAAGCGGCTTTTTTTTCAGCCTATCAATTTTTGTAAAAAGTCCTCGCTCACTGTATGTTGTTAAGCGTTTTACATTTTTTTTACCCGCTACCCCCACACGCTTTTTTCTGCTCAGCATAAAATTTTCAAGCGTTAATCTCAAAGCGTTTTTAAATTTAACTCAAATTACTTTCGTAATTTTCACTAAAGTTATTTTGAGGTAACCGGAGAACAGAATCAAGTAGTAGGTGAATTTCGAGTAAAGCTTTTAGCAAAAACGCTATAACTTCGGAACTACTTAAGCGTTTGAAATCGGTTTAGCATAATCTTGTAGATTTTGAAGCGGCTTTTTTTTCAGCCTATCAATTTTTGTAAAAAGTCCTCGCTCACTGTATGTTGTTAAGCGTTTTACATTTTTTTTACCCGCTACCCCCCACATGCTTTTTTCTGCGCAGCATAAAATTTTCAAGCGTAAATCTCAAAGCGTTTTTAAATTTAACTCAAATTACTTTCGTAATTTTCACTAAAGTTATTTTGAGGTAACCGGAGAACAGAATCAAGTAGTAGGTGAATTTCGAGTAAAGCTTTTAGCAAAAACGCTATAACTTCGGAACTACTTAAGCGTTTGAAATCGGTTTAGCATAATCTTGTAAATTTTGAAGCGGCTTTTTTTTCAGCCTATCAATTTTTGTAAAAAGTCCTCGCTCACTGTATGTTGTTAAGCGTTTTACATTTTTTTTACCCGCTACCCCCCACATGCTTTTTTCTGCGCAGCATAAAATTTTCAAGCGTAAATCTCAAAGCGTTTTTAAATTTAACTCAAATTACTTTCGTAATTTTCACTAAAGTTATTTTGAGGTAACCGGAGAACAGAATCAAGTAGTAGGTGAATTTCGAGTAAAGCTTTTAGCAAAAACGCTATAACTTCGGAACTACTTAAGCGTTTGAAATCGGTTTAGCATAATCTTGTAGATTTTGAAGCGGCTTTTTTTTCAGCCTATCAATTTTTGTAAAAAGTCCTCGCTCACTGTATGTTGTTAAGCGTTTTACATTTTTTTTACCCGCTACCCCCCACATGCTTTTTTCTGCGCAGCATAAAATTTTCAAGCGTAAATCTCAAAGCGTTTTTAAATTTAACTCAAATTACTTTCGTAATTTTCACTAAAGTTATTTTGAGGTAACCGGAGAACAGAATCAAGTAGTAGGTGAATTTCGAGTAAAGCTTTTAGCAAAAACGCTATAACTTCGGAACTACTTAAGCGTTTGAAATCGGTTTAGCATAATCTTGTAGATTTTGAAGCGGCTTTTTTTTCAGCCTATCAATTTTTGTAAAAAGTCCTCGCTCACTGTATGTTGTTAAGCGTTTTACATTTTTTTTACCCGCTACCCCCCACATGCTTTTTTCTGCGCAGCATAAAATTTTCAAGCGTAAATCTCAAAGCGTTTTTAAATTTAACTCAAATTACTTTCGTAATTTTCACTAAAGTTATTTTGAGGTAACCGGAGAACAGAATCAAGTAGTAGGTGAATTTCGAGTAAAGCTTTTAGCAAAAACGCTATATCTCCAGAACTACTTAAGCGTTTGAAATCGGTTTAGCATAATCTTGTAAATTTTGAAGCGGCTTTTTTTTCAGCCTATCAATTTTTGTAAAAAGTCCTCGCTCACTGTATGTTGTTAAGCGTTTTACATTTTTTTTACCCGCTACCCCCACACGCTTTTTTCTGCTCAGCATAAAATTTTCAAGCGTTAATCTCAAAGCGTTTTTAAATTTAACTCAAATTACTTTCGTAATTTTCACTAAAGTTATTTTGAGGTAACCGGAGAACAGAATCAAGTAGTAGGTGAATTTCGAGTAAAGCTTTTAGCAAAAACGCTATATCTCCAGAACTACTTAAGCGTTTGAAATCGGTTTAGCATAATCTTGTAAATTTTGAAGCGGCTTTTTTTTCAGCCTATCAATTTTTGTAAAAAGTCCTCGCTCACTGTATGTTGTTAAGCGTTTTACATTTTTTTTACCCGCTACCCCCCACATGCTTTTTTCTGCGCAGCATAAAATTTTCAAGCGTAAATCTCAAAGCGTTTTTAAATTTAACTCAAATTACTTTCGTAATTTTCACTAAAGTTATTTTGAGGTAACCGGAGAACAGAATCAAGTAGTAGGTGAATTTCGAGTAAAGCTTTTAGCAAAAACGCTATATCTCCAGAACTACTTAAGCGTTTGAAATCGGTTTAGCATAATCTTGTAAATTTTGAAGCGGCTTTTTTTTCAGCCTATCAATTTTTGTAAAAAGTCCTCGCTCACTGTATGTTGTTAAGCGTTTTACATTTTTTTTACCCGCTACCCCCCACATGCTTTTTTCTGCGCAGCATAAAATTTTCAAGCGTAAATCTCAAAGCGTTTTTAAATTTAACTCAAATTACTTTCGTAATTTTCACTAAAGTTATTTTGAGGTAACCGGAGAACAGAATCAAGTAGTAGGTGAATTTCGAGTAAAGCTTTTAGCAAAAACGCTATATCTCCAGAACTACTTAAGCGTTTGAAATCGGTTTAGCATAATCTTGTAAATTTTGAAGCGGCTTTTTTTTCAGCCTATCAATTTTTGTAAAAAGTCCTCGCTCACTGTATGTTGTTAAGCGTTTTACATTTTTTTTACCCGCTACCCCCCACATGCTTTTTTCTGCGCAGCATAAAATTTTCAAGCGTAAATCTCAAAGCGTTTTTAAATTTAACTCAAATTACTTTCGTAATTTTCACTAAAGTTATTTTGAGGTAACCGGAGAACAGAATCAAGTAGTAGGTGAATTTCGAGTAAAGCTTTTAGCAAAAACGCTATATCTCCAGAACTACTTAAGCGTTTGAAATCGGTTTAGCATAATCTTGTAAATTTTGAAGCGGCTTTTTTTTCAGCCTATCAATTTTTGTAAAAAGTCCTCGCTCACTGTATGTTGTTAAGCGTTTTACATTTTTTTTACCCGCTACCCCCCACATGCTTTTTTCTGCGCAGCATAAAATTTTCAAGCGTAAATCTCAAAGCGTTTTTAAATTTAACTCAAATTACTTTCGTAATTTTCACTAAAGTTATTTTGAGGTAACCGGAGAACAGAATCAAGTAGTAGGTGAATTTCCAGTAAAGCTTTTAGCAAAAACGCTATATCTCCAGAACTACTTAAGCGTTTGAAATCGGTTTAGCATAATCTTGTAAATTTTGAAGCGGCTTTTTTTTCAGCCTATCAATTTTTGTAAAAAGTCCTCGCTCACTGTATGTTGTTAAGCGTTTTACATTTTTTTTACCCGCTACCCCCCACATGCTTTTTTCTGCGCAGCATAAAATTTTCAAGCGTAAATCTCAAAGCGTTTTTAAATTTAACTCAAATTACTTTCGTAATTTTCACTAAAGTTATTTTGAGGTAACCGGAGAACAGAATCAAGTAGTAGGTGAATTTCGAGTAAAGCTTTTAGCAAAAACGCTATATCTCCAGAACTACTTAAGCGTTTGAAATCGGTTTAGCATAATCTTGTAAATTTTGAAGCGGCTTTTTTTTCAGCCTATCAATTTTTGTAAAAAGTCCTCGCTCACTGTATGTTGTTAAGCGTTTTACATTTTTTTTACCCGCTACCCCCCACATGCTTTTTTCTGCGCAGCATAAAATTTTCAAGCGTAAATCTCAAAGCGTTTTTAAATTTAACTCAAATTACTTTCGTAATTTTCACTAAAGTTATTTTGAGGTAACCGGAGAACAGAATCAAGTAGTAGGTGAATTTCCAGTAAAGCTTTTAGCAAAAACGCTATATCTCCAGAACTACTTAAGCGTTTGAAATCGGTTTAGCATAATCTTGTAAATTTTGAAGCGGCTTTTTTTTCAGCCTATCAATTTTTGTAAAAAGTCCTCGCTCACTGTATGTTGTTAAGCGTTTTACATTTTTTTTACCCGCTACCCCCCACATGCTTTTTTCTGCGCAGCATAAAATTTTCAAGCGTAAATCTCAAAGCGTTTTTAAATTTAACTCAAATTACTTTCGTAATTTTCACTAAAGTTATTTTGAGGTAACCGGAGAACAGAATCAAGTAGTAGGTGAATTTCGAGTAAAGCTTTTAGCAAAAACGCTATATCTCCAGAACTACTTAAGCGTTTGAAATCGGTTTAGCATAATCTTGTAAATTTTGAAGCGGCTTTTTTTTCAGCCTATCAATTTTTGTAAAAAGTCCTCGCTCACTGTATGTTGTTAAGCGTTTTACATTTTTTTTACCCGCTACCCCCCACATGCTTTTTTCTGCGCAGCATAAAATTTTCAAGCGTAAATCTCAAAGCGTTTTTAAATTTAACTCAAATTACTTTCGTAATTTTCACTAAAGTTATTTTGAGGTAACCGGAGAACAGAATCAAGTAGTAGGTGAATTTCGAGTAAAGCTTTTAGCAAAAACGCTATATCTCCAGAACTACTTAAGCGTTTGAAATCGGTTTAGCATAATCTTGTAAATTTTGAAGCGGCTTTTTTTTCAGCCTATCAATTTTTGTAAAAAGTCCTCGCTCACTGTATGTTGTTAAGCGTTTTACATTTTTTTTACCCGCTACCCCCCACATGCTTTTTTCTGCGCAGCATAAAATTTTCAAGCGTAAATCTCAAAGCGTTTTTAAATTTAACTCAAATTACTTTCGTAATTTTCACTAAAGTTATTTTGAGGTAACCGGAGAACAGAATCAAGTAGTAGGTGAATTTCCAGTAAAGCTTTTAGCAAAAACGCTATATCTCCAGAACTACTTAAGCGTTTGAAATCGGTTTAGCATAATCTTGTAAATTTTGAAGCGGCTTTTTTTTCAGCCTATCAATTTTTGTAAAAAGTCCTCGCTCACTGTATGTTGTTAAGCGTTTTACATTTTTTTTACCCGCTACCCCCCACATGCTTTTTTCTGCGCAGCATAAAATTTTCAAGCGTAAATCTCAAAGCGTTTTTAAATTTAACTCAAATTACTTTCGTAATTTTCACTAAAGTTATTTTGAGGTAACCGGAGAACAGAATCAAGTAGTAGGTGAATTTCGAGTAAAGCTTTTAGCAAAAACGCTATATCTCCAGAACTACTTAAGCGTTTGAAATCGGTTTAGCATAATCTTGTAAATTTTGAAGCGGCTTTTTTTTCAGCCTATCAATTTTTGTAAAAAGTCCTCGCTCACTGTATGTTGTTAAGCGTTTTACATTTTTTTTACCCGCTACCCCCCACATGCTTTTTTCTGCGCAGCATAAAATTTTCAAGCGTAAATCTCAAAGCGTTTTTAAATTTAACTCAAATTACTTTCGTAATTTTCACTAAAGTTATTTTGAGGTAACCGGAGAACAGAATCAAGTAGTAGGTGAATTTCCAGTAAAGCTTTTAGCAAAAACGCTATATCTCCAGAACTACTTAAGCGTTTGAAATCGGTTTAGCATAATCTTGTAAATTTTGAAGCGGCTTTTTTTTCAGCCTATCAATTTTTGTAAAAAGTCCTCGCTCACTGTATGTTGTTAAGCGTTTTACATTTTTTTTACCCGCTACCCCCCACATGCTTTTTTCTGCGCAGCATAAAATTTTCAAGCGTAAATCTCAAAGCGTTTTTAAATTTAACTCAAATTACTTTCGTAATTTTCACTAAAGTTATTTTGAGGTAACCGGAGAACAGAATCAAGTAGTAGGTGAATTTCGAGTAAAGCTTTTAGCAAAAACGCTATATCTCCAGAACTACTTAAGCGTTTGAAATCGGTTTAGCATAATCTTGTAAATTTTGAAGCGGCTTTTTTTTCAGCCTATCAATTTTTGTAAAAAGTCCTCGCTCACTGTATGTTGTTAAGCGTTTTACATTTTTTTTACCCGCTACCCCCCACATGCTTTTTTCTGCGCAGCATAAAATTTTCAAGCGTAAATCTCAAAGCGTTTTTAAATTTAACTCAAATTACTTTCGTAATTTTCACTAAAGTTATTTTGAGGTAACCGGAGAACAGAATCAAGTAGTAGGTGAATTTCGAGTAAAGCTTTTAGCAAAAACGCTATATCTCCAGAACTACTTAAGCGTTTGAAATCGGTTTAGCATAATCTTGTAAATTTTGAAGCGGCTTTTTTTTCAGCCTATCAATTTTTGTAAAAAGTCCTCGCTCACTGTATGTTGTTAAGCGTTTTACATTTTTTTTACCCGCTACCCCCCACATGCTTTTTTCTGCGCAGCATAAAATTTTCAAGCGTAAATCTCAAAGCGTTTTTAAATTTAACTCAAATTACTTTCGTAATTTTCACTAAAGTTATTTTGAGGTAACCGGAGAACAGAATCAAGTAGTAGGTGAATTTCGAGTAAAGCTTTTAGCAAAAACGCTATATCTCCAGAACTACTTAAGCGTTTGAAATCGGTTTAGCATAATCTTGTAAATTTTGAAGCGGCTTTTTTTTCAGCCTATCAATTTTTGTAAAAAGTCCTCGCTCACTGTATGTTGTTAAGCGTTTTACATTTTTTTTACCCGCTACCCCCCACATGCTTTTTTCTGCGCAGCATAAAATTTTCAAGCGTAAATCTCAAAGCGTTTTTAAATTTAACTCAAATTACTTTCGTAATTTTCACTAAAGTTATTTTGAGGTAACCGGAGAACAGAATCAAGTAGTAGGTGAATTTCGAGTAAAGCTTTTAGCAAAAACGCTATATCTCCAGAACTACTTAAGCGTTTGAAATCGGTTTAGCATAATCTTGTAAATTTTGAAGCGGCTTTTTTTTCAGCCTATCAATTTTTGTAAAAAGTCCTCGCTCACTGTATGTTGTTAAGCGTTTTACATTTTTTTTACCCGCTACCCCCCACATGCTTTTTTCTGCGCAGCATAAAATTTTCAAGCGTAAATCTCAAAGCGTTTTTAAATTTAACTCAAATTACTTTCGTAATTTTCACTAAAGTTATTTTGAGGTAACCGGAGAACAGAATCAAGTAGTAGGTGAATTTCGAGTAAAGCTTTTAGCAAAAACGCTATAACTTCGGAACTACTTAAGCGTTTGAAATCGGTTTAGCATAATCTTGTAAATTTTGAAGCGGCTTTTTTTTCAGCCTATCAATTTTTGTAAAAAGTCCTCGCTCACTGTATGTTGTTAAGCGTTTTACATTTTTTTTACCCGCTACCCCCCACATGCTTTTTTCTGCGCAGCATAAAATTTTCAAGCGTAAATCTCAAAGCGTTTTTAAATTTAACTCAAATTACTTTCGTAATTTTCACTAAAGTTATTTTGAGGTAACCGGAGAACAGAATCAAGTAGTAGGTGAATTTCGAGTAAAGCTTTTAGCAAAAACGCTATAACTTCGGAACTACTTAAGCGTTTGAAATCGGTTTAGCATAATCTTGTAGATTTTGAAGCGGCTTTTTTTTCAGCCTATCAATTTTTGTAAAAAGTCCTCGCTCACTGTATGTTGTTAAGCGTTTTACATTTTTTTTACCCGCTACCCCCCACATGCTTTTTTCTGCGCAGCATAAAATTTTCAAGCGTAAATCTCAAAGCGTTTTTAAATTTAACTCAAATTACTTTCGTAATTTTCACTAAAGTTATTTTGAGGTAACCGGAGAACAGAATCAAGTAGTAGGTGAATTTCGAGTAAAGCTTTTAGCAAAAACGCTATAACTTCGGAACTACTTAAGCGTTTGAAATCGGTTTAGCATAATCTTGTAGATTTTGAAGCGGCTTTTTTTTCAGCCTATCAATTTTTGTAAAAAGTCCTCGCTCACTGTATGTTGTTAAGCGTTTTACATTTTTTTTACCCGCTACCCCCCACATGCTTTTTTCTGCGCAGCATAAAATTTTCAAGCGTAAATCTCAAAGCGTTTTTAAATTTAACTCAAATTACTTTCGTAATTTTCACTAAAGTTATTTTGAGGTAACCGGAGAACAGAATCAAGTAGTAGGTGAATTTCGAGTAAAGCTTTTAGCAAAAACGCTATAACTTCGGAACTACTTAAGCGTTTGAAATCGGTTTAGCATAATCTTGTAGATTTTGAAGCGGCTTTTTTTTCAGCCTATCAATTTTTGTAAAAAGTCCTCGCTCACTGTATGTTGTTAAGCGTTTTACATTTTTTTTACCCGCTACCCCCCACATGCTTTTTTCTGCGCAGCATAAAATTTTCAAGCGTAAATCTCAAAGCGTTTTTAAATTTAACTCAAATTACTTTCGTAATTTTCACTAAAGTTATTTTGAGGTAACCGGAGAACAGAATCAAGTAGTAGGTGAATTTCGAGTAAAGCTTTTAGCAAAAACGCTATATCTCCAGAACTACTTAAGCGTTTGAAATCGGTTTAGCATAATCTTGTAAATTTTGAAGCGGCTTTTTTTTCAGCCTATCAATTTTTGTAAAAAGTCCTCGCTCACTGTATGTTGTTAAGCGTTTTACATTTTTTTTACCCGCTACCCCCCACATGCTTTTTTCTGCGCAGCATAAAATTTTCAAGCGTAAATCTCAAAGCGTTTTTAAATTTAACTCAAATTACTTTCGTAATTTTCACTAAAGTTATTTTGAGGTAACCGGAGAACAGAATCAAGTAGTAGGTGAATTTCGAGTAAAGCTTTTAGCAAAAACGCTATATCTCCAGAACTACTTAAGCGTTTGAAATCGGTTTAGCATAATCTTGTAAATTTTGAAGCGGCTTTTTTTTCAGCCTATCAATTTTTGTAAAAAGTCCTCGCTCACTGTATGTTGTTAAGCGTTTTACATTTTTTTTACCCGCTACCCCCCACATGCTTTTTTCTGCGCAGCATAAAATTTTCAAGCGTAAATCTCAAAGCGTTTTTAAATTTAACTCAAATTACTTTCGTAATTTTCACTAAAGTTATTTTGAGGTAACCGGAGAACAGAATCAAGTAGTAGGTGAATTTCGAGTAAAGCTTTTAGCAAAAACGCTATAACTTCGGAACTACTTAAGCGTTTGAAATCGGTTTAGCATAATCTTGTAAATTTTGAAGCGGCTTTTTTTTCAGCCTATCAATTTTTGTAAAAAGTCCTCGCTCACTGTATGTTGTTAAGCGTTTTACATTTTTTTTACCCGCTACCCCCCACATGCTTTTTTCTGCGCAGCATAAAATTTTCAAGCGTAAATCTCAAAGCGTTTTTAAATTTAACTCAAATTACTTTCGTAATTTTCACTAAAGTTATTTTGAGGTAACCGGAGAACAGAATCAAGTAGTAGGTGAATTTCGAGTAAAGCTTTTAGCAAAAACGCTATAACTTCGGAACTACTTAAGCGTTTGAAATCGGTTTAGCATAATCTTGTAGATTTTGAAGCGGCTTTTTTTTCAGCCTATCAATTTTTGTAAAAAGTCCTCGCTCACTGTATGTTGTTAAGCGTTTTACATTTTTTTTACCCGCTACCCCCCACATGCTTTTTTCTGCGCAGCATAAAATTTTCAAGCGTAAATCTCAAAGCGTTTTTAAATTTAACTCAAATTACTTTCGTAATTTTCACTAAAGTTATTTTGAGGTAACCGGAGAACAGAATCAAGTAGTAGGTGAATTTCGAGTAAAGCTTTTAGCAAAAACGCTATATCTCCAGAACTACTTAAGCGTTTGAAATCGGTTTAGCATAATCTTGTAAATTTTGAAGCGGCTTTTTTTTCAGCCTATCAATTTTTGTAAAAAGTCCTCGCTCACTGTATGTTGTTAAGCGTTTTACATTTTTTTTACCCGCTACCCCCACACGCTTTTTTCTGCTCAGCATAAAATTTTCAAGCGTAAATCTCAAAGCGTTTTTAAATTTAACTCAAATTACTTTCGTAATTTTCACTAAAGTTATTTTGAGGTAACCGGAGAACAGAATCAAGTAGTAGGTGAATTTCGAGTAAAGCTTTTAGCAAAAACGCTATAACTTCGGAACTACTTAAGCGTTTGAAATCGGTTTAGCATAATCTTGTAAATTTTGAAGCGGCTTTTTTTTCAGCCTATCAATTTTTGTAAAAAGTCCTCGCTCACTGTATGTTGTTAAGCGTTTTACATTTTTTTTACCCGCTACCCCCACATGCTTTTTTCTGCGCAGCATAAAATTTTTAAGCGTAAATCTCAAAGCGTTTTTAAATTTAACTCAAATTACTTTCGTAATTTTCACTAAAGTTATTTTGAGGTAACCGGAGAACAGAATCAAGTAGTAGGTGAATTTCGAGTAAAGCTTTTAGCAAAAACGCTATAACTTCGGAACTACTTAAGCGTTTGAAATCGGTTTAGCATAATCTTGTAAATTTTGAAGCGGCTTTTTTTTCAGCCTATCAATTTTTGTAAAAAGTCCTCGCTCACTGTATGTTGTTAAGCGTTTTACATTTTTTTTACCCGCTACCCCCCACATGCTTTTTTCTGCGCAGCATAAAATTTTCAAGCGTAAATCTCAAAGCGTTTTTAAATTTAACTCAAATTACTTTCGTAATTTTCACTAAAGTTATTTTGAGGTAACCGGAGAACAGAATCAAGTAGTAGGTGAATTTCGAGTAAAGCTTTTAGCAAAAACGCTATAACTTCGGAACTACTTAAGCGTTTGAAATCGGTTTAGCATAATCTTGTAGATTTTGAAGCGGCTTTTTTTTCAGCCTATCAATTTTTGTAAAAAGTCCTCGCTCACTGTATGTTGTTAAGCGTTTTACATTTTTTTTACCCGCTACCCCCCACATGCTTTTTTCTGCGCAGCATAAAATTTTCAAGCGTAAATCTCAAAGCGTTTTTAAATTTAACTCAAATTACTTTCGTAATTTTCACTAAAGTTATTTTGAGGTAACCGGAGAACAGAATCAAGTAGTAGGTGAATTTCGAGTAAAGCTTTTAGCAAAAACGCTATATCTCCAGAACTACTTAAGCGTTTGAAATCGGTTTAGCATAATCTTGTAAATTTTGAAGCGGCTTTTTTTTCAGCCTATCAATTTTTGTAAAAAGTCCTCGCTCACTGTATGTTGTTAAGCGTTTTACATTTTTTTTACCCGCTACCCCCACACGCTTTTTTCTGCTCAGCATAAAATTTTCAAGCGTTAATCTCAAAGCGTTTTTAAATTTAACTCAAATTACTTTCGTAATTTTCACTAAAGTTATTTTGAGGTAACCGGAGAACAGAATCAAGTAGTAGGTGAATTTCGAGTAAAGCTTTTAGCAAAAACGCTATATCTCCAGAACTACTTAAGCGTTTGAAATCGGTTTAGCATAATCTTGTAAATTTTGAAGCGGCTTTTTTTTCAGCCTATCAATTTTTGTAAAAAGTCCTCGCTCACTGTATGTTGTTAAGCGTTTTACATTTTTTTTACCCGCTACCCCCCACATGCTTTTTTCTGCGCAGCATAAAATTTTCAAGCGTAAATCTCAAAGCGTTTTTAAATTTAACTCAAATTACTTTCGTAATTTTCACTAAAGTTATTTTGAGGTAACCGGAGAACAGAATCAAGTAGTAGGTGAATTTCGAGTAAAGCTTTTAGCAAAAACGCTATAACTTCGGAACTACTTAAGCGTTTGAAATCGGTTTAGCATAATCTTGTAAATTTTGAAGCGGCTTTTTTTTCAGCCTATCAATTTTTGTAAAAAGTCCTCGCTCACTGTATGTTGTTAAGCGTTTTACATTTTTTTTACCCGCTACCCCCCACATGCTTTTTTCTGCGCAGCATAAAATTTTCAAGCGTAAATCTCAAAGCGTTTTTAAATTTAACTCAAATTACTTTCGTAATTTTCACTAAAGTTATTTTGAGGTAACCGGAGAACAGAATCAAGTAGTAGGTGAATTTCGAGTAAAGCTTTTAGCAAAAACGCTATAACTTCGGAACTACTTAAGCGTTTGAAATCGGTTTAGCATAATCTTGTAAATTTTGAAGCGGCTTTTTTTTCAGCCTATCAATTTTTGTAAAAAGTCCTCGCTCACTGTATGTTGTTAAGCGTTTTACATTTTTTTTACCCGCTACCCCCCACATGCTTTTTTCTGCGCAGCATAAAATTTTCAAGCGTAAATCTCAAAGCGTTTTTAAATTTAACTCAAATTACTTTCGTAATTTTCACTAAAGTTATTTTGAGGTAACCGGAGAACAGAATCAAGTAGTAGGTGAATTTCGAGTAAAGCTTTTAGCAAAAACGCTATAACTTCGGAACTACTTAAGCGTTTGAAATCGGTTTAGCATAATCTTGTAGATTTTGAAGCGGCTTTTTTTTCAGCCTATCAATTTTTGTAAAAAGTCCTCGCTCACTGTATGTTGTTAAGCGTTTTACATTTTTTTTACCCGCTACCCCCCACATGCTTTTTTCTGCGCAGCATAAAATTTTCAAGCGTAAATCTCAAAGCGTTTTTAAATTTAACTCAAATTACTTTCGTAATTTTCACTAAAGTTATTTTGAGGTAACCGGAGAACAGAATCAAGTAGTAGGTGAATTTCGAGTAAAGCTTTTAGCAAAAACGCTATAACTTCGGAACTACTTAAGCGTTTGAAATCGGTTTAGCATAATCTTGTAAATTTTGAAGCGGCTTTTTTTTCAGCCTATCAATTTTTGTAAAAAGTCCTCGCTCACTGTATGTTGTTAAGCGTTTTACATTTTTTTTACCCGCTACCCCCCACATGCTTTTTTCTGCGCAGCATAAAATTTTCAAGCGTAAATCTCAAAGCGTTTTTAAATTTAACTCAAATTACTTTCGTAATTTTCACTAAAGTTATTTTGAGGTAACCGGAGAACAGAATCAAGTAGTAGGTGAATTTCGAGTAAAGCTTTTAGCAAAAACGCTATAACTTCGGAACTACTTAAGCGTTTGAAATCGGTTTAGCATAATCTTGTAAATTTTGAAGCGGCTTTTTTTTCAGCCTATCAATTTTTGTAAAAAGTCCTCGCTCACTGTATGTTGTTAAGCGTTTTACATTTTTTTTACCCGCTACCCCCCACATGCTTTTTTCTGCGCAGCATAAAATTTTCAAGCGTAAATCTCAAAGCGTTTTTAAATTTAACTCAAATTACTTTCGTAATTTTCACTAAAGTTATTTTGAGGTAACCGGAGAACAGAATCAAGTAGTAGGTGAATTTCGAGTAAAGCTTTTAGCAAAAACGCTATAACTTCGGAACTACTTAAGCGTTTGAAATCGGTTTAGCATAATCTTGTAAATTTTGAAGCGGCTTTTTTTTCAGCCTATCAATTTTTGTAAAAAGTCCTCGCTCACTGTATGTTGTTAAGCGTTTTACATTTTTTTTACCCGCTACCCCCCACATGCTTTTTTCTGCGCAGCATAAAATTTTCAAGCGTAAATCTCAAAGCGTTTTTAAATTTAACTCAAATTACTTTCGTAATTTTCACTAAAGTTATTTTGAGGTAACCGGAGAACAGAATCAAGTAGTAGGTGAATTTCGAGTAAAGCTTTTAGCAAAAACGCTATAACTTCGGAACTACTTAAG
Organism: Pollenia amentaria; assembly: GCA_943735925.1. Taxonomy (NCBI): domain Eukaryota; kingdom Metazoa; phylum Arthropoda; class Insecta; order Diptera; family Polleniidae; genus Pollenia; species Pollenia amentaria. Next base: position 113,263,639 of record OX031008.1, read on the forward strand.
CGTTTGAAATCGGTTTAGCATAATCTTGTAGATTTTGAAGCGGCTTTTTTTTCAGCCTATCAATTTTTGTAAAAAGTCCTCGCTCACTGTATGTTGTTAAGCGTTTTACATTTTTTTTACCCGCTACCCCCCACATGCTTTTTTCTGCGCAGCATAAAATTTTCAAGCGTAAATCTCAAAGCGTTTTTAAATTTAACTCAAATTACTTTCGTAATTTTCACTAAAGTTATTTTGAGGTAACCGGAGAACAGAATCAAGTAGTAGGTGAATTTCGAGTAAAGCTTTTAGCAAAAACGCTATAACTTCGGAACTACTTAAGCGTTTGAAATCGGTTTAGCATAATCTTGTAGATTTTGAAGCGGCTTTTTTTTCAGCATATCAATTTTTGTAAAAAGTCCTCGCTCACTGTATGTTGTTAAGCTTTTTATTTAAAAAACGCTTGAAAAACCATGGTTAAATAGTAAGCGTTTTACATTTTTTTTACCCGCTACCCCCACACGCTTTTTTTTGCTCAGCATAAAATTTTCAAGCGTTAATCTCAAAGCGTTTTTAAATTTAACTCAAATTACTTTCGTAATTTTCACTAAAGTTATTTTGAGGTAACCGGAGAACAGAATCAAGTAGTAGGTGAATTTCGAGTAAAGCTTTTAGCAAAAACGCTATATCTCCAGAACTACTTAAGCGTTTGAAATCGGTTTAGCATAATCTTGTAGATTTTGAAGCGGCTTTTTTTTCAGCCTATCAATTTTTGTAAAAAGTCCTCGCTCACTGTATGTTGTTAAGCGTTTTACATTTTTTTTACCCGCTACCCCCCACATGCTTTTTTCTGCGCAGCATAAAATTTTCAAGCGTAAATCTCAAAGCGTTTTTAAATTTAACTCAAATTACTTTCGTAATTTTCACTAAAGTTATTTTGAGGTAACCGGAGAACAGAATCAAGTAGTAGGTGAATTTCGAGTAAAGCTTTTAGCAAAAACGCTATATCTCCAGAACTACTTAAGCGTTTGAAATCGGTTTAGCATAATCTTGTAAATTTTGAAGCGGCTTTTTTTTCAGCCTATCAATTTTTGTAAAAAGTCCTCGCTCACTGTATGTTGTTAAGCGTTTTACATTTTTTTTACCCGCTACCCCCACACGCTTTTTTCTGCTCAGCATAAAATTTTCAAGCGTTAATCTCAAAGCGTTTTTAAATTTAACTCAAATTACTTTCGTAATTTTCACTAAAGTTATTTTGAGGTAACCGGAGAACAGAATCAAGTAGTAGGTGAATTTCGAGTAAAGCTTTTAGCAAAAACGCTATATCTCCAGAACTACTTAAGCGTTTGAAATCGGTTTAGCATAATCTTGTAAATTTTGAAGCGGCTTTTTTTTCAGCCTATCAATTTTTGTAAAAAGTCCTCGCTCACTGTATGTTGTTAAGCGTTTTACATTTTTTTTACCCGCTACCCCCCACATGCTTTTTTCTGCGCAGCATAAAATTTTCAAGCGTAAATCTCAAAGCGTTTTTAAATTTAACTCAAATTACTTTCGTAATTTTCACTAAAGTTATTTTGAGGTAACCGGAGAACAGAATCAAGTAGTAGGTGAATTTCGAGTAAAGCTTTTAGCAAAAACGCTATAACTTCGGAACTACTTAAGCGTTTGAAATCGGTTTAGCATAATCTTGTAGATTTTGAAGCGGCTTTTTTTTCAGCCTATCAATTTTTGTAAAAAGTCCTCGCTCACTGTATGTTGTTAAGCGTTTTACATTTTTTTTACCCGCTACCCCCCACATGCTTTTTTCTGCGCAGCATAAAATTTTCAAGCGTAAATCTCAAAGCGTTTTTAAATTTAACTCAAATTACTTTCGTAATTTTCACTAAAGTTATTTTGAGGTAACCGGAGAACAGAATCAAGTAGTAGGTGAATTTCGAGTAAAGCTTTTAGCAAAAACGCTATATCTCCAGAACTACTTAAGCGTTTGAAATCGGTTTAGCATAATCTTGTAAATTTTGAAGCGGCTTTTTTTTCAGCCTATCAATTTTTGTAAAAAGTCCTCGCTCACTGTATGTTGTTAAGCGTTTTACATTTTTTTTACCCGCTACCCCCACACGCTTTTTTCTGCTCAGCATAAAATTTTCAAGCGTTAATCTCAAAGCGTTTTTAAATTTAACTCAAATTACTTTCGTAATTTTCACTAAAGTTATTTTGAGGTAACCGGAGAACAGAATCAAGTAGTAGGTGAATTTCGAGTAAAGCTTTTAGCAAAAACGCTATATCTCCAGAACTACTTAAGCGTTTGAAATCGGTTTAGCATAATCTTGTAAATTTTGAAGCGGCTTTTTTTTCAGCCTATCAATTTTTGTAAAAAGTCCTCGCTCACTGTATGTTGTTAAGCGTTTTACATTTTTTTTACCCGCTACCCCCCACATGCTTTTTTCTGCGCAGCATAAAATTTTCAAGCGTAAATCTCAAAGCGTTTTTAAATTTAACTCAAATTACTTTCGTAATTTTCACTAAAGTTATTTTGAGGTAACCGGAGAACAGAATCAAGTAGTAGGTGAATTTCGAGTAAAGCTTTTAGCAAAAACGCTATAACTTCGGAACTACTTAAGCGTTTGAAATCGGTTTAGCATAATCTTGTAGATTTTGAAGCGGCTTTTTTTTCAGCCTATCAATTTTTGTAAAAAGTCCTCGCTCACTGTATGTTGTTAAGCGTTTTACATTTTTTTTACCCGCTACCCCCCACATGCTTTTTTCTGCGCAGCATAAAATTTTCAAGCGTAAATCTCAAAGCGTTTTTAAATTTAACTCAAATTACTTTCGTAATTTTCACTAAAGTTATTTTGAGGTAACCGGAGAACAGAATCAAGTAGTAGGTGAATTTCGAGTAAAGCTTTTAGCAAAAACGCTATATCTCCAGAACTACTTAAGCGTTTGAAATCGGTTTAGCATAATCTTGTAGATTTTGAAGCGGCTTTTTTTTCAGCATATCAATTTTTGTAAAAAGTCCTCGCTCACTGTATGTTGTTAAGCTTTTTATCTAAAAAACGCTTGAAAAACCATGGTTAAATAGTAAGCGTTTTACATTTTTTTTACCCGCTACCCCCACACGCTTTTTTTTGCTCAGCATAAAATTTTCAAGCGTTAATCTCAAAGCGTTTTTAAATTTAACTCAAATTACTTTCGTAATTTTCACTAAAGTTATTTTGAGGTAACCGGAGAACAGAATCAAGTAGTAGGTGAATTTCGAGCAAAGCTTTTAGCAAAAACGCTATATCTCCAGAACTACTTAAGCGTTTGAAATCGGTTTAGCATAATCTTGTAGATTTTGAAGCGGCTTTTTTTTCAGCCTATCAATTTTTGTAAAAAGTCCTCGCTCACTGTATGTTGTTAAGCTTTTTATCTAAAAAACGCTTGAAAAACCATGGTTAAATAGTAAGCGTTTTACATTTTTTTTACCCGTTACCCCCCACACGCTTTTTTCTGCTCAGCATAAAATTTTCAAGCGTAAATCTCAAAGCGTTTTTAAATTTAACTCAAATTACTTTCGTAATTTTCACTAAAGTTATTTTGAGGTAACCGGAGAACAGAATCAAGTAGTAGGTGAATTTCGAGTAAAGGTTTTAGCAAAAACGCTATATCTCCAGAACTACTTAAGCGTTTGAAATCGGTTTAGCATAATCTTGTAAATTTTGAAGCGGCTTTTTTTTCAGCCTATCAATTTTTGTAAAAAGTCCTCGCTCACTGTATGTTGTTAAGCGTTTTACATTTTTTTTACCCGCTACCCCCCACATGCTTTTTTCTGCGCAGCATAAAATTTTCAAGCGTAAATCTCAAAGCGTTTTTAAATTTAACTCAAATTACTTTCGTAATTTTCACTAAAGTGATTTTGAGGTAACCGGAGAACAGAATCAAGTAGTAGGTGAATTTCGAGTAAAGCTTTTAGCAAAAACGCTATATCTCCAGAACTACTTAAGCGTTTGAAATCGGTTTAGCATAATCTTGTAAATTTTGAGGCGGCTTTTTTTTCAGCCTATCAATTTTTGTAAAAAGTCCTCGCTCACTGTATGTTGTTAAGCGTTTTACATTTTTTTTACCCGCTACCCCCCACATGCTTTTTTCTGCGCAGCATAAAATTTTCAAGCGTAAATCTCAAAGCGTTTTTAAATTTAACTCAAATTACTTTCGTAATTTTCACTAAAGTGATTTTGAGGTAACCGGAGAACAGAATCAAGTAGTAGGTGAATTTCGAGTAAAGCTTTTAGCAAAAACGCTATATCTCCAGAACTACTTAAGCGTTTGAAATCGGTTTAGCATAATCTTGTAAATTTTGAAGCGGCTTTTTTTTCAGCCTATCAATTTTTGTAAAAAGTCCTCGCTCACTGTATGTTGTTAAGCGTTTTACATTTTTTTTACCCGCTACCCCCCACATGCTTTTTTCTGCGCAGCATAAAATTTTCAAGCGTAAATCTCAAAGCGTTTTTAAATTTAACTCAAATTACTTTCGTAATTTTCACTAAAGTTATTTTGAGGTAACCGGAGAACAGAATCAAGTAGTAGGTGAATTTCGAGTAAAGCTTTTAGCAAAAACGCTATATCTCCAGAACTACTTAAGCGTTTGAAATCGGTTTAGCATAATCTTGTAAATTTTGAAGCGGCTTTTTTTTCAGCCTATCAATTTTTGTAAAAAGTCCTCGCTCACTGTATGTTGTTAAGCGTTTTACATTTTTTTTACCCGCTACCCCCCACATGCTTTTTTCTGCGCAGCATAAAATTTTCAAGCGTAAATCTCAAAGCGTTTTTAAATTTAACTCAAATTACTTTCGTAATTTTCACTAAAGTTATTTTGAGGTAACCGGAGAACAGAATCAAGTAGTAGGTGAATTTCGAGTAAAGCTTTTAGCAAAAACGCTATATCTCCAGAACTACTTAAGCGTTTGAAATCGGTTTAGCATAATCTTGTAAATTTTGAAGCGGCTTTTTTTTCAGCCTATCAATTTTTGTAAAAAGTCCTCGCTCACTGTATGTTGTTAAGCTTTTTATCTAAAAAACGCTTGAAAAACCATGGTTAAATAGTAAGCGTTTTACATTTTTTTTACCCGTTACCCCCCACACGCTTTTTTCTGCTCAGCATAAAATTTTCAAGCGTAAATCTCAAAGCGTTTTTAAATTTAACTCAAATTACTTTCGTAATTTTCACTAAAGTTATTTTGAGGTAACCGGAGAACAGAATCAAGTAGTAGGTGAATTTCGAGTAAAGCTTTTAGCAAAAACGCTATATCTCCAGAACTACTTAAGCGTTTGAAATCGGTTTAGCATAATCTTGTAAATTTTGAAGCGGCTTTTTTTTCAGCCTATCAATTTTTGTAAAAAGTCCTCGCTCACTGTATGTTGTTAAGCGTTTTACATTTTTTTTACCCGCTACCCCCCACATGCTTTTTTCTGCGCAGCATAAAATTTTCAAGCGTAAATCTCAAAGCGTTTTTAAATTTAACTCAAATTACTTTCGTAATTTTCACTAAAGTTATTTTGAGGTAACCGGAGAACAGAATCAAGTAGTAGGTGAATTTCGAGTAAAGCTTTTAGCAAAAACGCTATAACTTCGGAACTACTTAAGCGTTTGAAATCGGTTTAGCATAATCTTGTAGATTTTGAAGCGGCTTTTTTTTCAGCCTATCAATTTTTGTAAAAAGTCCTCGCTCACTGTATGTTGTTAAGCGTTTTACATTTTTTTTACCCGCTACCCCCCACATGCTTTTTTCTGCGCAGCATAAAATTTTCAAGCGTAAATCTCAAAGCGTTTTTAAATTTAACTCAAATTACTTTCGTAATTTTCACTAAAGTTATTTTGAGGTAACCGGAGAACAGAATCAAGTAGTAGGTGAATTTCGAGTAAAGCTTTTAGCAAAAACGCTATAACTTCGGAACTACTTAAGCGTTTGAAATCGGTTTAGCATAATCTTGTAGATTTTGAAGCGGCTTTTTTTTCAGCCTATCAATTTTTGTAAAAAGTCCTCGCTCACTGTATGTTGTTAAGCGTTTTACATTTTTTTTACCCGCTACCCCCCACATGCTTTTTTCTGCGCAGCATAAAATTTATAAGCGTAAATCTCAAAGCGTTTTTAAATTTAACTCAAATTACTTTCGTAATTTTCACTAAAGTTATTTTGAGGTAACCGGAGAACAGAATCAAGTAGTAGGTGAATTTCGAGTAAAGCTTTTAGCAAAAACGCTATAACTTCGGAACTACTTAAGCGTTTGAAATCGGTTTAGCATAATCTTGTAGATTTTGAAGCGGCTTTTTTTTCAGCCTATCAATTTTTGTAAAAAGTCCTCGCTCACTGTATGTTGTTAAGCGTTTTACATTTTTTTTACCCGCTACCCCCCACATGCTTTTTTCTGCGCAGCATAAAATTTTCAAGCGTAAATCTCAAAGCGTTTTTAAATTTAACTCAAATTACTTTCGTAATTTTCACTAAAGTTATTTTGAGGTAACCGGAGAACAGAATCAAGTAGTAGGTGAATTTCGAGTAAAGCTTTTAGCAAAAACGCTATATCTCCAGAACTACTTAAGCGTTTGAAATCGGTTTAGCATAATCTTGTAAATTTTGAAGCGGCTTTTTTTTCAGCCTATCAATTTTTGTAAAAAGTCCTCGCTCACTGTATGTTGTTAAGCGTTTTACATTTTTTTTACCCGCTACCCCCCACATGCTTTTTTCTGCGCAGCATAAAATTTTCAAGCGTAAATCTCAAAGCGTTTTTAAATTTAACTCAAATTACTTTCGTAATTTTCACTAAAGTTATTTTGAGGTAACCGGAGAACAGAATCAAGTAGTAGGTGAATTTCGAGTAAAGCTTTTAGCAAAAACGCTATAACTTCGGAACTACTTAAGCGTTTGAAATCGGTTTAGCATAATCTTGTAGATTTTGAAGCGGCTTTTTTTTCAGCCTATCAATTTTTGTAAAAAGTCCTCGCTCACTGTATGTTGTTAAGCGTTTTACATTTTTTTTACCCGCTACCCCCACACGCTTTTTTCTGCTCAGCATAAAATTTTCAAGCGTTAATCTCAAAGCGTTTTTAAATTTAACTCAAATTACTTTCGTAATTTTCACTAAAGTTATTTTGAGGTAACCGGAGAACAGAATCAAGTAGTAGGTGAATTTCGAGTAAAGCTTTTAGCAAAAACGCTATAACTTCGGAACTACTTAAGCGTTTGAAATCGGTTTAGCATAATCTTGTAAATTTTGAAGCGGCTTTTTTTTCAGCCTATCAATTTTTGTAAAAAGTCCTCGCTCACTGTATGTTGTTAAGCTTTTTATCTAAAAAACGCTTGAAAAACCATGGTTAAATAGTAAGCGTTTTACATTTTTTTTACCCGCTACCCCCACACGCTTTTTTCTGCTCAGCATAAAATTTTCAAGCGTTAATCTCAAAGCGTTTTTAAATTTAACTCAAATTACTTTCGTAATTTTCACTAAAGTTATTTTGAGGTAACCGGAGAACAGAATCAAGTAGTAGGTGAATTTCGAGTAAAGCTTTTAGCAAAAACGCTATAACTTCGGAACTACTTAAGCGTTTGAAATCGGTTTAGCATAATCTTGTAGATTTTGAAGCGGCTTTTTTTTCAGCCTATCAATTTTTGTAAAAAGTCCTCGCTCACTGTATGTTGTTAAGCGTTTTACATTTTTTTTACCCGCTACCCCCCACATGCTTTTTTCTGCGCAGCATAAAATTTTCAAGCGTAAATCTCAAAGCGTTTTTAAATTTAACTCAAATTACTTTCGTAATTTTCACTAAAGTTATTTTGAGGTAACCGGAGAACAGAATCAAGTAGTAGGTGAATTTCGAGTAAAGCTTTTAGCAAAAACGCTATATCTCCAGAACTACTTAAGCGTTTGAAATCGGTTTAGCATAATCTTGTAAATTTTGAAGCAGCTTTTTTTTCAGCCTATCAATTTTTGTAAAAAGTCCTCGCTCACTGTATGTTGTTAAGCTTTTTATCTAAAAAACGCTTGAAAAACCATGGTTAAATAGTAAGCGTTTTACATTTTTTTTACCCGCTACCCCCACACGCTTTTTTCTGCTCAGCATAAAATTTTCAAGCGTTAATCTCAAAGCGTTTTTAAATTTAACTCAAATTACTTTCGTAATTTTCACTAAAGTTATTTTGAGGTAACCGGAGAACAGAATCAAGTAGTAGGTGAATTTCGAGTAAAGCTTTTAGCAAAAACGCTATAACTTCGGAACTACTTAAGCGTTTGAAATCGGTTTAGCATAATCTTGTAGATTTTGAAGCGGCTTTTTTTTCAGCCTATCAATTTTTGTAAAAAGTCCTCGCTCACTGTATGTTGTTAAGCTTTTTATCTAAAAAACGCTTGAAAAACCATGGTTAAATAGTAAGCGTTTTACATTTTTTTTACCCGCTACCCCCACACGCTTTTTTCTGCTCAGCATAAAATTTTCAAGCGTTAATCTCAAAGCGTTTTTAAATTTAACTCAAATTACTTTCGTAATTTTCACTAAAGTTATTTTGAGGTAACCGGAGAACAGAATCAAGTAGTAGGTGAATTTCGAGTAAAGCTTTTAGCAAAAACGCTATAACTTCGGAACTACTTAAGCGTTTGAAATCGGTTTAGCATAATCTTGTAGATTTTGAAGCGGCTTTTTTTTCAGCCTATCAATTTTTGTAAAAAGTCCTCGCTCACTGTATGTTGTTAAGCGTTTTACATTTTTTTTACCCGCTACCCCCCACATGCTTTTTTCTGCGCAGCATAAAATTTTCAAGCGTAAATCTCAAAGCGTTTTTAAATTTAACTCAAATTACTTTCGTAATTTTCACTAAAGTTATTTTGAGGTAACCGGAGAACAGAATCAAGTAGTAGGTGAATTTCGAGTAAAGCTTTTAGCAAAAACGCTATAACTTCGGAACTACTTAAGCGTTTGAAATCGGTTTAGCATAATCTTGTAGATTTTGAAGCGGCTTTTTTTTCAGCCTATCAATTTTTGTAAAAAGTCCTCGCTCACTGTATGTTGTTAAGCGTTTTACATTTTTTTTACCCGCTACCCCCCACATGCTTTTTTCTGCGCAGCATAAAATTTTCAAGCGTAAATCTCAAAGCGTTTTTAAATTTAACTCAAATTACTTTCGTAATTTTCACTAAAGTTATTTTGAGGTAACCGGAGAACAGAATCAAGTAGTAGGTGAATTTCGAGTAAAGCTTTTAGCAAAAACGCTATAACTTCGGAACTACTTAAGCGTTTGAAATCGGTTTAGCATAATCTTGTAGATTTTGAAGCGGCTTTTTTTTCAGCCTATCAATTTTTGTAAAAAGTCCTCGCTCACTGTATGTTGTTAAGCGTTTTACATTTTTTTTACCCGCTACCCCCCACATGCTTTTTTCTGCGCAGCATAAAATTTTCAAGCGTAAATCTCAAAGCGTTTTTAAATTTAACTCAAATTACTTTCGTAATTTTCACTAAAGTTATTTTGAGGTAACCGGAGAACAGAATCAAGTAGTAGGTGAATTTCGAGTAAAGCTTTTAGCGAAAACGCTATAACTTCGGAACTACTTAAGCGTTTGAAATCGGTTTAGCATAATCTTGTAGATTTTGAAGCGGCTTTTTTTTCAGCCTATCAATTTTTGTAAAAAGTCCTCGCTCACTGTATGTTGTTAAGCGTTTTACATTTTTTTTACCCGCTACCCCCCACATGCTTTTTTCTGCGCAGCATAAAATTTTCAAGCGTAAATCTCAAAGCGTTTTTAAATTTAACTCAAATTACTTTCGTAATTTTCACTAAAGTTATTTTGAGGTAACCGGAGAACAGAATCAAGTAGTAGGTGAATTTCGAGTAAAGCTTTTAGCAAAAACGCTATAACTTCGGAACTACTTAAGCGTTTGAAATCGGTTTAGCATAATCTTGTAGATTTTGAAGCGGCTTTTTTTTCAGCCTATCAATTTTTGTAAAAAGTCCTCGCTCACTGTATGTTGTTAAGCGTTTTACATTTTTTTTACCCGCTACCCCCCACATGCTTTTTTCTGCGCAGCATAAAATTTTCAAGCGTAAATCTCAAAGCGTTTTTAAATTTAACTCAAATTACTTTCGTAATTTTCACTAAAGTTATTTTGAGGTAACCGGAGAACAGAATCAAGTAGTAGGTGAATTTCGAGTAAAGCTTTTAGCGAAAACGCTATAACTTCGGAACTACTTAAGCGTTTGAAATCGGTTTAGCATAATCTTGTAGATTTTGAAGCGGCTTTTTTTTCAGCCTATCAATTTTTGTAAAAAGTCCTCGCTCACTGTATGTTGTTAAGCGTTTTACATTTTTTTTACCCGCTACCCCCCACATGCTTTTTTCTGCGCAGCATAAAATTTTCAAGCGTAAATCTCAAAGCGTTTTTAAATTTAACTCAAATTACTTTCGTAATTTTCACTAAAGTTATTTTGAGGTAACCGGAGAACAGAATCAAGTAGTAGGTGAATTTCGAGTAAAGCTTTTAGCAAAAACGCTATAACTTCGGAACTACTTAAGCGTTTGAAATCGGTTTAGCATAATCTTGTAGATTTTGAAGCGGCTTTTTTTTCAGCCTATCAATTTTTGTAAAAAGTCCTCGCTCACTGTATGTTGTTAAGCGTTTTACATTTTTTTTACCCGCTACCCCCCACATGCTTTTTTCTGCGCAGCATAAAATTTTCAAGCGTAAATCTCAAAGCGTTTTTAAATTTAACTCAAATTACTTTCGTAATTTTCACTAAAGTTATTTTGAGGTAACCGGAGAACAGAATCAAGTAGTAGGTGAATTTCGAGTAAAGCTTTTAGCAAAAACGCTATAACTTCGGAACTACTTAAGCGTTTGAAATCGGTTTAGCATAATCTTGTAGATTTTGAAGCGGCTTTTTTTTCAGCCTATCAATTTTTGTAAAAAGTCCTCGCTCACTGTATGTTGTTAAGCTTTTTATCTAAAAAACGCTTGAAAAACCATGGTTAAATAGTAAGCGTTTTACATTTTTTTTACCCGCTACCCCCACACGCTTTTTTCTGCTCAGCATAAAATTTTCAAGCGTTAATCTCAAAGCGTTTTTAAATTTAACTCAAATTACTTTCGTAATTTTCACTAAAGTTATTTTGAGGTAACCGGAGAACAGAATCAAGTAGTAGGTGAATTTCGAGTAAAGCTTTTAGCAAAAACGCTATAACTTCGGAACTACTTAAGCGTTTGAAATCGGTTTAGCATAATCTTGTAGATTTTGAAGCGGCTTTTTTTTCAGCCTATCAATTTTTGTAAAAAGTCCTCGCTCACTGTATGTTGTTAAGCTTTTTATCTAAAAAACGCTTGAAAACCATGGTTAAATAGTAAGCGTTTTACATTTTTTTTACCCGCTGCCCCCACACGCTTTTTTCTGCTCAGCATAAAATTTTCAAGCGTTAATCTCAAAGCGTTTTTAAATTTAACTCAAATTACTTTCGTAATTTTCACTAAAGTTATTTTGAGGTAACCGGAGAACAGAATCAAGTAGTAGGTGAATTTCGAGTAAAGCTTTTAGCAAAAACGCTATAACTTCGGAACTACTTAAGCGTTTGAAATCGGTTTAGCATAATCTTGTAGATTTTGAAGCGGCTTTTTTTTCAGCCTATCAATTTTTGTAAAAAGTCCTCGCTCACTGTATGTTGTTAAGCGTTTTACATTTTTTTTACCCGCTACCCCCCACATGCTTTTTTCTGCGCAGCATAAAATTTTCAAGCGTAAATCTCAAAGCGTTTTTAAATTTAACTCAAATTACTTTCGTAATTTTCACTAAAGTTATTTTGAGGTAACCGGAGAACAGAATCAAGTAGTAGGTGAATTTCGAGTAAAGCTTTTAGCAAAAACGCTATATCTCCAGAACTACTTAAGCGTTTGAAATCGGTTTAGCATAATCTTGTAGATTTTGAAGCGGCTTTTTTTTCAGCCTATCAATTTTTGTAAAAAGTCCTCGCTCACTGTATGTTGTTAAGCTTTTTATCTAAAAAACGCTTGAAAAACCATGGTTAAATAGTAAGCGTTTTACATTTTTTTTACCCGCTACCCCCACACGCTTTTTTCTGCTCAGCATAAAATTTTCAAGCGTTAATCTCAAAGCGTTTTTAAATTTAACTCAAATTACTTTCGTAATTTTCACTAAAGTTATTTTGAGGTAACCGGAGAACAGAATCAAGTAGTAGGTGAATTTCGAGTAAAGCTTTTAGCAAAAACGCTATAACTTCGGAACTACTTAAGCGTTTGAAATCGGTTTAGCATAATCTTGTAGATTTTGAAGCGGCTTTTTTTTCAGCCTATCAATTTTTGTAAAAAGTCCTCGCTCACTGTATGTTGTTAAGCGTTTTACATTTTTTTTACCCGCTACCCCCCACATGCTTTTTTCTGCGCAGCATAACATTTTCAAGCGTTAATTTCAAAGCGTTTTCAAATTTAACTCAAATTACTTTCGTAATTTTCACTAAAGTTATTTTGAGGTAACCGGAGAACAGAATCAAGTAGTAGGTGAATTTCGAGTAAAGCTTTTAGCAAAAACGCTATATCCCCAGAAGTACTTAAGCGTTTGAAATCGGTTTAGCATAATCTTGTAAATTTTGAAGCGGCTTTTTTTTCAGCCTATCAATTTTTGTAAAAAGTCCTCGCTCACTGTATGTTGTTAAGCTTTTTATCTAAAAAACGCTTGAAAAACCATGGTTAAATAGTAAGCGTTTTACATTTTTTTTACCCGCTACCCCCACACGCTTTTTTCTGCTCGGCATAAAATTTTCAAGCGTAATCTCAAAGCGTTTTTAAATTTAACTCAAATAACTTTTGTAATTTTCACTAAAGTTATTTTGAGGTAACCGGAGAACAGAATCAAGTAGTAGGTGAATTTCGAGTAAAGCTTTTAGCAAAAACGCTATAACTTCGGAACTACTTAAGCGTTTGAAATCGGTTTAGCATAATCTTGTAAATTTTGAAGCGGCTTTTTTTTCAGCCTATCAATTTTTGTAAAAAGTCCTCGCTCACTGTATGTTGTTAAGCTTTTTATCTAAAAAACGCTTGAAAAACCATGGTTAAATAGTAAGCGTTTTACATTTTTTTTACCCGCTACCCCCACACGCTTTTTTCTGCTCGGCATAAAATTTTCAAGCGTAATCTCAAAGCGTTTTTAAATTTAACTCAAATAACTTTTGTAATTTTCACTAAAGTTATTTTGAGGTAACCGGAGAACAGAATCAAGTAGTAGGTGAATTTCGAGTAAAGCTTTTAGCAAAAACGCTATATCCCCAGAAGTACTTAAGCGTTTGAAATCGGTTTAGCATAATCTTGTAGATTTTGAAGCGGCTTTTTTTTCAGCCTATCAATTTTTGTAAAAAGTCCTCGCTCACTGTATGTTGTTAAGCTTTTTATCTAAAAAACGCTTGAAAACCATGGTTAAATAGTAAGCGTTTTACATTTTTTTTACCCGCTGCCCCCACACGCTTTTTTCTGCTCAGCATAAAATTTTCAAGCGTTAATCTCAAAGCGTTTTTAAATTTAACTCAAATTACTTTCGTAATTTTCACTAAAGTTATTTTGAGGTAACCGGAGAACAGAATCAAGTAGTAGGTGAATTTCGAGTAAAGCTTTTAGCAAAAACGCTATAACTTCGGAACTACTTAAGCGTTTGAAATCGGTTTAGCATAATCTTGTAGATTTTGAAGCGGCTTTTTTTTCAGCCTATCAATTTTTGTAAAAAGTCCTCGCTCACTGTATGTTGTTAAGCGTTTTACATTTTTTTTACCCGCTACCCCCCACATGCTTTTTTCTGCGCAGCATAAAATTTTCAAGCGTAAATCTCAAAGCGTTTTTAAATTTAACTCAAATTACTTTCGTAATTTTCACTAAAGTTATTTTGAGGTAACCGGAGAACAGAATCAAGTAGTAGGTGAATTTCGAGTAAAGCTTTTAGCAAAAACGCTATATCTCCAGAACTACTTAAGCGTTTGAAATCGGTTTAGCATAATCTTGTAGATTTTGAAGCGGCTTTTTTTTCAGCCTATCAATTTTTGTAAAAAGTCCTCGCTCACTGTATGTTGTTAAGCTTTTTATCTAAAAAACGCTTGAAAAACCATGGTTAAATAGTAAGCGTTTTACATTTTTTTTACCCGCTACCCCCACACGCTTTTTTCTGCTCAGCATAAAATTTTCAAGCGTTAATCTCAAAGCGTTTTTAAATTTAACTCAAATTACTTTCGTAATTTTCACTAAAGTTATTTTGAGGTAACCGGAGAACAGAATCAAGTAGTAGGTGAATTTCGAGTAAAGCTTTTAGCAAAAACGCTATAACTTCGGAACTACTTAAGCGTTTGAAATCGGTTTAGCATAATCTTGTAGATTTTGAAGCGGCTTTTTTTTCAGCCTATCAATTTTTGTAAAAAGTCCTCGCTCACTGTATGTTGTTAAGCGTTTTACATTTTTTTTACCCGCTACCCCCCACATGCTTTTTTCTGCGCAGCATAACATTTTCAAGCGTTAATTTCAAAGCGTTTTCAAATTTAACTCAAATTACTTTCGTAATTTTCACTAAAGTTATTTTGAGGTAACCGGAGAACAGAATCAAGTAGTAGGTGAATTTCGAGTAAAGCTTTTAGCAAAAACGCTATATCCCCAGAAGTACTTAAGCGTTTGAAATCGGTTTAGCATAATCTTGTAAATTTTGAAGCGGCTTTTTTTTCAGCCTATCAATTTTTGTAAAAAGTCCTCGCTCACTGTATGTTGTTAAGCTTTTTATCTAAAAAACGCTTGAAAAACCATGGTTAAATAGTAAGCGTTTTACATTTTTTTTACCCGCTACCCCCACACGCTTTTTTCTGCTCGGCATAAAATTTTCAAGCGTAATCTCAAAGCGTTTTTAAATTTAACTCAAATAACTTTTGTAATTTTCACTAAAGTTATTTTGAGGTAACCGGAGAGTTCATTTGCTTTTTTTTTTACTTTAAGCTGGTTTTAACAAATGTGTTATTTTCCTTTTCAAAAGATGATTTTAGAAACATTAAAATTATCAAGAATTCTTTTCAAAATCAAGATTTTTTTAAGTGTATGTCAAGAATTTTGCAAAATTGGATCTGGCTAGCCTAGACACCAATGACTCAATGTGATACAGTTTTAGAATTTTCCTGAACATTGTAGTGTTTTCTGATGTACATATCTACAAAAATGATGGATTGACGGAATTCCAATAAAACTTCTTGACTTTTAACCTCTTGTAGAGAGGTCAGCTAAACGTGTTAGCATAATTTTTTTTTAATAAACTTTGTTTCAGAGTGAACGCGTCATGAAGTGCTATCAGCACTAAGATTATCAACAATGTCAAGACTTGCATATTTCATTCAATTCTCCTGTATGGCATTATCGTATGAGGAAACTTCTGTAGAAATGACCTACGTATATCTTTAGTGCTTTAAGCATCACATAAAATGATAAGATACATCATGGTGAAATAATGCAGGCGGCATCGGTACGGCAACAAATACAACATTATAACAAAAATGGAAATTAGTCCCATAACAAATCAGCCCTTTAGTGGGATTTTCAGGATCCACCTTCCCACGACTTTGGTTAGGAAACCACAACCAGCGGACGGGCGAAACTTCAGCAAAGACAATCTCTCTGAAAGGAAAGAAGCACACCAGCGGAGACCTCAGCCAATATTCAGTGCGGTGCCCTGCCACCAGGGACTATGAACTCCCGTGGTCAGCCGCTATCAAAAGAAATCGTAAAGATCTCTTGAGGTCTGTCAATTTTGAATTTTTCCGCAATCCCAGATATAGACTGCACCGGTTTATGTAATACTAAAAGGTGAACTATCCTTAACAACATCTCTACACTCCGGGAGAGGGTTAAGGCACGTTAATATTATATAATAAAATATGTTTTGGTACAATTAAGCTAAAAACGTATAAGTTTAGAGAAAAGTTTTTACAATTTCAAAACTTCATTTTGCCATACCTGACAAACACGCATATGCATTTGCATGCAAAAAGTACAAACAAAAAAGCCTTAAAGTATGTCATCAAGACTTTTTTGTTTTTGAGACTAGAATAACTGAAAAGAAAAACAACTGAATAAGGGTTTTGTTGCTTTTTCTAAACTCTAACACACATATTTCTCTAGCAAACCCAGTTTTGTAATTTAATTCAAATCCTTTATTTTTTATAACTTTATTTTCTTTTTACTGTTAACTGGGCCTGTCATTTTGTATTTGTTATTTCGAGTTTGAGTCTCATAAATATTTTTTTACTGTCCAGTTTTATAGTTACACAAATTGAACATTGAACAAAGCCCAAATAAATGTTTATTCAATTTATTATACATAAAAACAAACATATATTTTTAAACCAATTTTGTAATTTGTTACTGAAACTTTTTGTAAAACGTTGGTGGTAGAAGTCGTTTGTAAAACATAAATGCCCTGTCACTTTAAATTTAATGTTTTAAATTGAACAGTAAAAATAATATATGAATAAAAACATAAGAAAAAAGCAACGAACGATGAATTTTTTAAAAAGCTTGTAAGAATTTCCTTAAAGTTCTTACAACATAATTGCTGGCATAACATTAATCTTTCTAAAAGAGTGTTTACACTCGCAAACAAAAATATTTCTATATCTGTGGATTAACAGTATGCATACATTTGGCGAAATCATAATCTTAAAATTTTAGTGATTTTATATCGACAGCGCAATTTCAAAACATGCTAAATCGAAAAAGTGAATTTTGCAGGAGAAGCTCTTAAAGTTTACGGACGATAAAACAGCCAGAGTTCAATAATACTCAATTCAAAAATGGTTAAAAAAATTCAAAATATGCTAAGTCGACTTAGCCTGTTTTGGAATCAAGCTGTCGATATTTTCTTGGCTTGGTTTCTTTCGGTTAAATTTAGTTCATTTCCGTAGCTAGTTAACAATAAAGGGCGCTTTAAGTTAAAGTTCGATAGAACTAACAAAAGGGTTGGTTATCGAAATAAACTTTCAAAATAAGTCATCGATCTGTAAACAAAAAATTGTGATCAGCGATTATACTTTTTTTGGCTTAACCTATTCGTTGATTTACAAAATTGCCGCTAATGCAGTGAGACCAAACCACAACAGACCCTAAAGACAACATTACATCGAAAAAATACACCGTTGGTTGCGTTATACAAGCTGATGGCAACATCGGACTTTATTTCTTTAAAAACGAAGCTTGAGTTCGCGTTACGGTCAAAGGTCATCGTTACTGCACCATAATGAATGGATTTTTGTTTGAAAATATAAATGCCATTGATCCGGGCAAGATGAGGTTTTAACATAATGGCGCTACGTATCGTAAGGCGACTGAAACCATCGACATTGATCGTGTTATACGGGAAGGCGTCTAGAATGCGCTTCGTCAAGAACATCTGTGGCGGCTATATGCCCTAAATAATTTTCATATGAATGTGACGTCTTGACCTTTCGAATAAAAAATATTTCTTTTGTTTAAGATTTATTTTTGTGTATTATTTTTGACAATTTCAAATTCTATCGGGCTTAAAAAGAACACTTTATAGGAGGACCGGTCTTTTACAGTATTTTTTTTTTAAATCGGTATAATGGTGAAATATGCTTAAAACTGATTGATCTTTTATTAAAAATTAACAATAGGCAAAATTTTAATTGTTACCATACTTCCATAAACTGTTAAGGACGGTGCTGCCACATTAGGAAAAACGAGTTTTATCAAAGAACTTTACTATTATATAAAACAATATTTTTTTATTTAATCTCCTAATTTTTTTGAAAATATACAAATAAAAAAGTAATTAATAGTTAAAGTTCAAAGACCTGTTTGGTATTGTTTCACGATAATGCAGATAAATTTGGGATTTTGTTTTAAAACATAAATTTTGTAGCCCTTTGTCAGGATAAGATCAAGCGGATGGAGCATGACCTCAACCAATTCTCACGTGTGCGGTTTTTCACCCAACAGCTCACAAGTCTCTATAAATCAGAAAAAATGCTAAGTAAAGAGTGTTTTAAATATTAAATAGAGACTTAACTGTCCTGAGGTTCCATAATCTGGCAACGCTATTGTCATGCTACGTTTAACGACGATATAAGCCACGATTTAAGCTCTCTGAAACTATGTAGATTGCCAAACATGCTGTTCATACGATTCATTCTGGTTTTATTTTGACATTTTTGTGTGTTGTTGGTGTGATTTTATTTGAAATAGATTAAAATCAATTGGGGGATTCACAAGGTGTCATAAAGTCATATGTCTTAAAATAATAACATGAAAAAATACGACTGTTGTGAGCAACCCCTCATAATTTAATGTGCTATTAATTACGACAGCACAATAAACATAGCAAGCAAAGTTCTATTTATTTAAGACACTTTTTGTTTACAAACCAACAACAATATTTTTAAACCATTGTAAAATGTTAGAACATTATGACAATAAACCATGATAGCACACCTTGTGAATACCCCAAATGTATCAATTAAAAATATATTATTTAATACTTTTATCAATATTATTATTTAATAATTATCACTTTCTTTTATTTAACATGAATTTTTATTTTGTTTCTTCTTTGTTTTCATTCTCTTTTGAGAGCCAGTTCAGATAAACTAGTGATAATTTATTATCCGAATTAGAGATGATAGTACATTTTTCCTGTTTCGCAGCATGCCTCAAAATGAAACGACCTGTTTCACTCCCAAAATGTTGCATGGCAAAACATGTTGTTTCAATCATGTTTGCGGCGCGAAACACGAAAATTGGTGTCCGTGTGAACATGGTATCAGTGTGTTTAGGTTTGCAATTTTATCATAAATCTGCCAACTGCAGAAAAGACTTGTTAAAATGAATAAAATGAAATCGTTTAAATGGCTTAATTTAAAATATTAAAACGATCTAAAATAATTATTCGAAGATATGTATATTTCACTGCCAGTGTGACTACGTTAACATTTAACAATTTATAAGGTTCGTGTATGCATAACATTTTTCAATATTTCTTATAGCTAATAAAACTCTTCTAGATATTTTATAGATAAAAAAAACTGTAATAACAGCAGAACATAGCTATAACGAGCTCGAAGAGACCGACACTTTAAGTATGTTATACACATAGTTTGCCATATCCTTTAAAAGGCTCGTTATAACGGAATTCGTTGTAAACGCTGTAATTTTTATGAAATTTGAAAGCAAAGTCAATGGAACCCGATGGCAAGAGTTCGTTAGTCATCGTCCAGACTTACAATGTTTGTTGCTGGAATTTTAAAAAATTCTGCTTTGAAATTGCATTAGCGTCCAGATTGTGAAATTATAGTTTTGCAACTTTTGAATTTTTTTCTTGTCTTTCCTCTTCTCCCTTTCATATTTTATATATTGTAAATACAAATGCACCTGCAGTCAACTTCAAGTTAAAAGTGCGAGAATAACAAATCAAAACGAAATTGCAGAGTACATGAAACTGAGTACCCCTCTCCAATCTTCTAACCCCTCTCACCAATAAAATCAAGAACTGCTGCAACAAAATTGCAAGTCTAGACGGTGACTTATTCAGTTTCTTTGATACACACGGTGTTCGTTATAATCGCGTTGCACTTTATTCAAATCTTGGTCAAAGTATAGCTGTATCTAAGTTAGGGTTTTCAATTTCCCTGTCTTTTTTCATTCCTATGGCATATTTGTGTTTCTTTGTTTTACCTTTTTATAAAGTTTTTTATTTGGATCCAGAAAATCGTTATTATAGTAGTTAAATTTTCGCCAAAATCAAAATTTCCCTTTCTTCACCCCCTTAACCTTAACTTGGCACCAATTTTTTATACGAATTCGGGCATTATTTACATTTGTATATACGTGTACTTTTATATGTTTTCCGAATTATTTTAAAAGAGACTTAGCGAGAACGTTACTTGCCCTTGCAACTGGCTTTGTCAGGAAAAATATTAGAAATTAGTCACTAAGTCGGAATCATGTAAAAGTTATAGCTATTTTAAAAATTGAATATTTACAAATGTAAATACTGCCCAAGGTAGGGTTAATGTTGCTAAAGTCTTAAAACTAATAGCCTATTTCCGAAGTGCGAAAGAATTTATTCTTTCGAACAACTACATTTAAAATAAAAACAAATTCTAAAAACTTTGTTTTAGTTTAAAATGTAGTTGTACGAACGAAAGAATTCTTTCGCACATCGGAAATAGAAAGTAAAGAATTTTCCATATGATGTTAAAATCTAAATCCTGATTTGAAAAACGAATACAAATCAGCATCGTAAATTGTGCTCTAATTATCTTTTTATTTACTCTGGTTAATATTTCTCGTGTAAAAATTGACACGGGGATTTCCGAAATATATTTTCCGGGAATTCCGTGGATTTTCTTTCCGAATAGAAACCCTAAGCCATGTGTAAAAGTGTTGTGCATATATGATGGATACTTAATCCCTGGAATCAAGGTTTTTATGACTCTTAATCTTAAAAAAAAACTTGCAGTTTGTCTAGTTTTAGTTAAATTCTTTGCCTTTTTTCAGATTTTTTTCGCCATGCATGTTAAGAATTTCTGTCGTATTTGTTGTTAAATCTAAAAGAACACTCCCAGATTTTGTTGCTTGTGTCAATGGTAACAGATTTAAAAAAAAAAAAAAATGGATACACTCTGATATTTTGTTCATTACAAGATTTTAAGTCCGCATATTTTATGACCAAATAAACCAACAAGAAAACATAAATTTTTTATTAAATTTCTTATAAGTATTTTAATTTTTTATATTTTTTATCTCAAGTATTATTGTTTATCAAAAGAATTTTGTTGATTTATTAACTTCAAGAAGGATTTATTACTATTTAAATTGATAATAATAAATTTATATATACCTAGACAGAGAAAAATAACTCGGATTTAAATTGTAATTAACATTAACAAACAGTTCAAGGTCAACCGAGTAATGTTAAATAATTATTCAGTATTTGAAATAAATAATAAAATCCAAAATTTAAAATGAGCATGCACTTTGTAAAGACTTGCTGCTATTTTAAATACCAAACATAATTCTATTAAGAATCACTTGAGTACGTATTAGGGAGATCGATTATTTGACTTTTTCATAAACCGGTTTTCGAATATTCCGAATAGTTTCTACTTAATAAAATTTAAAATTACCGGTTAACCGGTTTAAATTCGAATACATAAAAACATAAAAATCAAACAAGTTATTGTAATAAAACGTTAATTTAAATAAAAATAAAACTATTCAAAAAGGAAAGGAACCAACAAAATATAAACAGTACGAGGGCGGATCAATAAGTCCGTGACTTTTTGAATGAAACGGTTTTTTTACAAAAAAAAAAATTTATTTTTCAACATAATCTCCTTTTAGCTCAATACACTTAGTCCAATGTTTCTCCAATTTGTGTATCCCTTCCAAAAAATAGGATTTTTCGAGGTCCATAAAATAGGCATTTGTTTGACCAATAATTTCATTGTTGGAGCAAAATCTCTTTCCAGCGAGCCATTTCTTTAAGTTCGGAAATAGGAAATAGTCACTGGGGGCTAAATCCGGAGAATATTGCGGATGAGGTACCAATTCGCAGCCCAATTCATGTAATTTTGCCATTGAGACTGCACACGTGTGCACCCGTGCATTATCTTGATAAAAAAGCATGACATCAATAGCATCAAATCTTACGATCTTTTACTCTTCGATGGGCCAACACCATATCGTGAATTTTTTCGACTTTTTCGGGTGTATCGACTTCAATTGGCCACCCAGAACGTTCAGCGTCATTTGTACTTGTGCGAACACAACGAAAGTCAGTAAATCACTTTTTTACCATTGAAATCAATGGTGCAGAGTCCCCATAGTATTTATCAAGCTTTTCCTTGGTTAATTGAGTTTTTTTTTCGCAAAAAATTATGTTTAATGAGCACTCGAAATTCACTTTTTTCCATGTTTAAAAAAGGTTGTATGTTTTGAACAGCTGTTAAACGCAAAGTAAATGACGGAACTTGCTCAAAACTGGGCAGTAGTCTGTTAATAGGTGGTTATTGATGGGAGCAATGTTGCATTTCATATAACTACGAGGGAAGTTCGAAAAGTCACGGACTTATTGATCCACCCTCGTAGATATGACTTAAGGTATGTTCAGTACTGAAATTCTGTAACTTTTTAACGACAAAAATTTGTCGTTAAGTAGTCAAAATTCGTAAGTAAACGATAATTGTCGTTAAGAGCTATTCTGTAGTGACATTTTAACAATTTTTGTCGGTAAATAATATCGGTAGCTAACGACAAAGAAAAACTTGTTAAAAAATAACGATAATAAATGTATTGTTAGCTGTTTAAAAATATATTGTAAAGAAGCAATTTTCAATACAAAAAAGTAAGAAAGTAAAGTCGACCCTACACCACTGTACTTTGGACCCATGGGCAATAATTTTTCCGCCAAAAAGAGTATGTTCTGGGGATACAGATTCACATAAGTGATGTTTGTGCCAAATAATATCTAAATATCTACTTCTATTACTATGATTACTACTATAAGATAACATAGAAGCTATTATACAGGTTACTTATTAGAAGCTATTTTCGGGAGTGTATTTGTATGAGAGCTGTGGCCAAATATGGACCGATTCTAATTAAATTTGTTCTGTTGATTAAGGTTGCTACAAAATATTTTTGGACCTAATAAAACCTAAATACCTATAAAACAAGATGGTTAGTGGACACAAAAACTATATTCCAATATAAAACAAGATGGTTAGTGGACACAAAAACTATATTTCGGAAAGGATTTTTTAATATGGGCTAATATAAAATTAAGAACCGTTTTTCACCACTTATGACCTTGTGATCATAAACACATATGTGTCAAATTTGATCAAATTATTTCCAAAATTGCAACCTGTACTTTGCGCACAAGGTTAACTTGGACATTAGGGATGGGCAATAAATATCGATATATCAAAATATCGATATTTATATAGATATATATCGCCGATATTAAAAATACCCATATATCGATACATCGATATTTAATTACGACTATCGAATTCGATATTTTTAAGATTTCTTTATAATAAAATTAAACATTTTAACCGTTGCTCAACTGCTTACAATACTCTTGTTTTTTAAGAATTGCATCATATATTTTTTAACCAATATTAAGAAAGTAACGGCGTTTTTCCATTGTACATTTTCATAGATTACACAGTTCAGTTTTGTCTCGGTTTTGTTAGAGATGACAACTTAAAAATAAGCGCGGAAAAAATATTCTGGAAAAAGGGTTCCTAGAATTATGCAAAATTATGGCTTAATTATGGCGTATTAGCAGCAATAGACGAAAGAAAGTTGGAATGTTAATAATGAAAAAAATATTTTTTTTTTATTTGAGCATGTTATATATTAAAAATAAAATATGGCACAGTTTAATTGTATAGTATGTGTCACAAGTTTACCGGCAGTATATAATCCGGCATTATATAATCACAATTAATTTTTTTTTTTTAGATTTCATATGGCGAATAAAAATTTTTTTTTGTATTCTTTACTTTTTTTTGGAATTTTTTTTATTGTAGAATTAACTTCCGGTCCCTCGATTTTAAACGAAAACTTCCTTCGCATAACTAACATTAAAAACTAAATTTTAAAATTGATTTTTGTTTTAAATAAATGTTTAGCGAATCAAAGTTTCGTTCGAAATAGAGGGACAGGCAGTAACTTTGAAATTAAAAGAAACAATAAAAAGTTAGAATGGAATTACATGTAATATATTTGTGCATATGTAAATATGTATTGACATAGGTATATTAAGTTTTTAAATTTGGTAATAATTTCAGCTTAATACGTTCGATACATCGATATATCGATATTTTTAATTAATAAATATCGATACTCATAAAAAATATCGATACAATATATATCGATAAATTTTTTCAATTTGCTCATCTCTATTGGACATACAACCAGCCAACCGGATGAAAATACGGACCTCGTTAGACCGATTCTGAAATTAATTCTGAGTCAATCGTTATATTAAAAGGGGGGTTTAAAACCTATATTTAAGTGTGTTACATATATTTGCACAATCACATAATATACTCTCCACATACAGTAGTGTGGGTTTAAAATAGTAATAACAAAATTTAGTGCTAGAGTGGCGCGGACACCTTGAACTTGTTACCTATGTATGAAAAGATTTGAAAATTACATATTTCTTAAAAAATATAATCAATAATTAGTATTGTGGTTATTTTATTGAACTGTTTATGGTTTTAATCCAAATTTAGATATTTTAATTTAGGCTTAAGTTCATTGAATTTAATTTGCATTAAATTATTTTTTATGAAGAAAGGAATTTTTACAACATGGAAGATTAATTAAAATTGTTATTGATAATTTTCATTCTTGACTGACCTGGGATTCGAAGCCAGCCTGTCTGGCGTGTGATTCGAACCCTTTGAGAAGACCTAGTGGTTGAGGTCGAAACATGTCAGGGTAACCAGCCGCCTGGGTTCGAATCACACGCCAGACAGCCTGGCTTCGAATCCCAGGTCAGTCAAGAATGAAAATTATCAATAACAATTTTAATTAATCTTCCATGTTGTAAAAATTCCTTTCTTCATAAAAAATAATTTAATGCAAATTAAATTCAATGAACTTAAGCCTAAATTAAAATATCTAAATTTGGATTAAAACCATAAACAGTTCAATAAAATAACCACAATACTAATTATTGTTAACAGCTAAGGCACGAGCTATGTTTACATTTGTCCTTCAAGTTGTGCTGAAAAAGGTCAACTAAAAAAGAAAGACAAAAACAGGAAAAACAAAAAAATGTACTTTGGACTTCAAGAAGAATTCTTGACAAAAGTACGAAAAAACAGAAGTAAGGAAAACATGGGAGATCAATTAAAAATGGATAATCATTCAAAAAAGCAAATTTCGATCTACCAAAGCTTAAAATACAATTTGGTTTAAGGATTGATGTTTGACTACTGACGTCAGCAGTCTTCGATGGCTGCGAGTGTAAGACGGCAAATCCCTTTGAGAAGACCTAGTGGTTGAGGTCGAAACATGTCAGGGTAACCAGCCGCCTGGGTTCGAATCACACGCCAGACAGCCTGGCTTCGAATCCCAGGTCAGTCAAGAATGAAAATTATCAATAACAATTTTAATTAATCTTCCATGTTGTAAAAATTCCTTTCTTCATAAAAAATAATTTAATGCAAATTAAATTCAATGAACTTAAGCCTAAATTAAAATATCTAAATTTGGATTAAAAAAATATAATCAATATTTACTCGATTTCATTCATGTTTTATTCAAAGTAAATTTTCCAAGCAAATTTATTTTATTAATATTTAAAAAATTTCAACTTTGACGTTCTTACATTTTTAACGATATTTGTCGTTAATATTTCTAAACGAAAATATTTGTTTATTTAAAATATAGAATAATAAATTCGTTAAAGATACAGAGATTTATAGTAACTTAACGATATCGGTAGTTAAATTCAAAAAGTTAAAGAATTGCGGTACAGACCTAGCAAATATTTGACGATAAAATTTAAGAAAAGTGTGACCAGTAAATTGGTCAAACTTTAGCTT
Source organism: Pollenia amentaria (assembly GCA_943735925.1). Lineage (NCBI taxonomy): Eukaryota > Metazoa > Arthropoda > Insecta > Diptera > Polleniidae > Pollenia > Pollenia amentaria. The sequence goes on from OX031008.1 coordinate 113,289,244, forward strand.
TATTTTTACAATTTCTCTTTATTTACTAAACTTTATTTTTAATTTAATGTAATTTAGAAATTGTTAAATGATGTTTGATTTATAAAAACGTTTTGAAAAAGCAAATAAAAAAGTATCGGAATTAAATAAATTTATTTTAAATGAGTTTAAGGTGCCTATTATGAACTTAATTCGATTTTCGACAGCAGTAGAATTAATTGATCGAACGAATTTTCATTTCACTTTTAATAAAAAATTTTTGGTAACAAATTTAAAAAATAAAACTTATATAAATCATGACTACGACGGAATTATGGGTGGTCCCAAACTATTAAGCTCCTGTGAGATTTCATCCCACTTTTCTGTAGCCTGAACTTTTGTAAAAATTCCTTTTGCCAACAATGGATTTTGTTCCATAAGGGAAACAAGCTGTTCCAACTGCTGCTTACTACTGACGACTTTAGACCTGCATAAAATAACCAAAAATAATTAAGAAAGTGGAATTTGCACACCAAAACTAATAAATGAACGAAAAATTACATATTCAACAATTTTTTTTTTAAAATTATTTACACCGTCGAAAGCAAATTTGTTTTCGTTGAAAAATTCGATGCACAACGAAATTTTCGACAGTGCTGCCAATTCATAATACAAAATTAACATTCGATAGTCGATGTTCGATAGCCAGCGAAAATCGTTTATCGAATGTAACTCATAATATGGGCCTAAATTTGTTGGTGGTTAAGCATGTCTATATGAATCAGTAGACTTCAACTATATTTTTGAAAAGTTGCAAAAAAAACCTCTCAGCCAGGATTATATATTTTAAGTTATTTTGTTTCAGCGCTATAGAAACGAATATGTTTTTTGTATGACATATTTTTCAAATCTTCGACCATAATTTAAAACCTTCCATGACATTGTTTGATTTTTTTTAATTTGGTTTTTTAGTTCTTGGTGTTTTAAAAAATAAAACTGATGAATTTTTTCCATATCGTTGATTCCGCCAGGATAATATAGTTTTTAGCATGAAGATGTGCTAGAACTACTTAAGAGTTTTGGCTGCGTATTTTAGGCCCCTATTACGGTTCACAACTCTACTCGGTTGAGTTGAAATTTTTTGATTTTTGTATAATGGTTTACAACTTTGCTAAATTGGGGTGAAAAAAACATAAAAAATTTACAACTCATCACAACCAGTTGTTTTAATTACGACTCAACTGTGTTTAGTTGTGAACCGTAATATTGGCCTTAGTAAAGCATTATTTTTCGTGTCTTAAGAACTTCTTCGAACGGAGTTAAGTTTTATTTGGAGTATATTAATGTCAAGCATGTGGACTAATTAAAGGTGATTAATAAGTCGTGACGGGGAAAAACCTTTGCAATTTATCATTTTCGGGAACTTTAGGCACCTAACTGTCTTTTTAATCTCATTCGGAATATCTCCACAGATAACATCTAGTATATACAAATATATTTAATATTTAGAATACTCTCGCTTACTTATTAACTGAACACTTTTTTGTAGTATTTTTAATTGTTTTTGGTTTTTTTTTACAAGAACACACGCCTTTATAAGCGATTTGTATTTACATTGATCATAATGTTTTTTGACTTTTGTTACATTTTGTTTTGACATTCTTCATAAAAAGTTTAAGTTTTTCCCATATGCAATTAGAAAAATACTTGAATTGCGGGTACATTTACAAGACTAAGGAAAATGTACATAAATCACATTATTAAAATAACCTGTTTATTATAACAAAATAACCGGTATATTTGATATTCGAAAAATTTACATTTTAAAATAATCGGCTTGGGCAAAACTAAAATAACCGGTTACAACCGAATAATCGTTCGATTTCCCTAGTACATATATTTTTTTGTTACTTCTTTAGCAGCAACGCCACTAAAGATGAATTATTTGGCCTCGAAATTTTCTAATAGCCATCACAAATTACAGATTATGTCTAATAAATAAGTCTGCTCCACAAGCCTTTTGTAAACATTATCAGGGGTGTTCTGTAAATCGAGTACGCAAAACGCCAGAATTTAAATGTGGTTTTTCTAATAAGATTTTTGTAGTAAGAGAAATACAAATACAATACAATACAAATAATTCTCTAATAAACAGAATTCTATACGAAAATTAAAACTGATTTTATATAATAATTTAATAAATAATTTTTTCTGTGTAACGCAGGAAATCAACTAATATTTGTGTAAACGCTCCCTCGGTTGCAGTTATTTTTCTAAAAATATAATAATTTCTTACATTATGTTTTATTTTATTCAATTATAATTATAAATTTCTAAATCTTTTCTAAATCAATTCAACAAATAAATTACTTAAATGATTTTGAAAATTATTTATTTTGTACATTATTTTTTTAAATTTTAATAGCCTAAACAAAAAAAAACCATAAAATTTATTACAACCTTTTGTTTTTAAGCATTAAATTTAAGACGACACAACTTAATTTTATTACGACAACCAATAATTCTCATACTTATTGGACGGACAATAAATACAATTGTTGAAAAAGAAATAAAAATAGCAACCTTGGGCATTTTTTTTTTTTGTTAAATAAAACTAAATTTATTGATTTAAGCGTTTTGTTAACAAAATAATGACAAATTAATTGATGGCAATAATTAATGTCTACAATTGTAAAACAAAGGATTATTGCCAAAACGCTTAATTATAAGTAGAGATACAAATTTATAGCATTTAAAACATGTCAGAATTTTTTACTTTAACGTTACGTGAAATTTTAAATAAGAAATCACTTAAATCATTAATAGTGTACGACCGAACGCACTTCTTCAGACCGAAATCGGACTGTAATCGAATCCAAAAACGAATATTTTTTTATTGATCTTTTTTGATTTGTTTATTTAATAAGCAGAAAATTTACAAAAATCTATTTTTTTTGTACCTTTAATGTGATATTAATGAAGACGTTTTAATTAAGTTGTATTATTGAATTAATTTATATAAAATATGTAAAATTAAAAATGTAAAACTTTTGAAAAACATAAACCACTACAAAATGTAAAACATTTAAGTTTTTATTTATTTATAGATCTTTTTAAATCAGATTTTTGAATTTACTATACAGTATTAATTTTGTTTTTAAAAATTATTTATATAAAAAATATAAAAGTGAATCTATTTATTTATAAGGACTGTAACGGGTTTAGTATTCACCGGTGATGTGATACATTTCATTAGGACTATTTAAAAAATAGTTCTAGGAATTGTTTTGTTAGGATAATACCAAGGACTGGCATTAAAGTTACTAACACTCAACACGTTTATTAAGAATAGATGTGTTACTGGACAAACGGTACCTGTAAGGTGTTAATTAAGCCCCTCCAATGTAAAAGTGATAGGTCCCATTCATATAAGGTGTTAGAACTAGGACCGGTCTCTACCACCGAAAAACCTATAATGGGACTAGTTTAGTGCCACTTCGCTTCCCTCTACGGAATTGTAATGTGTAACGGGTAATCAAATAATAATATTCTCCCTTTCTCTGGGGTAAGTGTTTAGGTTAGAAACTAATCTCACTTTCAGATTATTTCCAGTACGAATCGAGATAAAACCAACATAAAAATTCTTGAATCAAGCACAGTTAATATTTATTTTTATCTGAGATTTATTTTATCTGACTTTTAATAAAGTCAATCCCGTTTTCAGATTATTTTAAGTACGGGGCTCTTGAAAAATCCATACCTGAATCCAGTATTCTGTTCTTGATTTAAGTGCGGATGGGTTGTTTTGTCTTTTCAGTGTAGTTGTTTTAGTTTACAATCCAAAGTCGCGGTAAGGGCAAGAGTATAATCTTGCCGGATTAGGCGCTCAAATTGCTACCTTTAAAATTGCTCGGCGAGCGGTTGGTAAACTCATTGTTTGTCACCATGGAGTAGGCCTTAGGGCAGTTATCTATAAAAATCTTTTCCACATCTATGTCTTTAGGTGTTTGGGTATTAAGAAATTGTTTTATTTCCTATAAAGGCAAAAATACAGCCAACCAGTCACCACACATACACTCACAGAAAAATTCATCCTCATATTGATGATGCCCTAACATCAGAATTGCGACATCAATGTTATTACAAATGGCATCAATCAGGTAAAACGTAACATCAATCCAATGACGAACGTCATCATAAAATTTTGTCATACTTTATGCGTCCTCTATGCTATGACTACAGTGACATCAATTCGATGCGACATTTTGTGTATTATTAAGATCATTTTCATGTTTAAAAAGTAAAATGAGAAGCAAAAATTCCCATATTCTATTTTTTAAAATTATTTAGTTAAATTCATAAAATTTCCAAAGAAGAATGATTACGAAAACAATATCGGGCGAGCTGCTGGTGTCTTATAAATGAGAACTCTTCTGTAAACAAAGGGCGCAGAATACAACAAAAGTGAAACAAACATTCGTAACGGGTCGGTAAATAATAATATTCTCCACATTGACTTATAAGTCAATCCCAATGACAAACTGTCATTAAATTAAGCCTAATGAGACGTTTCTTCTATATTACTGAGTCATCGCACTGATGACATGTTTTATTAAATTGACTCCGATTCGTCATTTCTGTGATCCCGATGAGTCAACCCACGGATGACGTTATTTCAGTTTTTAACCCTGATGACAATTGGATAACTGATCTTAAGGCTGACACCACAATGATGTAAAGTACATGGGGTCAAAAACGAAGACACTTGTCATTGTTCTGATCTCAAAATGCATCAGCGTTATGACGCTTTTTCTCAGTGTAATAGAAAAACATTTTTTTTTTACAAATTTTGCTAAAAGTACAGTGCTCGGCAGAAATTTTACCGAACACCGATTATCAATCAAATATCATAGCTTTTGCCGAACTCCGACACCAAACCCAAATGTTCGGTCAGACTCTTCTCATTAGTGAAATATATAATTTTACTTTAATCTTTGTATTTTTTTTTTCTTTAAACAAAATAATCTTTTATATAAACATCAACAAAAAAAATATTTTGTCAAAATCAACTTGAAATGCGCAAAATCTGTCTCTATTTAAGGATTAAAAGTTCAAAAACCTTTGGATGTAAACATTAAAAAAAAAAACAAAAAAAAAATTAAAGAATTGTTTGCGTATATTTTGTTAAACAACACAAAAAAAAGCTTTAATTAGTCAAACAAAAATATTTTCGTTCAAAAAAAAAAAAAAAAAAAAAAAAAAAAAAAAAAAAAAAACCAAATACTGATTAAATGTGTGCAAAGAATTAAAAAAAAATTATTTTAGTAAAATATAAAAAGCAATAACATAAATTAATTAAAGTACCAATACTTTGCATTACAAAATCTTTTAAATGCAAAATCTAATTGAAGTCATGTCATATTTGCGTACTTTTTAATTTTGATTAACCCACGTATTATATAATTAAACATTTCAAGTCATATTTGTTTTAAATTACGTAGCTTTTTACCATGTAATTTATTTAAATTGCTATATATATGCAAATTTGGCAAAAAAAAAAATTGTTATTCACTTGGGTTTAAATTTGGCACCAGAGCTTAGATGTCATTTTATGGCGTTTCATCATAAATAAACATAAACAATTTTGCATATTAACTGGTTTAGACAGAGTTTAAAATTAAAAATTTTTTTTTTTATAAATATTACAAGTCAAATCACAAATTATATTCTAATAATTTTTCCGAGCAATTGAAACGTAGAACTTCAGCCCGTTCTAGTGAAACAGACTTTTTGGACTCTTTGGGGGCGGGAAAAGAATCCTCAACCCTCATACTAAAAAACTAGCTCACTACTTGCTAGCAAACCGAGGCACCATTTAATTAAATAAAAATGAATTAATTGTATTAAATAAACAAAATTTTCCATTTTATTTTAAATAATAACACTTCTGGCCAATTTCACCAATTTATTTAAATATCAATTAGGTTGTTCACGGAAGGCTCGTTATCAGGTTATAAGGTTATTTAGTTATATTCACAACAACAAAATACATTTCTTCAAATTTTTTTAAAATATATTTGGTTGGTTTTAATATAACTACATAACCTTATAACCTGATAATCCGCCTTTCGTGAACAACCCAAATTTATCTTTTAAATTCGTAAAATTTGAAAAATCGCAAGTTTTAAATATAATTGGTAAAATTGACCATTAAACTATAATTCGAAGATAAACCAAATCGTTATAAAAAACTAAGGAGTTAGAATGAACCAAAAACTATCAAATCCCAAATTGTTCTACTTTTCTTTGTAGAGTACTAAAGAAATAATAATAATTTTTTTTTTTTTTAATTTATTATTCTTTAAAAACAATTAATTTAATAGACTGCATGGTTTTTTAAAAGTGTAATTTGCATAATTTTCTTTACTAAATTTGTTTAACAAAATTATTTTTTAACCAATTTTGTAAAATGATATGTCCAATAATAATTTGAATGACAAAACGTGTTTAAAATATTCTATAAATGTTTTATTAAACTTAAGACGCCATAAGTTATTTTATTAGTTGTTAACCAAATAAATTTTTAATTAAAAATAAAAAGTATTTTACTAATATGGCTTCAAAAAAATTTAACTTGGCAGCAACATAAGGAAAAAGAGCTTTGAGTGCCAACTGTGTTTTGTTTTTAAATCTTGTATTATAAAACATTTTTACATTGCAAAGAAATCTTGTGGACTTGATTTGAAATCTTCTTCCAAATCGAGTGTGTTTATATAGCAGCTTTTTGACATTAGCAAGATTTTGTTTTCATAACTAAATCAGCTGACTGAAAGTTTTCTGCATAACGAAAAAAGCATTTAAAACTTTACATTACCTTTATTTTAATTTATCAATCAGGGGTGTGCTAGAAATCGAAAACGTAAAACGCAAGAATTTTAAAAGTCGTTTTTAATAAGATTTCTGTAATAAAATAATTTAAAGATAAATATGATGCAAATATTTCTTTATTAAACAGAATTTTATAAGAAAAATTTGATTAAGTGTTAAAAACAACTTTCAAATTCTTGCATTTTACGTTTTCGATTTCCAGCACACCCCTGAACATTAGTTGTTTGTTTCATTTAAAAACAATATTCATTATATTTTATATTTTTTAGTACTTTTAACAGTCTGCCGTTTTTCTTAGGGTTTTTGTTAAAATGTCGATTTTTACAGGGTAGAGACGACTCATCTCATTAAGCTCAATTTAATGAAAGTTTGCCATTGGGATTGACTTAAATCAAAGTGAGAGAATATTATTATTTATTTACCCGCTACACTTTTGTTGTAATCCGCCCTTTGTTTACAGAGGAACTCTCAATTATAAGACACCAGCAGTATTCCCGATATGGTTTTCGTTATCATTCTACATTGAAAATTATATGTATTTAACTAAGTAATTTAAAAAATAGAATATGGGAATTCTGGCTTCTCATTTTACTTTCTCAACATGAAAATAATGTTGATATTACACAAAATGTGGCATCGAATTTGTCACTGTAGTCATAGCATAGATGACGCATAAAATATGACCAAATTTTATGATGGCATTCGTCGTTGGAATCACTTTCTGAGTCGATCTAACGATGTCCTCCCGGCTGGCTGGCTGTCCATGTAAACTTGTGCGCAAACTACAGGTCCCAATTTTGAAGATAATTTGATGAAATTTGATACAAGGACCAAGTCTATTAATAATGGGGCGAGTCGGTCTATAATTTCATATAGCCCCCATATAAGCTGCTTTCGAAATAGTGTCTTTGTGCCCACTATCAAACCAATTTTAATGAAATTTAAAACCTAGACAGATTTATATTTATATGGACACATAAGCTATGCATTTAAAAAAAAATAGGACCACGAGGGAAGATAGGGGGCAAATTTCTGCCTCTCAGAAGCTATCAAACCGATTTCAATGAAGTTCAAAACATAGATAGATCCCCATTCATATAGCCACATTAGCTATGAATTTTACAAAACAAGGTCCTAAATAGGGTATCATATGGTCGGGCTTGACGCACTATACTTTCTTTCTTGTTCAATTTAAATTTGTTTAAAGAAAATGAAAAACCGAGATCTTGATTCTGAGCTTAGAGAAATAAAACTGTTCATTTTTAACCATATCGAGCCATAACCGCAAAAAGAACTCAAGCGACAAAAACTGAATTTTACAGGAGAAGGTTTTTTTTATTATATTTCATAAAAATGTTGTATGAAAAGTGGCGCTTAAGCTAAAATTGTTTTTGCTATAAAATCGTAACGGTACCTTCTGCGACCATGAGATTTTTGATGCAAGTGTTGCCAATAAATTAATTTATTAAAAAAAGCGAAAAATTTAAAATGTTGTCGTTTAAGCTTTTTTGCGGTTATGACTCGATATCTTAAATAGGGAAGAAATATATGAAATCAAACGTGCTGGTTCTGACTATGGTTTTATTACTCTAAGTAAATTTGTTCGGAATATACTAATTTTGCCACATTTACCGCCAAACGTCGAGAGAATATTTAGTCAGGTGAATCTTAATAAAACAAAAGTCCGAAACCGTTTAGAAAATGAATGCCTAGTCAAAATATTGCTCTCAAAATACTATTTAAGACTTAAAAAGTTACACTGTTAAGACACCTCAATATCTCAAGATTTGCTTAAATCGATTCAAACTGATATACATATTCATAAAAATAAATATTTATTTGAAAAGATAAATATATCGCACACTAAATCATAATCATAACAATTTTCCATAAACCAGTTCACAAATCAAATCCATAACGACTACGAATATTTCGTTTCTGTCTTCTTTAACTTTTCTTCTTTAACATTTTTGAATATCAATTTGATTACATTGCAATTACGCGTTTGAAGCCAGCATTCTATCTCTCCTAAACATTTTTTAGTTAGAGTTGTGCCTGTTTATGGTTTAGTGTGCGATATGTACCTATTTATATTCGTAGATCAAAATGTTTTAAACCACCGATCTCTTGAAGTTGCTAAAATTTTGTAATTAATTTTATATATAAATAAGTAGTTTATATTTACTTAAATATTAATAATATTACTTTTCGAAAAATCAAATATAAATAATATAACTGAATTCATCGGTCTTGAATATGTCTTTGTTTTGTTTCTACGAGAAATTTGATCTAAGTTAAAATGTGAATTTCTGTTGGAACTTATTGTTTATATCTTAATATTTTTTTAACGAAATACAAGAAAAAAAATTAAACTATTTTGACGATTTTTTTGAAGATTTTTTAAAATGAAATACAGATTTTGAAGATTTTTGAAAAGATCTGGCAACACTGGTCAGATGGTTTGTCAGAAGAAAATAGAGCACGCTCTGATTGAAATTTTGTCAGATTTTTAAAGGTAACACACGACATGTATGTATTTTGCAGTGGAAAGTTTGAGAAGTCAGATGAAAAAAACATGTCGTGTGCGGGCACCTTAAGGAAACTTTTTGTTAAGTGTTATGAAACTGTCATTTGCCTTAGCAAAATGCAAAGCTGATCGCACATTCCGTACGGAATCAGGTGTTTCTTTATTTTGTTTTTTTTTTTAAATTAATTCAATTGGGAGGCTTTTCGTTAACATTTTAGGCGAAAACGTATTCTTTTTTAATAATGTAGCCCAATAAAACTATAAATATGTTACATGTTTCACCCTCAATTTTATCAAAGGGTTGGAAGTCAAGCATTATTAAAACTAATTTTTATTCTTTTGGAAAAAAAATTTACCGAGTGTAAATATTAAAGTGGAATTGCTTAATATTTATAAATGGCAATGGTTTTTGTTTTTTTTTGCGATCGTTAAAAATGTAGCACACTATCAGGGTGTAAGTTACCCCTAATAACTGGTACAAAATGTGTTGGTAACATTTTGTGTCAGAAAAGAAAACGCCATAAGTTAAACAAATACAATTTTAGAAGAATGGTTGTAGAATTTTAAAACTCAATTTTGCCATCCCTGACGCAGCTGTAATTAAAATAAACAGTTTTAATAGAATTTTGCTAAATTTTAAATAAAATCATACTTTTAAATTTAATTTCTATTAAAAAAATTCGTAATAAAATTAAAAAAAAAAAAATTAAGTATCTTCATAAAATTGTTATAAACGAGTGATATTTATTCAGTATAGTTTTTGTTTTGTTTGCACAAAAAATGCTTGGCATTACTAAAAGATTAGTCATACGTAAAGAATGTTGACTTTAACAAAAAGATAAGAAACGGCACTTCATACAATACAACTTTAAGTTCTGGGAAATAAAATTAAAAGTGGAATTTGAAAACAGTTTAAAAAAGTGATAAAGAGATACTAAAAGTATTCAAAGATACTAAAAATGGGATAAAGGTTAAACAAATAATTACGACAATTAAATTGAGTGATATTATAGTTAAATACAATTAATATTTTTTAATAAAAAGGTACCAAGAACCTGATTTGTTAATATAAAAAAGGGTTTTTTAATTAAAATTTTAAGAGATTTAAAACAAAAAATATTGATTTTTTTCGGTTTGTAATTTGAATTTGTAACCACAAAGTTATTGTTTTTCTACAACAAAATCAATTTGCTAATAAGATAATTTTCAAAAATGTTAATGAAAAAATTTTCTTTTTTAAATATGTATTGCAAAATAATTCCTTAATTACTACTATAGCCTCTTTTACACTATTCTACAAGTCTTAAGATTTTGTCTCTTACAAAATCCAATGATTTTGGGTCTGATTGTCAAAAAATCAAATAAAAAAATCTTTTTCATTACTTTTTGCGTGTACACTGCCACACTTAAAAAGAAAATTCTTTGCAGAATACAAACAGCTGTCCAGTATACAACCATTTGTATTTTTGTTTTAGGAGCGGTCTTATTTTTGGAGTGAGGTTAACAGATAATAAAAAATAAATAAAAGTGAGAAACTAACAACATAAAATTTAATATTTCGTTAATATTAAATAATTTTTATTTTGATGCTGGCAGCGAATTATTGGTGGGAAAAATTATACGAATGTACTTTTTTTCGTCTGTGCACCGTATTTAGTTTTTACAACAAATATGAGTGATTTAGTTCAAATTTAAGAGGAATCATTCCAAATTTTAGTTTTTATAATTTTGCATTTTTTTTTTTATATATAAAAAAAAAAAAAAAAAAAAAATTAATATTATTAAAAGATTTTGTTTGTTGTGCTTAATTCCCTTTTTTAAAAATTGATAACAAATACTGAAATTTATTGTTGGAGGATAAGCTGTTCCTATGCGCATTTCACTGGTTGCTTAGGCCAGATCATCAGGAAACGTTCTCCTAAATAATTTTAGAAAAGCCAAAGCTTACAGCAAACAAGACTACAGAGGGAATGAGAATTACCTACAAATACTCAAAAAGTCTTTTTTGCAATGATATCAAAGCTTAAACAAAATACCAAACAATAAATCAGTGATGAGTTTATCTTTTCTTACATTTCCCGCTACAATTATTTGGAATTCTCGCAACATTATTTGTAGTTGTAAGTGGGTAAAGAAAAAACATATTAAAAACAAAGTGCTTTTATTGTTTTCGCAAGAAATCAAAATAAAAACAATTTGCCCGTTCAGTTTTTTATGCACGTGCACTTGCAAAAATTTATTATCAAAGTTGTTTGTGGGAATACTATTATTTATTAAAAGATTTTGTTTGTTGTGCTTAATTCCCTTTTATTTGTAAACAAATTTCAATTTTGCAATCCCTGATTTTCTTCTTATTCTTTTATAAATATAAAACTCTAATAAAATTAAATATCTTAAATGTATAAAATTTCAAAAAATCAAATTTCTGTACGTATTTTTTATTAAAAATTTGTAAAAAAAATTCAGTTTTCCATTCCTGGTTTTTCTTCTAAGAAAATACAGCTTTAATAAAGTTAAAAATCTTTTCGTTTAAAAAATTTTCAAAAAATGGTGAGAGCCGACTTTCTAAACGTATTTTTTGACATTTCATAACAAATTGTTTTTACACTATTACACATTTCGATTTTATATCAGTTTTTAACATGTCGTAATTACACAATAAATGCCTTAAATATAATTAAAATTTGTAAAATTCCGTGTGTCAATACACATTTTTTTTAATATATATGATAGAACTCCCACGTCTGTGTTTACATTTGCAATTGTGTTGCCAGATTTAACATTGAAAATGGTATGGCGGAAGAGCAAATGCAAAATATCGTAGCTTTTTTGTAAACTATAAAAACAAAATACACAGAGCTTCCTTTAGTTTTCAAAAAAGAAGCTGCGATATTTTGTATTTGCTCTTTCATTGGACCATTTGCACCAAACACTGAACTCCGCTTAATTACCTCCTGATTGTAAAAAGGTCGCTGTCAACAAACAACAACAAAAGACATGCAAAACCTGCTTCAGACACGCGACATGTCCCTGAAACAATATTCTTATTTTCTTTTGGTGTCTCTTCGAAAATTGTATACTTTCAGACGATAAGTTTTTGCAAGCTACAATTTGACGTTAAGTCCTAAATTCAATTTGACTATTCAACTTCAAAAATATAAATGAGGCACATCAAAATGTTGCCTGGTTTTTAGTTTGTGCAACATTGTTTATCCCGCTAGCGTCTTCACCCGCTTTGCCGAAATCATCAGTTTCATGAAACATTTCTGTGCGACATTTCGCATAGTCTGAATCAGGTCTAATTCTAAAGCAGAAATGAGAAAAAACTGGAGCAACGTTAATAAAAGAGCTAAAACAACAAGATAGGCCTTAAGCTAGCGTTTTTTCTTTCAAACAGTCTATGAAAACCATATTTTTGTGTTTACGAGAAAAAAGAATTAATACACAAGTTAAAATTCCAACAAAGTTTTTGTAATAACAAAATCATGAGTCATCTTTAGCTGAAGTTAAAAAAAAAATCACCTTTTTTATTAAAGTTTATGAATCGTTCTGGTTTTCTTAGACAACAAGTTGTTGACCATGTTATACACATTCATGATGATGATCAATAAGCATAACGCCGATGAAGACGACAAAAATGATTGTGTTACCCAAACAGCAACAAAGAAGTTTTTATGTTTTTTTCTTTAAGCTGGCCTAACAGAGTTGATTTCGTGGCTTTAAAAATGATTGTATAGTTATGTATTCACAACGGTTTCACGTTTTATTATATTTACAGGTAAATAGAATACCAAATCATTTAGAATACCCTGCTGGAGCGCATATAGAACACACAAAGGACACGCCCTTGGCTAACTGTTGTTTTTTTTAGTTTGACATGCAAACAAAACCGCAGCAGAAAATAAATGAACAGTCTGCATTCAAGTGTGTCAGTATTTTTATTCTGATTTTTAAATTTATGCAATTTTGTCCAGGTTTATGAAGGAATAATTATTGTTATGCTGTGGACGATTTTGGCAAGTGCCTTTAAGCCTTTAGTATAAATTATGTGAGCAGGCAAAGGAAAACGAATCACAAGGTAGAGGAGAAAGGTACCCTGCAAATGAATACAAATAAATTTTTTTGTTTTGTAACGTGTGATTTTTTAGCTATTATCTTTTTGGCAACACTGGTTTAAACAGCTGACGCACGTTTCGTGTTTTGTTTCACTGTCAAACATCTTCAGTTTGGTCTATAATTTAACCATGAATCGTCTTACAAACAAACAACGCTTGCAAATTATTGAATTTTTATTATCAAAATGCGTACTCTGTTAAGAAAGTTCATCGCGCGCTTTTTCCATTTTATGGTCAGTTTAATCGACCCACATTATTGGCTCAATGGGTACGTTAATAAGCAGAATTTTCGATTTTGGAGTGAAGATCAGCCAGAAGCATTGCAAGAGCTACCAATGCATCCAGAAAAAGTCACAGTTTGGTGCGGTTTATGGGCTGGTGGTACTTCTTCAAAGATGATGCGAATCGTAACGTAACTGTAAATGGTGAGCGCTACCGTGAGATGATATCCAACTTTTTTTTGTTCAAAATGCAAGAGCTTGACTTGCATGACATGTGGTTTCAACAAAACGGTGCCACATGCCACACAGCACGCTTAAGGCCGGTATTCACTATCCTACATAATCGTACGATTCATTCACACGAAAATCTGACGGAATTCTATCCGACATAAAAAAAATGTCTGCAAAATCTGCTGTCAATGCCACACTATCCCACAAAAAAGATGCAAACTCAAATGACTCATCAACTTTACAAGAAAATGCAACTCTGATCGCATATAATCTATCATTTTATGAAAATTTTTAAAACATTTCCAAGTCGGACAGACTTGTCAAAAAATCTGTCACTCAATTCATTTTTAAGCCACACTGTCATACATTATGAGCACACACGATTTTTTTGACATATCGTGCGACTAAATAGGATAGTGAATACCGGCCTTTAACAATGGACTTATTGAGAGGCGAGTTCGGTGAACATTTTATTTCAAACATCCGTTTTATGTTGAATAATTTTGTTTGTTTTTTTTTTAATACACCGTTTTTTTTAGTTTAGAGTCTTTTTTTAAATATATTTTAATTAAAAAACATTTCAAATTTTTATATAAAGAGGGAAAATAAAAAAAAAATGAAATGAAATGACAAAACCAGCGATGATTAATGCAAAACGTGTTGCAATTTGGAGTATTATAATGTGGCATCATTAATATTCAGAGTTGATTTATTAAAAGTTACAGACGGATAAAATTTTTTATTAATAAACTCTATGGTAACAAGCTGCTAAGCTTAATCAGCATTCTAGTTAGCAGCTCGTTGTACGTAGTGTACAAACTGTGGCTAACTTTTTGTTATGAATACGGCTGTTAGTGTTCACGGTTCGAAATGTCAACCACTTCTAAACAAAACATCGTACAACCAAAACAAATTGGTTCGAACTATCAAAATCAGCAGGCTTTTTGCCGCCACCTGCACTGAATTCTACTTGATAAATAATAAGCTAAGAAAATTTGATCAAACAGCGTTGCATTCGTAGAAGGTAAAACTTGCGCGTGATTGTCATTATCTTTTAAGGGCAATCGGGCCGCCCTTTTTTTCTGCCTTTCGTGTAATTTGCGTTTCATTTCGCATTGGCTAATAGTTTTGCGTCGTACAATTGTAACGAGTTATAGTTTTGTGGTTTTCAACATTATGTTATCGCTGGAAACTTTATAACCTTTTATCTGGTGGAGAACTAAATAAAATTCGGATTTGACTAGGTGAAGTATTTTTTATATATATGTTCCTTTTACTCCTCTGGGGAGCCATTTAAAACTTTTATTGATTACTCGTGAAGTCCATAACACTTATGGCTTATAAATTAGTGAATGTTTAAACGTTGGTTTAATTGAACTAAACTTAAATTTATATGTAGTTTTAACTTAACAGCTGTAAATCTGCTCCATATATTATATGTAGCTTAAAAAATAATAAAGTGGCAACACTACGATAAATTTATATGGTGTGTATTGGTAGTTAAACTAATTTATATATTTGCTGGTTTAAACACATTTTAAACCAAAAAGAGAGTTAACTTGCACTGATTTATGCCCTTAGGTGTGGATTCTGGAAGTTTTTGGCTTCCTAGACAAAGTTTTATAAAGGCCGCGGATTTTGGAGATATAACTATTTAAGTTAAGGTTGTAAATTAAAAATATTAAAAATTGTATAAAAGATTGTTCTATATATTTTAAGTTTTTTTTTTATCCTAAATTCGATATTTTAATCAGGCTTAAGTTCATTGAATTTAATTTTCATTAAATTATTTTTATGAAGAAAGGAATTTTACAAGATGAAATGAATTAAAATTTATTGATAGTTTTTCATTCTTGACTGAGCTGGGTATTGAACACAGGTTTTCACGGACTGGTTGCCCAGACTAGTTTCGATTGTAACCACACAATCGCTTCAGAGGGGTTTGCCGTTTAGCACTAACCGCCATTGACGACGGATGACGTCAATACCAAATGGTATTTTTACCTTTTTTTTTATTTTTTACTTTCAATATTTTTAGTATTCTTCCCTTTAAAAATCAATTTTTAGTGTCTTCAGTCATGCTGTTTCTCATACACATATTTCCTTAGAAGTTCAATTTTTTGTTTCCCTTATTTATGATTTATATTTAATTCATGGTTTAAATGCAAAAACTACTAACTTATATGTTTTTTTTTCTTACCCAGCGTCATTAGTTTTTTTGTTTTACGTTTGAGAAAAAATTCTAAGAACTCTTGGGATTCAATTAGAGGTTTATTTTTGTCATTTTAAAGGAACATAATTTGTATGCGATGTAATCATTGAGTTTGCTAAATTTAAATAAATTTTACGTTTTAATTTAGTTTCAGAAATAGGTTGACAAACAAAAGTTTACAAATTACAAAAATTTTAATAAAACAAAAATTAAAAAAAAAAAAAAAAAAATGAAACACATACACTTTTAAACACCCCAATTACACATTGTATTATTATTAGTTTTATTAAAGATAGAGAAAAGGATCTTTTACTTTTATTCTCTACCACATTTTCTATAAACGTAATGCTGACTTTATGTGTATTAAGGTTAATTTGTTGCTATTTACTTTTCCAGTGTAAATTTTTTCAGTGTAAAAATGGTTCGTGACATCACTCACACAGAAATGCACCTTCATATTGATGATGCCCTAACATCAGAGTTGTGACATCATTGTTATTACAAATGGCATCAATGAGGCAAGAAGTGACAGCATCCAATGACGAACGTCACCCTAAAATTTTGCCATATTTTATGCGTCATCTATGTGACATTAATTCGATGACACATTTTCTGTACACTAGTAGAAAAGGCGTCATAAGGCTGATGTATTTTGACATCAGTACAGACAAAATGTCATTAGTTCGATGACAAACTGTCATTAGTGCGATGACATAATATATAATGTCATAATATATTATTAACATTATTTTCATGTTTAAAAAGTAATATTAGAAGAAAAAATTCCCATATTCTATTTTATTAATTATTTTTTAAATACATCAAAACCATATCGGGGATGCTGCAAGTGTCTTATAACAAAAGTGAAACAAACATGTGTAAGAGGTAAATAAATAATGATATTCTCTCAATTTTACTTAAGGTCAATTACAATGACTGAATTTGATGACAGTTTGCCATCGCACTGATAACATGCTTTATAAAACCGACTCCGATTTGTCATTTCTGTGATGCCAATGTGTCATCCCATTGATGACATAATTTAAATTTTTTACCCTGACGCCAATTTGGCCAAGTGATGTTTACTCTGACATCACAATGATGAAAAGTGTCATGGGGTCAAAAACGAAGACACTTGTCATAGTACTGATGCCAAAATACATCAGAGTTATGACGCCTTTTCTATCGGTGTAAAACGGATGAATTTGACTTGGGTTTCATATGGTTTTAACAAGACGGTGATGCATGCCACACGGAAAGCGATAGCATGAATCTATTCAGAGGCGAGTTTGGTGCGTGAAGTCTCTCCAGAAGGCAAGATTACAGCTGTTATTGTTGAAATATCGGCCGAAATGCTGCATTGGAGCTCACGGATGGGCATAAAAGGGGGCAACATTTGCATTAAACAATCTTTAAAAGGCAGTATTATTTCAATTGAAAATGCTGTTGCAAAGTTTTAAATGACAATTCATTTCGTTTTCAGGGCTATAAAGCATTTTTGCTTGATTTGAAAACTGCTTTGATATTGCATACATATGTTTAGGATAATAAAGCCTAGTACTCTGTTCCAATTTGTGAAAAATGTTCAGCAACATCTATTATAAAAATTTGACATGTACCAATGTAACTTATCTCGCGAGTATTCACAATTTGACGTGTTAAATCTTTCAAAGTATGCAACAAAACCTGCATGTTTTTTCCTAAAAAGTATATTTTTAAATAACAAATTAAGTAAAAATTAAAATAAATATTGATAAAAAACTATTACCGGTTGTGTTATTTAAGTTTTCAGTTCGCATTTTAATATTAAGTTTAAACTTTTTTCATTAGCTTAAAATTCCAAGTGAAATAAGTGCTGCTTATTTTATTTCGCAGTTGTTAAAAAATCTTGCCAGAAACATTTCGCAACTTTTCCACAGATGAAACAGAGTACAACTCTATTTCTATTTCATAGAAATTCCGCTCAAGTTTTTTTCATATGAGTTTTGACAGCATTTCACGTGAAATGTTGAACGGAGTACTAGGCTTAATACGAGAGCATCTTAACTGAAACACTGCTCCTATCAGCAGGCATCTGTCAGTTTATTCCTGTCAAAATTATAAACTGCGCCAATTACTTTTTGTGTGACAGCCATTGATAGCAGACTAACTTGCGGTTATTAAATTTCGTTTGCTCATTAAGCATTCTATGGCAAAAAAATCCATGAATTAGGCTATGCATTTCTCCCTCATTCGCTGCATTCTCCGGATTTAGCCCTGAGCCCATATTTCTAACCCTAACGAAATGGACCAGCGGAAAGAGATTTCACGCCAACGATGAAATCATTTCACAAACAAACGACCTTGGCAAATCTAACTTTTAGGTAGGACTCAAACAATTCGAGAATCGTCAGACTAAGTTTATAGAGCTCAAAGCAGACCCGAAAAGCTGTATTTTATTTAAAAAGTCGCGGACTTATTGACCCGCCCTTGTAAATATTCAATAAATTTTAGCGTTAGACATAATTTTTTTAACTTATCACCCAAAAGAAGCGCTTTACGACATTTTACGTTATAATCTTAAAAAAAAAAAAATACTTTTAATATGATTTAATTTGAAAAAAAAAAAAAAAAAAAAACATTGAGGTCATGAATCTTCTTCTTAGCGAGATTAAAACCCCCGCATGAAATTTTTTTTTACTTTTTGTAATTTTGTATGGTTGAAGTTTTTGAAAACCTTGAATTACTTTTTTTTTTAGCAAAATAACCAAATAATCGGCTTAATAAAGAAAATCCCTATAAAAGGATTTTATACGAATGTAAATGAGAGTGAACATCTGCAGGCAAAAGTAAAAATTAAAAAAAAAAAAAATAATGATAGAAACCAATACGAAAATATTGATTTGCAACAATTGCATTTGCACTTAACAATGGGCAACATAAAAGATTGCGATTCTTTAATTAATATTGTTTATATATGTATTTAAGAATAACAAATTTAAAAATTTATAGAATTCTGTGAAAATTTCATTTATTTTTGTAAATAAAAAAATGTTATTTTCCCCCGTTTATCTGACATTTAAACAAACTCATTGCTCCTGAATTTTGATGACAATATCGTAGAAATCACTGTTAAAAATCATAGCTAGGGGCTGAAATTATTTGCATATAATTTTATAGTTGCATGTTTTTTTTATTTATTTATTTGATATTAATGTTATATAAATATAAAATTAATATATAATAATAGCACTGGCTGCCAGGGCCATCGGCTAGTGTTTTTTTTAATTTAAATAAATTAGTTAATTTTCCGATTCAAAGTAGCATCGATTTCTTTTTGCATATTTTATTATAATGCATTTTTTTTATTTTGTCTAAAAATGCATTTAAATATGCATATAATGCTAATTTTTGCTAATAAAACAAAACAATTTTGGACATTTTTTTGTTTTTATTCAAATTATTTTTATAGAATTTTCTTCAAAAATTGCTCTTTATGAAATGAATCAATTGAATAAGGCAATTAAATAATTTTCAAATTAAAACTACAGTTCCTGATTTAAGACCTTTTTGGCTAACTTTAGAGATTTTTTAAATTTGTTAAGAGTTTTCTTTAAACAAAGCTGCGTAAAAAGCAAATACATATTTCTTTGTTTTGTTTTATGGGTCGGCAAAGGATGGCAACATACCTGAAGTTGAGTCGCCAGCAGCGAAATTAGGAAACGCCGCTCATGTTAAAATATAGACATTTTTATTTTATATTTTAACATGAGACCCGTTGTCTGCCTTCGCTGCTGGCAACTCAACTTCAGTTCGTAATCGACCCGTTAGTGTATATGATATAATGTTGAAAAATCAAAACTACGTTTCCTTTATTCAACACTTAATAAAAATGATGATTTGAAACAGAAGCCCGTATCAGCACTTGTATGTATTTCCTTCTATACAACACTTATAATTTATAATTGTTAACAGCTGACTGAAAACAAAACTGAATGTTTGATGAAAATAGTGAGTGGGTAAAGATTAATTAACCGAGGTTTTGTTTTAATCGGGTAATAATCGGTTAATTTAGTAATTGATCGGTTAACCGATTAATAAAGTTTTTTTATAAAATACGTACATATATAATATATTCTACTTTTTTTTTTTAACAAAAGCGTCGATATCGTTATGTATTGGCGATTTCAAACAAGAACATTAACAAAATTTTTAAAAGCAACGCTTTTTAAATGATCCAGTTTGACAAAATCTTAGAAAAATAATGGGTTGAATGACTTGTTAATTTAAACTACAAGAAATAACTTAGTTTTTTTTTGCCATTTTGCTAGTCACTGTAATAAAAACCTATTTTCATATTTAGTTTTTGGCAAAAAAAAATTACCTGTTATGACTTTTAAAATCATTGTCATCATTATCATTAGCATCGTTATAAAGCGATAACTTTGCTCATCACCAAAACCAGAAACAATTTCTTTATTATTTTTGAAAGACGTTGGAAAAAATCATCCCAGCAATTACTGATGCATCGGCTTAAAAAAAAAAGAAGCAAAAACCAACGAAAAAAGGGTGAAAGTGATGCAAAATTGTTAAGTGTGCCTGGCATTCCGCGCAGTGGCCAGTCAGTATTTGTGTTAAATTTTGTCAAGACCATGTTGGTCTTCTTGTTGTCGTCATCTCTCATTTGGTCATAAAAAGTAAATGGAGCCGCATTTTTTACTTTATTTTTAAAGATTTAAAGCAAAAAAAAATTCGTCGTTCAAACTTTATTAAAAAAGAGAAATAAACTTAAATGTGACATCTTTACCCACTAACTAACAAACAGCATTCAAGTAACATTTTTTGATTATTAATATGCAACAAGTTTTTTTTTTTAAATAATTTTTTTTTGTCAATTCCAGTATGACAACAATTTATTTTTTAAATTTTAAAAAAGTGTGTGAATTTCTTTCACCCATATTTTATTTAAGGTCCAATTAGACATACCATAAACATGCAAAAAAGCTGTTTAAACCAACTTTATAGACAACACTGTATTTGATTATAGCTGATTATAACGCCATAATAATTCAAACCAATTGAATTTTGGTTTCTATGGTTATGGCTTTGGGATTATGGTTATGTCATGTCTAATTGGACCTTTAAGAGGACATTAACAGTTTTATGATATTTATTAACAGTTTTCATCAAATTTTCATTGATTTTTGTTTTTGTATACTAAAGGCCATTTTATGCGTTTGTTATTTCATGTTATACAAATGTTGCGTTTTTTTTTTGTTCAATATATAGAATATTTAAATCATTTTGCAAATTTTTTAACACTTTAATCAGTCTGTGTATGTGTGAAGGTGTTAATTTAAATTTGAACTCAGCATTTTTATTGTTGTTGTGGTTTTGTAAATATCTGTAATCAATACATTGTTAATGAAGGTTGTTGGAAAAAATTAAAATTGTTTGAAAATAAATTCTCATACAGGTAATGGAATTCCAATTAAAGTGAAAAAGATTAAAATATACATATGTATTAAAATTATTATTATTATTTTTTTTTTTATAAAAAAGTACCCATTTACGTTTATGTAAATATTTACCAATGTAAATTAAATATTGTACATTTCAATTTATAAAACTATCAAACTCGCACATTTTTATAAAATTTCATTAAGTAGACAATTTATAATTTTCATTAAAATACATCTGTATTTAATCATCACCCGACGGTATGTATTTTACCACTTGGTGTTACATCCTCCTGGGATAAAGTTGTAGCTAATGCAAGTTATTTGTTAGAATCAAAATAAGTAGGTGTTCCTTTATAACGGTTGACCACGGCTGACCAGAGATTCTTATTTGGTACCACGGTCCCTGGGTCCTTGACTTGTTATTAAGTCAGCTTGAAGAAATTATTTTTCACCCGTTGTGGGAAAGTTCGGCCTGCTGGCGAATATCCGTAGGCGATGTGGCAAAGATTTACATAAATAGCTCTCCCATTGTCTACTCCATTATGGATCTTAACCACTGGATGACAAATAATGCGTTTACCAACTGCACCCACCCAGAGAAAAACATGTTTATATTTGGTCGCCTCCAATAAAACTATTTTAAAAGAAAAATTTTAAACATATTATGGTTGCCTCCAAACATGTTTTGGTTAATAATAACTAAAATATGCTTAGCACTTATAATAGCATGGTTGGTTTTCAACCATAGCATGTTGCTCTTGGAAAAGAGGAAAACACTATTGTTAATTTAAAAACAAATTATTGTCATATTTAACCAAAACATGTTTAAAGACAACCAAAATATGGTTGTGGCCTCTTGATGGAGGAAAAATTTAACAATAATATGGTTGTTGGTGACAATAATATGGTTAAATTAAACATAATATGTTTAAAAATTTTCTTTAAAAATAGTTTTGTTGGAGGTGACCATTTTTAAACATGGTTTTTCTCTGCGTGTCCCGAGTGCATACTCCAGCAAGATTCTACTTTCGCCACTTGTTTAGGAGCTGGAGCTATTTAACGTCCGCTGGTTATGGGAAAATGCTAGCGGCATCCACTAAACCCTCCCATAAGCAGTGAAAACTTAGATTTTCAGGACACCCCTTTCCGCGGCTTTGGATAGTACAGCCACTACGTGTTCTTCAAAAGTATCCTGTCAACAGATGCAGCAAAGACAATCTTCCGGAAAAATAGAAAGCATTTCCCGCAAGAAGCATACAAACGTAGGAGCAATATTCAGTCCTCTTCTGTACCACCGGACGCTACTGACTCCTGTGGTGTCCAATAGTCTCAAGTAAGTTGCGATCTAATAAGATCGTAAAGTACTTTTCAGGTCTGTCAGTTTTAATGTTTGCCGATCCCAGGTACTGACTGCACTTGATTTCGATTATGTAACACGCAACGGTAAAATATCCTTAAGATGATCCCCAGTGCTGTTGCTAATTAGCAGAAACCAATTAAAAATGGAGCTTCCAACGCAGCAGGTTTGTAAGGCAGAAACGTAAAAGTATCGCTTACGGAAGACATGAATTACGTATGGCTTTTTTTGACGCAAAAAGTTCTTTATTCAGCGCATATAAAAATTGGTGAATGAGACGATCGGCGTAACACACTGAATTTTTTTTTGTTTTAGTTATTCTTTAATATGCTCCCTTATAAACCTTCTTCGTAGTAAGGGAATGT
Organism: Pollenia amentaria; assembly: GCA_943735925.1. Taxonomy (NCBI): domain Eukaryota; kingdom Metazoa; phylum Arthropoda; class Insecta; order Diptera; family Polleniidae; genus Pollenia; species Pollenia amentaria. The sequence goes on from OX031008.1 coordinate 113,312,559, forward strand.
CATGGCTCTTTAAATGTTATTTTTTTTTAATATGTCTGGTTTTACACTATGAAACTTTTTTTCACTTTGTTAAGAATTCGTTCACTTTCCTTACTGCATCTCTCTATGTCTTATTGCGTAGCGCAAAAATGTGCGTTTTTACGCATTGTTTTTAACTAGTGCTGAGAGCACTATGGGATTTGGCCGACACTTTGGTTACTCACGGTAATTTCAATATATCTGTAGTTAATTCTTTTGCTCCTTTTTTTATAATACTGTTTTTTCTATCAACAATACTGCCATATTTTCTACATTTCTAAACTAAATGTCATTGAAACTCAATGTCAACTAAAGTTCTGACACTGTTTTTTTTTTTCTTTTTTTTAGGAAAAAGCCTTAACTTTTTTAAGAAAACTCAATATGTATAACAACATATAAATGTATGTAGTAGCAAAAATATACAAATATTTTAACGCTTCACTTAATTTTACAAATGCAAATTGATGGTTAATACCTCAATTTAAAGCAAAAAAAAATTTTCCATACAAAGGCTCTAGTTCCAGTAAGCAAGTTGACAGTCATAACACTTTGTCCTAATTCTGTCAATCATCTTTAAAAAGAAAAAAAATTAAGATATTTTATCTTATATGTCTTTTGTGTACCAAATTGTAGGTGTGTATATTTTATGGAGGTAGAGTAGCTTACAAATGTCATATTGGGCAACTTTATAGTACACACATAAAAAATAAAAAGTCAACCGATAAGTCAATCATCTCTATCCATCTATTAATTTTTTTTTATTTGTTTTTTATAAAAAATCTTTTTAATACTTAAAGATTGCAAGAAAATATTTTAAAAGTTATGAATTTGAGAGGGAGAAACTGGATAGAAAAATATATTTTCACAAACACAAAAGTATTTTTTAAAGGTTGCCCTGACGACAAACTGGCGGCATCATGTAATAATTATACAATGTGGATGTTTATGTCTAACTGACTGTCACAATTTTGATTATGTGGTGGTATAGGGCTTTTGCTATTTTTTATAATTTTGATACAGAGATTTTTATATGAACTTGTTTGTTGTATTAATGGAGGCTCACTTAGTTATACTGCAAGTTATTGAAGTACAGAATATGAAATCAATTTTTTTTCATTGGATTTTTAATTCTAAGCTATTAAAATATGCAAATTTTAATAAAATTTCATTTGGTAGCCTGGACGTTACACTTGACGTCACTAGTACATTCATACCTTAAAAATTCTATGCGAATTTGCTTTCAAATTCTCTTTTTAATTTTGTGTTTCAACTTACAGTCAAGAGAACAGCTGATTGCAATTTTAATGTGCAAATTTTTCGTTTGTCTTTATAAAGACTCCGCTGCCATAATTCTTGACGATATCTTGAATATAAATTACATACTTTAAAATTGCGTGCAGCCTACGCCACACAATTTAAAAATTTTTGTAAATTTTGACAAGCAGTATGTGTATAAAACTTGGAAGCAAAACTTGAACGTGTGACTGCAGCGTTAGATTGTGCTTCTTTTAGTTGTTGTAAATTTACTCTTTCTCACTTCTTTTAAAAAAAACAGTTATGTTTTTAACAAATATTGTCAGTGTTGTCAACTTTTTGCTGCGCCAACTTTTAATGTGTACTGGCTAAACATAATTTTTTTTAAAGCACGTTTGCTTCAACATTCAACCAACAAAACATATTTTATAGAATTAAAATATCTAAAACAAAAATTTATATTTGAAAACCTTAAAATTTAAATCACCAATAGAAAGGATTTAATTTATCATTAAGTTAAAATTTGTCATCCCTTTACTGAAAGATATGACACCAAAATATCATGTTAACACCAAAAATTGGTTTAACCCTTTCGCCGCTACTGGGATTAGTCCCAACAATATTTCTTATGTCCTTACTTTTGTTTTACCCTTTATATTGTTTTATTTAATGTATCTCAATAGAGTATAAAGTTAGAAAGGTTGGTTTTGCAATGGGACATATTGTCCCAAATAGATTGGGATTTATTTTCGAGTGGAACCCAATATAAGTTAAAAATACAAGTTTTGTTGTTTTTGTGTATGCAGATAGCTTTATTGGGACAAAATATCCCACTGTAAGAACTTTTTGCGATTATATGTCCCAGGGTAGGACCACCGACTTCTCATGTATCCCCAACATCTTATAAAATTGCCTTATAAATAAATTTGCAATCAGAATTGAAAAAACCTAACAGATTTCGAGAAAAAACTGCGGGGTGAAAGGGTTAAACGTCAAAGCAATTCGAGAGCAAATCTAATTTACTGTACATGTAAATATTAAAGCCCTTATTCATAAAAAATAATTCAGGTTTATACAACGAATTTTCTATGTGTAATAAACCTTTTATAAAACTGAAATATTTTTTATGAATAAGGTTGTAAATATTGTAGGAGTTTATAATTTATGACTTATTAATCTTAAAGATGGCATAACATTAAGAGATAACGGTTAAAATATGATATTCCTGCACTAGAGGGTTTATTGATGCAACACCATATGACATTTCTTTTTTTGCTACGCAGCGTTGCAAAATGTGCAGATTTTTATGAGGTTTGCGGTTTTTTCTAAGCACTGAGCAGTTTTAAAGGTTGTTGTTTAAAAAATAATTTTTTCTGTAAATTGTGCAGATTTTTTTACTTTCAATTCTGTTATATTATTTTATATTTCTAATGCCATAATCTAACCCCATTTGCCGAACACATACTCGTATAAGAGTGGCAAGTTTTAAGAGCAAAGAAAACTACTCAAACGGCTTGGCAAACACACAGCTTTCCATTTACAAATAAACGACCCAAACATAATTAATAATTTTTCAATAAATTCTAATAAGAAACGTTTATCCTCCTCAATTTTTTCATGTTTCTTCTTCTCTCTCTTTACTCATCAAAATGTTCACTAAAATGATTAAATTTAGCTGAAGGCAGCGCAAAAATTTTAAAAATATTCAACATTTCGATTTTCCTGCAAACATGCTTTAATCATTTGTCAAATGCCCCAATTAACAACGCAAAACGTACATATGTACAAACGTACAGTTTTGACATGTTTACCAAGCCGCTTGTGGAGCCTATTTGACTTTGGCTTTTGATAATATGATTATGTTCCTATTTATATTCACCCCTATCGTAAAAAGTAAGTGGAATTTTTGTTCTAATGAAATTTTTATTCATCTCGAAGGGAAAAATGCTGTCGTTAAACTCCCGTGAATATCATTCATGCTATCAGTTCTTAGTGAATGTAAAAACAGAAGAAAGATTCAATAAATTTAAAATCATAGAAATTTTTGTTCAAAAATATACACGTACATATATAATATTTTATAGAAAAGTTTATTGATTTTTTTGTAGTAAAATAATTTCCGAAATTCTGCCACCACGTTTTTCGAAAGCTTTACAATTCCGCAGGCAATCGACCTGCTGTTTTGCTTTTTGTTGAGCAATGTATCAGTTTGTGCCTTTTTAACGCATATTGCCCTTAAAATAAATTTAGTAAACTTTAATATTCGAATTCCACCACCTTGGATAACGATCTTGCAGCGATGTGGTGGCTGAGTCTAGGCTGTGGTTTGTATTTCAAGTACAGGCAACGCCACAAGCGGCGCCTGAGTTTGAGATACGGAACCTAAAAGCCTTGACGACGAAAGGTTATCCACCCCTAAACCGAGGTGTCATGCGACCCGTGCCTATCGGTCTGGTTTGCAGTCAGGGGTTACCGACTGTATTATCACGGAGCTTTGCTGATACCTGGGCACCTCAGCAAATAGACCACGCCCTTACCACGTTACTGGGGGCTATGACGTGGCGGACTTTCAACTCCCCTACACTCGTGGGACTTTTAATGAACAAACATAATCAACAACAACAAAAACAAACAACGGAAACTGATGACGGACAGGCGAGATTAAGGACAACGATTGACAGTAAAACGACTAAACCAGGGACTGTAACAGTCCCGGCGACCAAGGAAGATCGGCCTAGGCTGATCGGAAATGGTAAGGCAGCTCGACCAGAAGGCGGCTGCTCTAAAAACTGCGGTGGGGTGCCTCTGTGCTTCAATCCAAGCACCTCCAAAGCCGCTTCTGCCCTTTCCGTCTCTGGAACGGATAAAACCCCTGCTTCGGGTGCTGCTAAGTTGGGAATGACAAAGTCGCCCAAAATTGCAGCTTCCCATGTGCCCATTGTGCAAGGAGGGATGGCGATGATAACATCCAATCCCAAGGTTGCACCTCCCCACGCCAAATTCGGCGACCGTAAAAAGTCCCCAAGGCACAAAAACCCTACAAAGAGGGCATCGAACACAAGGCGTGCCGCCTTGCGTTTCATTGAGCTTCTAGGCTCCAAAAAAGCTGAAGAGCTTACCAGTGAACAAACAGCTTCACTGGCATGGGCAAAAGCCCACATAGCTGGGCTGCCAAGTGCTACTCCTTCAGTCCCTGCGAAGGTGACAATGCCTAAACGGCAACGTTCGGAGGAGGAAGCTGCAGCCGCGAAACAGCAACCAGGGACGAAACGTCCCAAGATTGCGCCGAAATCGGTAAATAGGTCGTTCAGCGAGGTGGCCAAAGGTCACCTTGTACGGGCTGTTATCGATAGAGGTGTGGATAATGGTGCCATCTCCCATACCAAGTGGGACCTGGTGAAACAAAAATTAATGGGGGTGTTCTGGACGATCCTTAGGGAGAATCCAGGGCCACCCCCTCAATGCGATGATGCTGGCTGGTTCCAGGGTCACGTGAAGTTGATGGCTTGTGCAGATGAGCGCTCAGCGCTGCTTCTGAAGCGGGCCATCCAAATGCTAGGAGAGGTCTGGGAAGGTGCTAGGCTCGATGTGGTATTGGTTGATGAGATACCACGGAGACCTAGATCGACTGTCATCATCCCTGCCGAACCATCGGAACCTGAGGAGATCTTGAAGATCATTCAGTGCTGCAACCCTCAACTTCCCACGCAGGATTGGAAAGTTGTAAAGGTTTCGGCTGCTGAAGGGTCCTCGAGGACGGCGATTGTGGTGTTAAACCAGCAATCCTTGGAACCACTGAGGGAGAGACAGGGTAAGATCTACTATGGTTTTAGTACGATCTTGCTCCGTGTCTACCGAAGTGATAACAAGGGCAATCCGGCTCCTTCGGTTAATGAGGCCAAGCAGCCTGTAGAGGGCTTGTCTGGTGACGATGCCGTAAGCTCAGGTGACAAAGAGGACACCCAGTCTATCTCCGGATTGGTGTCTGTCTTTGGGCACCTGGGTGATATGGTTGATGAGGACGTACTTCTGGAGTCAGACCAGGAGGACGTCAACATCACAGTGGTCGCCAATATGGATAATGGTGAAGGTCCTGCAAATAAACCTCCACCACTCTAAAGCAGCATCTGCTGCATTGCTCCTCCGTGTGGTAGAAAAAGGGGAGGAGCTCGTAATGGTCCAAGAACCCTGGATTCATAAGGATCGGGTTTGCGGACTCAATCTCAAAGGCTATAAGCTTCTGTTTGCGAAAGGTACAGGTAACATAAGATCTTGTGTCTTAGCTAAAAATTCGTTGAATATCTTCATTCTCTCTGATTACAGTGATGAAGACACCACAACAGTTGCTCTCGAGACACAGGATGGTATAATCTGGATGGTCTCGGGATATATGGCGCATGATCACGGACAGGACCCACCCAATCGGCTCATCCGTGATGCAGTAACGAAGGCAGCAGGCACTGGAACGCCTATTATAATCTGTGCCGATGCTAATGCGCACCACACTATATGGGGTAGCACGAACACGAATATTAGAGGTGAGTCACTATTTTCCTTTATTATTAATTATAATTTAGGAATAGTAAATAGGGGCCGCGAGCCAACGTTTGTTGTAGCAAATAGGTGTGAGGTTCTTGATGTCACGCTGGTTAGCATTGACCACATTGACATGATCGAAAATTGGATGGTTTCTAATGATTGTTCACTTTCTGATCATAGATATGTGGAATTTAGCCTGGTACTTAGATCTGTAGGGTCGAGTGTTATGTTGAATAGGAAAGGAACGAATTGGGGGATTCATTCATCCTCTCTGGTTCGGTCTCTATCTGATCCTCCCCGGGTTGATGATATAGGGGGGATCGATGCGGCAGTGGGTCTGCTAACAGACTCACTGCAGTTAGCGACTTCCCTGGCGTGCAAGCCAAGGACGTATAGGGGCAGGGATCGTCCACCGTGGTGGGATCCTGATATTGCGCAGGCAAGAAGAGACTGTCGTAGGTTGTTCAATATGGCTAAGCGCCATGGTAATTGGGCGGAGTACAAGTCTTCAATGAATAGATTCAGGAACTTGGTTAGATCGGCGAAAAGGAGTGCTTGGAGGAACTTCTGTGGCGGCGTGGAAGGATCCTCTGAGACAAACCGTTTACGTAAGATAATGGCCTCGAGCCCTGTTGTCCCGACCTATATCCGTAAATCGGACGGTTGTTGGACTACTACTAGTCAGGAAACACTCGAGGTGTTAATTGACACTCACTTTCCTGGAAACTCCCAAGGGAGCTTGCGGGATCAGGTTTGTGAGTCGATGCCCGGTCCTCTGTCCGTCCCAATGGACTACGACAGGATTAAATGGGCTGTCGACAGCTTTGACCCGTACAAATCTCCGGGTATGGATGGTATAATTCCGGCGGACCTGCAGAGGAATTCGACTGTGATAATACCCTGGCTGATGGCTATATACAGGGGATGCGTTAGATTTTCGTATGTACCTGTGAGCTGGACCTTGTGTAGAGTTGTCTTCATCCCCAAGGGAGGGAAGACTTCTCACACTGAGGCGAAGGATTACAGACCGATTAGTCTTGCATCCTTTCTTCTTAAGACTCTTGAAAGAGTTATCGACATTCACTTAAGGATGACCATCCCAAAGTGTTTACTCTCGACCTCTCAGCATGCCTACACAAAGGGTAGGTCTGTTGAGACGGCTCTTCACTCACTAGTTGGAACTATTGAGAGATCACTCGAATTCAAGGAGTGTGCTCTGGTGGCCTTTCTCGACATTGAAGGGGCCTTCAATAATGTCAACCCGGATTCTATCGTTGCATCCATGAGGAGTCTGGGGGTTGATGACGGTATATGTAGATTTGTGGATAATCTACTCAGGAATAGGGTCATCTGTTCCACGATAGGTACGACCAGCGTTCAGAGACTGGTTAACAGGGGTACTCCCCAGGGAGGAGTACTATCCCCACTATTGTGGAACCTGACTATGAACACCATGTTGACGAAAATGGACGACATGAGGATTAAAACTGTGGCGTACGCAGACGATGTTGCAGTGGCCACCACGGGGAAACATTTGAACATAATGTCTCAGTGTATGGAGGCTGCATTAAGGGTACTTAGCACCTGGAGTGTATCATGCGGCTTGGGTGTTAATCCGTCTAAGACGGAACTGGTACTGTTCACGAGGAAGTATAGGACTGAGGTCATGAGACTTCCGAGGCTAAACGGGACTGAACTTAAGTTCTCTAACAGCGCCAAATATCTGGGCGTAATCCTGGACAGTAAACTGTCGTGGGGGCTGAACATCCAGACGAGGATGGAAAAGGCAATTGTTGCTATATATGCGTGCAGAGGTGCAATCGGCAAGAACTGGGGCATGGGCCCGAGGTGTGTCAATTGGATCTTTGAGGCTGTAGTAAAGCCGACTCTTTATTACGGTGTTGTCGTATGGTGGACTGCGCTGGATAAGGGCAGGTACCGTGCGATGCTTGAGAAGGTTCACAGACTGGTCGCATTGATGATCACAGGATCAATGCGCTCTACTCCCACCAAGGCGCTGTTTACTATGCTAAACTGGCTGCCGGTGGATATCACGGCCAGACATATGGCTCTTTGTTCGGCGATACGGTTGAACGCGGCACACAGCTGGTCGAACCGTGACTATGGACACTCCAGTATAATGGGACACTCGATTGTCCCTGAAGGAGTGGACTACTGCACCCCGGAGCCTTTCTTTGGTGCGAGGTACGCGACACATATAGCGCACGAAAGTGCGCTGTCGGTTATGAGCACCTTCCATGAACCAGCCCTGGGGGTATACACTGATGGTTCAAGGAAGGGGGAAAGAGTTGGCGGAGGTTTCTACATAGAGGAACTGGGCGTTAAAGTTTCCTTTCGTCTGCCGGATGGATGTAGTGTCCTGCAGGCGGAAATCTCGGCTATAAAGCGGGCAGCCAACTGGCTAAAGTATTATCGCGTATCGGGAGATATACGTATATTTACTGACAGCAAGGCTGCCATTGCCTCTCTTGCGGGTGTCTATACGACATCTAGGTTGACTGTGGAATGTCGGATGTCTTTGAATGAGATTGCTGAACATTCGGAGTTAACGCTTATTTGGATACCAGGGCACTCAAATTGCCCGGGAAACCAGGTAGCAGATGAGCTGGCTAAGGAAGGTGGTCGTATGGATGAAACATTCATTGATCAATTCATTGGCCTTCCATTGGCTCACTGTAAGTTACTCATGCGGCGCGAGAACTATAGAATTGCGCAAGAGGGATGGACCCGTGAGTCCACCTGCTCCACATCCAGGGCACTTTGGCCTGGATATGATGAACGGAGAACCAAATCTCTACTTAGGTTTAATAGGAACCAAATCAGGACCATCGTGTCGGTCATAACTGGACACTGGCCTGTTGGGACTCATGCTAGAAGAATGGGTCTGGTATTCAATGACTACTGTAGAAGTTGTCATGATGAGGAGGAAGAGGAAACTGTGCTTCACTTTCTCTGTCAATGCCCTGGGCTACGGGGCATTAGGGAAAAATACCTGGGAGAACCGGTGTTTTCCTGTTTAGAGGATCTATCAGGAATAGAACTAAGATTGCTTCTTCTCTTCATTAGGAAGACGAATTGGCTCAACCTTGCAGTGACGCCATCTGAATAACTGCTCTTCGGGATGGGCATTGGCGCTGGGTATCACAAAGGGACCGCTAAAGGACCCAAGTGAGCTGTCTCTCGATGGCTGCCCATGGAACCTAACCTAACCTTAATATTCGAATTATGTATAAGAATAACTTCTTACATACATGTTCCGTTCCCCAGCAAGATATAAAGTGAGAAAATCAAAGGGAAGACTTAAAAAAATTAAAAGGGAAAACTATTCACGGTAAGGAGAATTTTTTTGCCGCAAACATTTTTATTCACCTTTGAATCACCTCGAAACATTTTTTCATGGGTGTTTTTTATGATCGCAAATACGTGATAAGGAAAAAAACTACAAGGAATAATTATTAACGATAGGGGTGATTGTATGATTTTTGATAACAATAGGTGCGTTTGTTCACTTTTCCAGTAAAATCCAGTAGTTGAGTAAATTTTGGGCAATATGAAAATTTTACTCTCAAAAATGGCTCTTGCACAAAAAAGTAAACGAACGGAAAAATTGCAAAAACTTGCAGGTTAATTCAAACAGCTGATCGCTAAAAAGCTTAGTGTTGTAAAATATGTGTTGTTTAGACTAGCCAGTACATAATGTTTTTGGTACTTGATGAAATGCATTGTAATGATTATAAATTCGTAGCAAATGTATTTATTAAATGAGCTTCTGTGCAAGTTTTAAGACTTGTTTATTTTGTACATGACTTTTAATTTTGTTTCTAGTTGAATTACATACGAAACTACATCAATATTTAATTTTTGATAATATGCAATAAGTAGTAATCATATATTCATTAGCTTTACATCTCTAAAATATTAATGTAAACAAAAACAAAAATAAGTAATATTGAACAATTAACACAAATTTTACCATGGATGCCAAAAAAAGAAAACTTAATATTTCATGCTCTCCCGGAACATTTGGGAAGGTACAAAGTGGTAAGTAAAATTGTTTAGGATGTAATGATTATTTTTGGTTTTTGTTGCGCTTTTAATTCAGCTTTTGTTCTTTTAAATGTTTTTATTACAAATTGTATGCTTTTTGTTTGCTTACTTTTGTTTGTTTACTTAAATGAAACATATGTTTTTGTTTTCTACTGGTTTTTACTAGTAAAAAATTGTTCAGTAAAAATTTGCAGACTCTTTGCTTACAACTGTCACTTTACTCTCTCAGTAGATGCTCTCTTTTGCAAATTTTTGTGTAAGCGAACGCATTTCAGTAAAATCCAGTAAAAACTTGCACAAATTTGTGCAAATTTTGGGGTAAACGAACGCACCTAATGTTGTTCAGTTCAACCATGACATCTTTCCTATCAAGCACTGATCGCCACTTTAAAAATGTTTGACAAAAACCATTCCTTTATTTATTTATTTATTTATTATTATAGTTTATATTTCTATTAAATTCATTTTAAATTTCTAAAAACCATTTCAAAAATAAACATTGCAGGTTTACAATATGTAAATATTAAACGAGTTGCCGTGCTGTCGTATATCAACCTTAAATTTATTATTTCATCTACAATTTTCAATAACATTAAAAGCCCATACCAAAAAAATCTCTTACCAAATATTTCATAGCCTTATGAAAATCATTCACAGTATAAATTCAATTTATATTCATAATTATTAAAATTGTTTATAAAAAAAACTATAGAAAAATATTGCTCAAATTGGATTTTTTTAAAATCTTTCAATACTATTATTATCATCAGTAGTGGAAAGAAATATTAATAAAGGGTACGACGTAGTGCGGTGAAAACGAAGTGCCATCAAATCAATATGTTTTCCATAATGTACGAAAAGTAGTAAATGACGCCTTTGTGGCACTTACATTATTGTAATGATGATGGTGACGCGACGTCGGGGACGGAGACGACGACAACAACATCGTTAACATTGATGCTTGACTTTGAATAAAATAATGACAATAAAAAACACTCATCATGGATAATCATGGCTGATGATGATACCGAAAAAAGCTAAACTGTAATTAAAAAAGAGAGGGTATGAAAAAAAGGCAAGATTTGTATTTCAAACTGTTGGTTGCCATCGATAATGTGGTACGTACGTATTTATTGATGATGTTCGCCTTATAATTTTTTCTTTAAATCATTTTCATGGAGTGCTTTCAGTTTTCTTACATTATGTCTGAAGCTCAAGAGGTCAAGGTTCCCCGCTGGCTTTTATTACTATCATAATTACTTTGACACTTTATGGGTATGTCTATCTGACTGTCATAAGTTGAGTGCAATTTTTTTTTTTTTTTTTTTTTCATTTATGTAAAACAATTATAATTATTTTAATTTTTTACCCTATGGTTTTGTTTTAGTATTTTTGACAATTAAAAATTCCATTTTATGGTTAGACTCCCCTGGGGGGTTATGAATTTATTAAAGGCACTTTGTTTATTTGTTGTTATGCCATAATTTTACTTTTGTCTGTATGAAAGAAGATGAAAATGAAAGGAGTTGTGTTTTGCTATGGAATATTTAAAATAATACCATGAAAATGAAAGGAGTTGTCGTAATAAGTTTTGGTAATTAAATGCAAAAACTGTTTTATTTATAAGTTATGGTTGAATTTGTACTATAAATATATATATATAAGTCCATACATATTTAATGCAATATGTTGGGAAAACGATCAGGCTTTAGTAGTAATTTTAAAGTTTTATGACAAATTTCGTAAACATATAAAAAATAGCTTAAACACATGTGCTTAGTCTAAATATACATACCATAATGCTAATAAAGAAATAGCTCTTTTATATTACTTTGGGGTCGAGTTTTTAGTTATTTAATTTTTTTTTTTTAGCAAAAATGATAAAAGTACCTAAATAATTTCGTATGAAAAGGGATAATTCTTATATTAAGAAACTGATGCCTGATTTATCTGTAAAATTTTTTCTAGATCTGGCCACACTGACGACAATGCCTATTTATTGTTGGAAGTATCTCATAATATTGATGAGAATGTGGTTATTCTCGAAACATGTAAATTCGACCCGAGTTCAATTCTGTGTTCAGATACAGAATAAAATTATCAAAAGAAAAAAAAAAAAAAAAATTCATTTCATGTTGTAAATTCCTTCTTCAATAAAAAATAAATGTTGTTATTGTTTTTAAAATGCCTGGCTAACGGAACTTGACATAAATAATAATAATTTTTTTTTTATTTCAAACCAATCTTTGTAATGTACATAAACCAGTATTTTGGTCAATTAAACAACTTAGTATCATTTTAAGAATGCTGAAAGAGGCTGAAATCATTGACTGAATCTACACTTTCATCATACTCCATTAAATTAATTTATATTGCATTATTTTAGAGAGATAAAGTAGCTGCATCTTGTATGTTTCGGGAGTCGGTCATCTAGGGGCCAAACTACGATATCCGATATCGATCGAAATTCTTAAAAAATCTTGTAAAGTGTTATAATTTACAAGGCGGCCTCAGAGAAACAGCCGATTATCTTATGTTTCATCTATCGCTTTAAATTTGTAATATAAAGTCCACCTTGCCAAGTAGAGACTTTCTCAATTCTATTTGAACGCACATTTACACAATTGAAAAAATTTAAAACTCTATACTGTAGAGTCAATGTCACAAACAAATATTGAAGACGACGAATTCACGTATATAAGTGTATGAACGTTAGGAATAAAAAACAACTGCGTTGCTGAAGTAAAAGTGTGGGTATAATAAATACTCTCAAAAATGAACTTGGGAATGAAAAATACTGGCAGTTATGAGAGTGAAATACACGTCCTTTATTTTTAAAATGTGAGTTTAGGATATGTGAGTAATAAATGTTTTGCTTGTTAAGTTCTTTGATAATATTGCACAAGAATTCTTTGCAAAAAAAAAAAAAAAAAAAAAAAAAAAAATCCTATGTATGCGTACGACACACAGTACGTGTTTATTCTCTGGCTCCTTAAGAACTACCGCTAGTACCACTGCAATCTAACTCACATGCTTCTGAGTGGCGAATTTATCACGAGGATGTCCTACGAGATTGCGATTGACCTCTCTCCGCATAACCCTTACCTTTACTTATTTTTACAAGTCGTACTAGCAAAACGCAAAAGATGATCGTTTGTTGTTATCGTAACGGGATCTATTTAGCATAGATATTTTTCGTATTACTGTTTCCTGCATTACTTGGGTCTATAGCATAAGCTAGCGAAGCTTCAATACCTATTTTAACATGTAAACGCTAGATATTGGTGTCCAGAGAAAAATGTAGGAATGCCACATCAGTAGTCCCTAGTACAAATTGAGTAAAAGTGTTAACTATTTCGCCCGTCATTGACGGCGATTATTCTTTGTGGGCGTCCACACAAATTCTCGCAGACTGCACGAGGCTATTTTCATATAATAGGAGTATAGACATTTTTGTATTAAAAGGTTTTGAAAGAAACAATTAGGCCGGGTTTTTGAGAAGTTTGAACTTAGTTTAACGTAATCTGAAACTCGGATTATTCGGGCGAAATGTGATTTTTTTTGTGTTGTTTCAGTAAAGACCAACATTTTAATTAAAACTGAGCTGTTTCGTCAAAATTTTGTCTACATACTTGATAATGGCGACACAAATCATTTTTCCGATTAACTAAGCCTAGTTTAACTGGGATCTCAAAAACCCAGCCTTACTGTCTGGAGTGTATTTCTATGAATTCCTGTATCCTCACAACACTATTTAAATTGTGTGATGAACAGTACCGCACAGCATTTGTCATTGTTGTTGTACGCAAACGGTTTGTACACACCAGAGATCAGCAATGAATCGCTTTTTAGCTACTCATACTGACTCATGAAATTTTAAGTATAAGTGAGTAGAAATCATTTAAACTCAACTACTCTGATTCACTCATACTCACGAGACCGTTGATGTATAAGTATAGGTTGCAATAAATATGAGTATGACGTCGACTCATACTCACACATTTAAAAATGACCTCAATTTGATTTGTAATTTCAGGAAAATAGTTATAATACTCACATTGATTCAGTTCATTTAACTCATCCAAGTATATTTACAAGTTTAGTCATTTAACAGTTTCTAACTAGTATAAAATGTATAAAAATATAAAAAAGCATAAAATTGTCAGTTTATACAGAAACATTTTGGGGAAATTAAATTTTTTTATTATTATTGATATTTATGAGCAGGTTGTAAAAAATGGATAGAAATAGTGAGATAAAGGAAAAAATAAATAGCGGAGTTTTCCAATTAGTGAAAAAACGTAAGGATAGAAGCCCATTGTGGACTCACATTTTGCTTCGCTTATACACATTGAGTTCTGTTGAATCTAAATCAACCACTACATAAATGTTCTAAGTATGAGTACGATGAGTAAAATCAAACTTCTGAGTGAATATGAGTTTCGATCGAATTACAATAAGTATGAGTGCGTATAAGTACAAGAAATTATGAGTCATGATTCGGTTCTACTCACTTTTTCACTGCTCATTGCTGATCTCTGGTACACACATTTGATTTTTGTTGTGTGTTTAATTTTAAATACAGTTGTGCAGTGTTTTAACTTAGGCATCATTTATTTAAATATAACTTTAAGATAAATATTATTTAAATAAAAATTAAAAAACTGGCCCTTAAACAAACAGTGAGAACTTCTTTTTAGAAGAATTTAATCGCAAGAAAAAAAATTTTTTTTAAACATAATCCTTAAATTTATTTTAAAGGCAGCACAAAATTCCAACGATTCTTTTTAGTTTTTAACTATTTAATTTATACTGCCAAATAATTATGCTAAATAACAAAAGACGGAAATTCCAATTCATGACTTTTCCCCATGAAAAAAACAATAACTTTTATGTGGAAAAAGGCTGTTCTTCTCTAAATTAAGGAAACGAGTATAAAAAAGAAGAAAAATTGTTTTAAAAAAGAACTGTAATAAATTCTAAATGATTTTCTTTTATTTGGGAAAATGAGATATGCACTACAACATGACTTTTTTGTAAACCTAGTAGAAGTTACAGCTAAGCAGGGGGAGTAAAATTTATTCCAACAAAGAGAAAATTATAGAAAAAAATAAAACTTTCCCACACTTTGAAAACTGAATGCTTATTACACATGCAGACAGACCTAAAACGCCAGGCTAGTTTGTTATCAAGTAATGGTTGGAATAAGTGGATGGATGAATGAATGGTTTCGTTGGTGCTGGCTGTATTTACTTAGTTTCTTCACAAACGGACTGACCCAATGCATTTTTTTAGTGTGGTATGAAGTGAAATGAACTAAAATATAACTTCACACAGAGCGGCAGCCAGTAACCAGTAAATGGTTAAAAAATTATGCTAAAATTATTTTTTTTTCTCTATTTTTCTAGTTTATTAGTGTCTTCATGAACCCGCACCATTTCCTTAAACAAAATTTTTCTTTAAACACACTCGTGCTAATGTTTCTAATTAAGATTAAAAACCAGTCAAAAGATGAAGAAGCAGTTTGAAAATGTAGAGAAGTTAGAAATGAAAGAAAAATCTTTAGCATCAGTCGTCGCCCTATTAATACTCGCTGTTATAAGAGAATTTAGCCTGGGAATTAATAAAGAGACGCTTGGCTTTTGCTACTTGCAGTCATGTGTGAAAATAAAGCTGTTGGGGATTTTTTTCTTGCGTCATTTTTAAATCAAATAAATGATTTTTTTTTTTTTTTTAATATTTACTTACTGCCAGTTTCACAATTTCGAATGTTAACGTTCACATAGAATTTCCTATGGAAAATATTTAAAACTAAAGGCCTCGTTACTCTTACGTACATGGTGGGGCAAAAGTAATCAACCTATTGGAAAACGCTATAACTTTTTCAAATAGAGCCAAATTTTAATTCGGCAAGCCATGAATCGGTTTACACCGCAAGAACGTTGAATAATTGCTTCAATTTTTTTTGCGAAACAATTCGACGGTAGTGTTGGCTCAGCTTGAATTTAGCTGTAGATTTTCTAGCCGTCCATTTTTGCTTCCTTAATTGGGTGAATTGGGACTGAAGAACATGTAGTTTCAACAGGACGACGCAACGGCGCAAACTGCTAGAGCCACAACCAATATTCTGAAGAAAGTATTTCCGGGTCGCTTAATCTCTCGTTTAGGTGATTTGAAATGGCCGGCCAGATCTGCCGATTTAACCGTTCCAGTAGTGCAATTCACTCACTTTTAACACTTTAGAAGGTGTTAACTTTAACCACACATTTTGATGTTTGCACTAACCACTATGTGATTCAATAACTTATTTATAACCATGGTAAACAGTTTATATTTCTTTGTATTCAAACTGATATATCGTGCAACTTTGCTATGCGAAACATCAAAATAGGATAAAATAACAAAGAAGAATAAAAAAAAAACAAAACAAATCCCTTTTGATTTATAGATTTTAAATAGTTTTGTGCAAAATGCGTAAAACATAACTAATTTTTATTAATTATTTTATTTTATTATTTGTTCAATTTAGTAAACTCTTGTAGATATTTAAACAGAATGGCTAGTACTGCTGCCAAAAAAAAGCCGTGCGTCTGCCGAGCAGCTGTGTCAAATGGTTGGATTGACGGTAAATAAGTAGGAAGCTCCACGTAACATTGGTGGACAACAAAGAGTGGATAAATTGTAGGCTAAATACCTCAAAGTCAAAATATCGACAATAAATAACCACTTTTCTAAACGGATTAAACCCCACCAAAAATGCTGGTGTTAATAAACCACAATTTGTTTTGTTAAAAATAACAGCTGACTTAAACAACTGGCTTTAAACACCCCCAGATATCGTTTAAGATGCTAGTGAATGGCAAAATGGTTTATTTTGTGGTTAACATTTTTAAACGAAACATTTGTGGTTTAAAAAGCACTTCTCTTTATGCGCGTGGGTTTACGTCAACAAGCCTAAGACTCTTAGAGCCCTTAAGGAGAATATTCGCCAGAAAAGTTCTGGCAAGAGTCATGGAAAATTCCATAAAACGAACCCGTATAGACATCAACTCTGGCGGCAGTCACTTGGCCGATATCATTTTCAACTTGACGGAATAAATTCTAATGGATTTAATTAACAAATTTCACAAGCAGAACCAAAAAAAAAAAAAAAAAAATTACAGCAAAAGAACATTGGTTGGTTACTTTTGGCCCACCTTGTATATGCTGCAGATCAGCTGGTCCGTTTTCGTTACCAAGCTAATGTATAAATATGTTCTCTTAAGTGTCACTTGCGTTGCGGATTAACCAGGTAAAAGTAAATGTTTTATTCGTTTTTTAAGTATTAGCTGCTAAAGAATTTAATGTTTGTTTTTGTTTATTGATAAAGCGAACATTTCATAGATTAACACGACATTTTTTTTATTATTTTATTCAAAACTCACAAAAAACAAAATCCAAAATTTATAAAATGTTTAAATTTTGGCAAATTAACAAACTAGTGAAGTTTATGTGCCCGCAACATTTAAGTATGAGTAACGAGTGTGTTTCACACAAAATTTGTTTGCGAACGTTAACGTTCGAAATTGTAAAACAAACAGCTGGTCTTAAGTACCCTGCTAAAATTTCCAATAGTTTTTTAGTTACGCGGCCTTATTGTCGTAGTGGAAAACCAGTCTTTTTTTAAAAATTGGTATTATGATTGTCGTAAACGACACAAATACGTCAAACTTTCTATGTGTTTAACATTGTCATTGTCATAAATTTTTATTTATATCGACAAAAATTTCAAACGACTACGACTTCGACCACGAAAAATACTCTCGTAATAGGGCCGATTTTCTTTTTAGTCGAAAATATACAAACATTTTAACCTAAAAAAACATCAGATTGTATATACATACAAAACTGCAAAAAAAACCTCTTCGTTTAGTTTCCAAAATCTTTCGTTAATTTTTTTAGCCTGATTTTTTGTTAAAAATGTTGGCCAATTAATAATTTTAAATCGGAAAAATACTTTTATAAAACCTTCGTTAAGTTTTCAAATACTTTCCTTAAGTTTTGAAAAGTTTTTTAGGTAAGAAAAATTAATTATAAAATACATAATAATTAACTACCACAAATGAGTTTTCTAAAACTATTATAAGGTTTAAATTTAATTAAAACTTTTACAATTTCAGACCAACAGAAATATTATTTAAAATCTATAAAAATTTTATTCGTTTAGCAGCTAAATTCTTTCCTAAAAATGTAAACAATAAAAAATCCGGTTTCTAAATTTAAGAGATCAAAGTTTGAAATAGCTTATATAAAAATGGTTAAAAAAAACTTTCGTTAAGACAGATTTTTCAAGTTCTTAAAAAAATTAAATAGAACTTAGATTTTGAATTATATTTTAAATCAATTGAAATAACTTAAATTCTTACGTTTAGTTCTCAGAACAAAAAAAAATTTAAATAAAAAACAAAATTCAAGATTAAAATAAACTATTTTATATGTAATGTTTTACAATTTTTTATAAAGTTTAAAAAAGCTTTTCTTAAGCTTCTTTAAAATTTTCATGTTTTCAAAGATTTTGAAAGAAATACCAGATTTGTTTTCCTTAAATTTAGCCTAAATTTGCAAGTTTCCTTCGCTTCAAAAAAGTTTATTTAATTATAAAACAATTCGTCAAGCTTAAAAAGATTTGGAAGTTTAAATAGAAATTTCGTTAAGTTTCTTAAATACACATTTCGTAAAACTTTTTAGTGAATCATTAGCAAAAACAAATTTAGCTTGAAATAATTAACAGAAAAACGCTATTTCGTTAAGTTTTTAAAACATGTATTTCCATAAGTTTTGTAAGAGAACAAGAAACTTAAAAAATGTTCACTAAGTCTGGGTTAACACTACAAAATTTGTGGTGCAGAAAATCTAAAGATGATTTTCTTCTCTTCCCTCTCACCAATAAACTCAACTCGAGACTTTCTGAAAGAAAACTTTTATAGTGTGAACCCAGACTAAGTTAATCAAATTTTCAAATATCTTTATGCAGGGTACTTTCAACTTCATTTACGACCAATTCATTTTTTATTTTTGCAAAAAAAAAAACAAAGTAAAACAAAAAAATTTGCGTAAAACGCTATTGCCATTTTTTCATTTCTTCCTCCCTCTCTATCACATCTTAAAATATTCAATACAAAGAGTTTTACCATTTACTCGTAGCATGACTTTCGTGTAATTTTCATTCTTCATTGTGGATATTATTCTGTTAATTTTTTTATTTCTAAATTCTTTCGTTCATGCATTTATTCGTTTATGTGAAAATTGGCCTTAAATTCATTTGCACTCCATTGTTAAATGTACTTTGGCACTGGTTTAAATGAAATCCATCAATCATTTTATTTTTTTTCCTTTTTTTTAATAAAGAACTAAGAAAAAAGTATTAAAACATGAAAAAGGGACAAACACTATTGAGTAGCGAATAAATGTACAAAGTGATAGTAAAAAAAATCGGAGTATGCAAATATTAACTTTAATTTAAAAGCTTTTTTACTCAGGATTGTTAGAAATAAAATAAAATAAAAATATTTTTGTAGAAAAAATTAAGTTGTGAATGAATTTTACATGGTTTTTGTTTATATTCTCTTTTTGTTTAACCTTTCAAAACAAATTTCTTTTAGTGTATTTTCACTTTACCACCTTCACATGATAATTTATATGTTTGTTTTTCAATTTATTTTTACATTTCATTACTTCTTTTTATTAAGTCACAATTTCAATTTGTTGTTTATTTACTTTAAAGTTTTTGTTATTTTTTTTTTAACTTTCATATTTGTTTTTCTCTGTGTGAACTCAGTGCATTAAACGAATGTTGCCAGATGCTTTGGCTGGGATTTGTTTACTTGTTCTTTTTGACATTTGTTTTTTTTTTCTTTTTTGAAGTCAGCACTTGGATGGTTGAGTTGTTGATGATTTTAGTGTATTTTTTTTTTTTTTTTTTTTGGTTTAACTTTGTGCTTCATAAAAGTTTTTAAATTCAATTTATTGCAGCAGAATGTTTATTTTTCCGGCTTAAAAAACAACAGCAGCAAAAATAGGCAGACAGGAAATTAAAAAGTAAATATAAAGTTTGAAAAAATAAATAAATATAAAGTAAAATTGTGTTAAAAAATAAGTTGAAATTTTAGGTAAAATTTTCAAAAAATTATGAGAAAAACAAAATTTAAGAAATTAATCTAACAAAAAATTATAACTGCCTATTTCCGATGTGCGAAAGAATTCTTTCGCTCGTACAAGTACATTTAAAACCAAAACAGAGTTTTTACAATTTATTATGAACTTTTTTGTCGCTTCATCTTTAATAACAATTTTAGGCTTCTGGAGCTGAAAATACTAAAAACATGGGGCATTTCATAATCAAATGTCGTATTATCATATGACCTACCGATTTTCGTAAAAGGTCTTTGCTTATAAAAAAGAAAAAAAAATGACAAAAGGCCTTTCATAAAGAAACTATTAAATTTTATGTCAATACCAACATTTATGGGAAAGTTATGGCATAAAAAGTTTTTTTTTAATGTGGTATTTGAATGGTATTTATGGTCAAAATGGACCGTTTCCAATATAATTTTGTAAGACGAATAAAAAAAGTTTGGACCAAATTTAATCTAAGTACCAACATTATAATATTGTTTATAAGAACAAAGACTTTATTTCGGAAAAAAGTTTGTATTGGGGCTATTCGAAATTATGGATTGATTCTCAACATTTTTAATAGGCTTGGTCCTTATTTCACCAGCCAAGTTTTATCAAACTATCTCCAAAATTGCGAACTGTACTTTGCGCAGAAGTTTGACATCGAAGGACGGACGGACATCGTTAGATCAACTCAAAAATTAATTTTGAGTCGATCGGTATACTATGGCTAATATGTTTAAGTGTTACACATATCACCACAGGCACCTAATACCCTCTCCACTATTGTGTTATTGGTATATAAAATTATAAGTACATATCTCAAAACGTATTCAAATTATGAACTTTAAGGAACATTTTTGTAATTGCCAACTCTTTTGATAAGATGCAGAGTGTGTGTTTACTCTTTTATAAAAAATCTTTAAGTATTTCTTATAATATTTTATAGAAAATAATAAATGAAGTTTAAAATATTAAAAAAATTTCATTCAAAATTTCGCATTATTTATTTTTTTTCTACTCTAAACATTCACCTCATTTCATTTCCAAGTAAAAATATTATCAAACAATAAAATAATCATGCACTTGGCACTACTGGCCCCCATACGACAACCACAAACAAAACAAAACAACGTTTGAAACAAATCGTTTTCAAAACTTTTCTGCAGCTCCTGCTGCTGAAATTTATGCACATTAAGTCTATAGAAAAATAAAGCCGGTTTCATAGTATTTTTTATTGAATAAAGTAAAAAACAAAAA
Source organism: Pollenia amentaria (assembly GCA_943735925.1). Taxonomy (NCBI): domain Eukaryota; kingdom Metazoa; phylum Arthropoda; class Insecta; order Diptera; family Polleniidae; genus Pollenia; species Pollenia amentaria. Next base: position 113,333,853 of record OX031008.1, read on the forward strand.
AAAAAAAAACAGAAATTTTAATTGCAGGTTTTTTGTACAGCTCTTTCATAGAAAACAAGAAGCAAATGCATAGAAAAAAATTGTTTAATAATGAATAGAAACTAAAAGCTAAAAAAAAACGACTGTAATGGCGCTGACTGACTGTTTTTTTTTTAATAAGTTTTCGCCATGCATATTAAATAAAATTATTGGTTGTTAAAAAATTATTTAAATATTTTTAAATTAAAGAAAATTATGCATTTAAAAACTGGCTTAAATGAAGGTAATGAAAATAACAATATTTTATTTTGAACTAAAAAGGTAGTAATAATTAACTTATTAATTGTATAGTCACTTGTTTCTAGGAATTTTAGAATGCAAAATTACGACATCCTGGAAACAAACTTGAAATCTTCTGCGCATGCATTTTTATTGGCTAATAATTTCAAGCTGGCAAACTTAAGATAGATGCTGTTAAATTCCCGGATTGCCAGCTTTAACAAAAAATTCGCGAATTTTAGACTTGGCAACCCTTGCTATGACAAACTACGTCATCTAACGTAAGTCATGCGCATGACGTAATCTTTTTTTTTTTTATCATATTATAGGAATTATAGGAAAACTACGCAGGTAATTTTTTTTCTTCGTTAGGATTTTTCTGATAGTTTAGTTAAATTTTTTTTCTCTCTCTTTCCAATCCAGTCCATATTCTATGGTCTCGACTGGACATGGACCCGCCAAACAAACTAATATTTTGAAGTTGAAATTCATATTAAAGTTCTTTGGTCAAATATTGGCCCAAATTTAATCTATATACCAACATAATAAAATGGTTTATGGGCGCAAAGGGTCTATTCCGAAAAGAAGTTTGTATATGGGGCTATATGAAATTATAGACCGATTCTTATCACAAATAAATTGTGGTTAGTTTTTTGAGCACAAGATTTACATGAACATACACCCAGCCAGCAAGCCCGCTGGACATCGTTAGATCGATTTAGAAAGTGATTCTGATTCGATTAGTATACTAAAAGTATAACATCTCCTCCACTTTTGTGGTGTGGGTATAAATTAAACTCTGCATACATGTTTTTAAAAATCAAATACACAACTAAAATCAAATGTGTAATAAACGTTTGCCTGCAACTACAATGACAAATGCTATACGTAACTGTTCGTCGCACAATTCTAATGGTGTTATGAGGGTACAAGAATTCCCAGACAGTAATTGTTTCTATCAAAACCTTTCAATATAGTAAACAAAATTTTGCGTATACTCCTAGTATTTGAAAATTACCTCGTGCAGTCTGCGAGAATTTGTAGTGTTTACTTATGTGCCATATGTGGCGAACGCATACAAAGAATTGTTGTGCAATATTATTAAAAAATTAACATACACAATTATGTATGTCACATTAAACAAAAAAATGTGTGTAGTTTTTATTTCCCTTTCCATTGCTGCGTGTATTATTTCATTTCCTTGTTAATATTTTAGAGTATTTTTTACACCCGCTTCTCATTTGACTTCCACTCTAGTGTAGCATTGGCTTTTTTGTTTCTAAACGTTCAAACAGTATTTGCTGGTGTAAACAGTACACAGTTTGAATAATTTTCAATGATTTGAATGTGCGATCAAATGGAACTGTTCAGGCCTATAGTATAATCGTTTGTTAAAGAAAAAAATAACAGTGAGGCGTAGAATATGTAATTGTCAATAAATCACTGCCATGCCAAAAAAAAAAAAAAATGCTACATGCAGAGAAAAAATATTTTTTAGTATGGCCCCGGACAGAACTAAAACTGTTTTAAAGAAAAATTTTCCAACATATTTTAGTTCTTCAACCATATTATTGCCAGCTGCAAACATATTATGGTTTATGCTAGAAACGCAACTGGGACGAACGACGCATTGTTCGTCGTCCGAAATAGAAAATACACACAATCATTGCGTAGACCGAAATTAGTCGTGGGTAACGAACTCTGCGATAGGTTTATTTCTCAACGTTCGTAAAGAAAACATGAAATAAAATTCTATTTTCTTATTTTCGTAGATCAAATACTCCAGTTTAAAATATTTAAGACTGAATATTTATAACATATGACACAGGATGTAGAAAGACATGTGTCATATACAGGGTGTCTGGTGGCAAGTTTATATTTTTAAATACGATTATTTCAAAAAGTAATAAACGGTGCAGAGGGAGGGTGGCGCCGTTGGCATAATCGATTATGCGGACTTGTCAGTCACGATGTCGCAGTGGTCGAGTGAGTATCGCGCGTTCGCTCTGCAGACATTTTTTAAGAGTAATGATTCTTACGTAATTGGTCGTCGACAATTTTGTTCAAAGTTCGGTACTCGGCGAATACGTGATGGACTGTGTCTAAATTTAATCCATTCGTGGGTGCAGAGATTCCGCGCAACTGCTTCGGCTATGAATGTCCCACGGCCAGGGCCCAGTCTATCTTTAAGGACTCCCGAAAACATTGAACTGGTTGAAGGCAGTTAACGTGAAAATACTGGGTATTTGTAAAAATAAAGATCCATAGCCACTTAGGCTTTCAGCTTAAGCTTTTTTTTTTAATATTTTTTTCTAATATGTTTCCCAAATATTTTCCATAGTATTTGCAATTTACTTTTAAACTCTTTTTTTTTGTTATGTTTCCAAATGGATTTCTTTTCATTTTAAAACATTTATTAGTAACGAGAAACACACAAAGGACGAAAGTGTTTTTGTTTGTTATTTTCTTTTGCTTTTTTAGAAAAAAGTGCTAATACCCAATCAACTGGCAAGTCGGTCGACGCACATTGGGGTTTTATATGCGAAAAGTGCAGTGACTTCCCCTTTTTAAAATTTTAGATTTTGTTTGGTCCATTTCATTTAAAGGGAGCAAGCTTCGAAATATGCAAAACTTTTCTCAATAGGACCGGAGTAAGGGGTATTTATTCCCCATACAAAGTAATTAATAATAATTTGCTATCTACAAACCTGTAATAGTAAAGCTGGATTCGAACAATATTTTTGTGCGGAGAATAATTTATTTAGTAAGAGTGTTATGCAGAACGATTCATCAACTTCGGGAATTTTGTCCGGAAAAATAAAGCTACCATATGGTGTACATATGTAAACAATTAAACAAGCCAGGCGCGGATTCAGGGGGGGGGGAAAGGATATTTCAACCCCCCCCCCCCCTAAATTATAAAAATACGTTTTGCTTATTTCGATAATACACGAAATTCCGAATGTACAAAATTTTTGGAAATCCCATCAAGTTTTTTTTTTTTTTGTTTTTAATAGAATCTCTAATCAAATTTTCAATAAGTATCCAAGTATTTATCCTAATAGTTATTTATTATATATTTCCAATGAAACATCTAGTTTACTGTATTTAAATACATATTATTCTACATTCAATCCCAGCAATTACCATCTATATCCGAAAAATAAACGTTTGGGTTGAAAATGCGAGCGGTTAAATTATTAATAAGCTTTAGTATATGCAATATTTTTTTTTTTGTGTTATGATAATTATTTACTATATACATTTGAATATAACCGTTTTTCGTATCATATTTTCATAATAGTAGGATTTGAATTGGAATTTTATATGCATTGCCATTCTACCTTCCCATATATACATATGAATATATGTATTGGTCTAGTAAAAGTTCACCAAAGAAGAATTATATAACTGTCAAATTTCAAGTGCATTAATTAAAAAAGTTCTTTGATATACAAAAATACATAAAAATGAGTGAAACAATGGTCAGTCCGTATATATCATTACCCTCAGTATAAAAGGATGTAGTCCAATGTATAAATTTTATAGGACAGAGAAAAAATTTTCTAAGGTCTTTAGTTCTGAATATATTTGAAGTCTGTAAATCCAGTTTTGCTTCATTGATGACTCTTTATTGGCTTTCAAACCAACTAAAAATAATACATTTATGTTTTACATAGCTTTTTGTGACATCACCTTTTCTATTATATATTTTATACTTTTAATGTACATTTTCGCATGTCAATTTGCAAAAAATAAAATATACTATAAAATTATTTTATTTATTTCAATGTTAACTATTAACAAATATTAACAAATTTTTTTTTTTAATTTTCACATTTCAATGGGCCCTAGCGCTTTTTCTTTAGCATTTTTGGAATTACATCTTTAGCATTTGGATATACATATCGTTGCAAAACAAGAACTAGAAAATATTTGTATTTTTTCTGCAAACGATGTATTTTTGTTAACTCTATTGAATTGCATCAAAAACTTAATTTTCAAAAATTATTTAGCACATTTACGGCTGAAGGTACATATGTATGTATGTGCAGCCAAAATTATTTTTGTCTTTCCATTGTTATAAGCTTTAAAATTCCTTTGTAAATAAAAATTATTTAAATAATCAACTTAAACCAGAATAATTATATATGTATCTTTAGATTAAAACCCAAACAGTTCGACTTAAATTCATTACTTAATTTTAAAATTAGTGAAGCATATTCCTTCTCTCTAAATTTTGTTAACAATTGCATATGTTTTTTTTTGGTCGAAAAATTGGTCAAACAATTTAGTATGATTTAGTCAAATAAATTGTTTCAAATAAAAAAAAACATTAAAAATAAATAAAATTATTTTTATAGCCAAAACGTTATTTAAAAAGATTAATTTATTTTAATTTATATTGAACTGATCTTATATTCTATTTTACCTTATTGTTGAGTTTTTTTTTTAATATAATATAAATATATCGTTTTTAATAAACTTTTAAAAACAAATTTTTTACTTGTTTTGTACCATAAAAAATTCCCCCCCCCCCCCCTAAGGCTCAAGCTTGATCCGCGCCTGAAACAAGCTAACGAGCAATTTATTTTGAGTGTGTTTAAGAAATGGAAGAAAAAAGCAAAGTGAATTTATTTTTTTAAATTGAAATGCATAGTTAAAATGTTTTTTTATTTAATTATTAAGCAAAAAAAATTTTAACATGGATTGTAATAACAATATATGATGTGGCAGCTTAATTCACCAATTAAAAAAAGTGACATATCAGTTTAACTTGTAATGCACGAGCACTAAAATGAAACCAATTCAAGTAAAAAGTTGCCGAAAAAACAATTTTTCTTTCTCTCAAAAGGAAGGCGACAACTCGATTGGGTGATTCACAAGGTGTGCTATCACGTCATATCGTCATAATGTCCTTAATAATATTTTACAATTGTTTTAAAAAATATTGTTGTGTTTCAAACAAAATAAAAATATTAATGCTGTGTTCATTGATTCGTCATAACTGTACAGTAGAAATCTAAATTATAAGCGGTTGCCCACAGCAGTCTTATATATTTTTATTGTAATTATTTTAAGACATATGATTCTACAATTTTATGACTAACTTGTGAATCACCCACAAGTTAGTCATAATTATTGTTTGGAAAGAATGGGTGAATCGAGCTTCGAGTTTCGGATTTGTTGTAAGTTAACAATGATGACGGGATACGAAGTTAAGTAAAAAACTGAGGGGATAGCTCTCCCTACAAAGTAATTAAAATTAAATTTCAAAAGTGGGAATTAATTCAAGGTAGCCCTTCTTCTACTTCTAATTTGAGAATAGAGAAGTAAAATGTACATATTTAAAATTAAATTTTAATGAAAATTTATTTTAAGTCGGTTAATAAAGATCATTGCCTATATAATTAGTATAAATATCGTTATTATCATCACTATCATGTTCTTCATTATCAATACTGTCGGGCATGTTCTATAAATCGTAATGAAGTGGATTTCAAATCGAACAAATTTTGAAAATAAAAATATCCCTTTTTGTATACTTCATACTTTGAGTACCAATTATCTTTACAAAAACAACTCTCAAAAACAGGAAAAACTGCTGTCGTTTTATAGATAATTGAAATCAAAATCTTGTTCGATTTCAATTCCACTTCATTTCGATTTATAGATGCCCGTTTATATTAATAATATCTTTAAACATATTATTGTGTGTTTTCTCGTTATAAATTTCTTTATATTTGATATGATTGGGTCCAAAGTAACTTACAGTCTTTGTGAATTATGTGATTTTTGCAGAAATGTCCTCTTTTTGAAAGAAACGTGCCAGGTTTCGGGCAATAAATCAGCCAATGCTTCCTGAATATTCATTTGCAGAATGTTTTGAATAACTTTTGTTAGGTCTTTCCACATTCGACGGCAAATTTGTTATATCTTTGACTATTTTTGAAGCCTTGAGCTAACCGTGTGTCCTCAGACTTTTTTGTCTAGCATGTTCTAACAAGGATAAACGATTGTTTCTCCTCAAATACACCATGTTTTTGTTTTTGCTTCGCTTACTACAATCTTCGAAGCTCCGTTCTACCACGTTCATCACCAGAAAGACGAAGCAATCCTATCGTATTCAAAGATGTGCCAAAATTAATAGTTGGGGGTAGTGCACTAAATATTGATTTAAATCAGCAGAGCACTATCACTAAATAAAACTGCAAAAAATTAGTTTGCACTCTTTTTTTACTAGCTTTAGTGATGATTGCTATTTTGTTAACTACTACTAAAAAAAATTTGTGATATTGCAAATTTTTTCACTATTACTAAACGAAGATTGAATGCTAAAATCTGCACTCAATTCAAATAGTGCACAATTTGTACTTGCAATCAAAAAAGCTGCATATAAACAGACTCTAACTAAAATTTGAAAAATGAAATTTTGTATGTGCATAATTTTTGATTCTTGTTATGATATGCATAAGAAAGGAAATTAAACAACATGTCAATAATTTTTCAATAACGGAACATCTCATGTCTTTAATCATGAAAAAACCAGTTTTTTGTTTGTACATTTAGTTGCACTCAAAGAAGTGAAGAGCAAAAAAGTTGCAATAAACTTTTCTTAAATCAAACTATTTTTTTTTTGAGTGCAAAACTGTTAAGCATAACTATCACTTATGTTAAGTGAGGCTGATAATTTTCAATTCATCACTCAACATCAACAAAATGATTGCAATAATTTTGACCGAGTACATCATTACAAATTTATTAAATTCTCGCAAATTTAATTTTTGAATTAATTCCCATTTTTTGTATCAAAAACCCCAACGTGCGACATTTCGAGCGAGCATATGAACTAAACAACAACCAATTTAATTTTTGATAAAGTTGGCTTTTCTTTTTATTGGCCGACTTGGTATTAAACATGATTGACATAGAAAACGTGTCTACATACCGTCTTATTTGGGTTAAACACATTTGTGTATAAGAAAATTTAACAAAATATTGTTACTTTTTTGTTTTTTTTTTTTTTGGTGTAGTTTCCATTATAAACCAAAGTAGTTTTGGCAAGGGATAGTAGTTACCTGAAAATAGACAAGAAATAGAAAAATAAAGAAAATTAGGTTAAAATTGTTTTGGAAAAAAATGAAATTTATAACTAAAAAGAAATAAAGGTGAACTTAATTTTAAGAATGCATTAAATATTTAACAAATTAAGCAACACTGGTTAATTTAGGGCATAATTGTTGGACAAGTTAAGAAAGGCTATAAAAGAAATTCATAAATGTGGTATTTTAATAGAATTTTTGGTGGGAATGTACATGGTGGCGCATAAGTAACGTTATGACTAATTAGTGAATAAATTTTTTGTTTACAATTTTTTTATTAATTATATTCTTATTACTTCGACCTCTTTTTAAAAAGATTTCCTGAAGATTTCCCACGGAAATCGAAATATTGAAAAATAAATAATATAATAGCTTGATAAAAATATATGAAAATATAATATTTACAATTTTTTTTTTTTTTTTTAGATTTAACTTTGAAAAACTTGGGAAAATGATGATGGAAAGACTCTACACAGAACAAAGAACCAAAGTTGGTCAATTTTATTTTGAAAGTCAGCATTCGATTATTCAGACACAAATATCATGTCGAATAATGAGCGATGGGACCCATTTTCTCTTTAATGTTCACGTGAATAACAAAATTGCAGAATATTGGGCACTCAAAATCGAAGAATAATAGTTGAACATCAAATGCACCCACTTAAAATGTACATACATTCATATTTATTTTGGACCATATATTTTCGAAAACGACGAACAAGTTTCAATGGTTTTCGAGACGGAGCAATGATTAAACATTTTTTAAGGACCGAGGTAGAGAACAAACCTGAATTGTGGTTCCAACAAGATTGTGTCACTGCTCGCCCAACTTTGTCTTTCCTGCTCAACATTTTCAGCAATCGAATAATATCGAGTTTTTCTGATTTTAACTGGCCAGCGTTCGCCCGATTCAACGGCTTCCGATTTCTTTTCTATGGGGTACCAAAAAAAGTAAGATTCCAATGAGCCTAGAACCACCCAATTGCTTGAAGCGAATATCCGTGATGAAATGAGACACTGGGACCTGGAGTTCTAAGAAAAGTTAAGGAAAATGCTCTGGAAAGATTACTTCAGGTCGAAACAACGAGATCATTTGAAAGACATTATCTTCAAAACATAATGTGAACATATTTCCCAACTATAATCTTAAATTAAATAAATGTCAACGTTAAATAAAATCAGAAAGAAAAAATTAACATTAAATAAATCAAAACGTTACTTCTGCGCTACCCATTTTCCTCATTCCGGATTTAATACCCTCCACCACCACTGGTGGTGAAAGTATGTAATTCGGTGTGAAACTTTTTTATTTTACATCTCAGACCCTATAAAGTATATATCGCTCATTTCGTGCAAGACCGTCACAACTCAAAATTTGGCATTTTCGAGTTAGTAATGCAGAAATGTTCTTCTCTTAAATCTCTACAAATTGATCTAAGAACGGAGAGAATTATCGAAAAAATAACGGTAATACAGATGCTTGTGACGCTATGACCTCTCGTAACAAACTTGAGCAATTAGCATCAACAAGGTCACATTTCAGTTTGTGTTTGGCATTCCTCTTGTACATGTGGTTTTCTTTGTAGCAAACAAAGAAACATTTGATTTTATAACTGTATTTTAGTGAAAAAGAAGGTGAGAAATAATAGGTTAGAATTTTAAAAAGGCTCTCCTGTAAAGTTTCAAATTTTGAGTTGTGACGGTCTTGCACGAAATGAGCGATATATTCTGAATCCTAAATCGATTTAGCCATTCCGGTCTGTCTGTCCGTCTGTTGAAAACACGCTCACTTTCGAAAAACGCAAAAGAAAAGAACAAACTTGGTCTCAAATTGCTTGTAGTTATCCTAAGCAGTTTGGGATTTAAATCCAGCAAAATCGGTTTAGTAGGATCAGAGCTATGAATCAAAATGTGGAACCACCACCCTAAAAAATTGATCATTTTGTTACAAAAACTCACATTAATGGTGTTATAAATGCATGGATTGATTCCAGATTATGCACAAGTACGTTCTATATAACTAGATGTTGTAAAATTTTGTAAAGATCGGTCCATAAGTTACCATAGGCCCCATATAAAGCCTACTTTCGGAAAACAGTTTAGGAGGCCTTAAACCGTAATGTAATTAAAAAAAAAATAAAAAATAAAACCAAAAATGATGCTATTCTAATAAAATTTGGTACATCATGGTTTTATAGGGCTAGAAATCACACTGTGATATTTCGTGAAGACCGCTCTATTATTTACTATATGCCCCATATAAACTCACCTCTCGGAAAATAGTTTTTTACGCCTAAAACCGTAATAAATAATGATATCATAATTAAATTTAATACTTCACAGTTTTATGGGCCTCGAAGTTACACTTATAAATTTCGTGATAATCGGTCCATAATTTGCCATTGGCCTAATACAAAGCCCACTCTGGGAAATAAATCAAATACGCCTAAAACCGTAGCAGATATAGATATTGCGGTAAAATTTGTTCCAACTTAGCCATAAAAAATCTCATGTGAGTTATACGGTCCATAGTTTGCCTTAGAGCCCATATTAAGCAGCCTTCTGAAATTCACTGTAAACGCTAAATCAAATTTCACTGCTGTATTGAAAAGTTTTTATGTTTTTTAATACCAGAAATCACTCTACAGAGTTTTGGGGGGATTGGTTTATAATTGACCATGGGTCCAACATAAATTCCTTCCTAAAAATCATTTTAGTTCGGCTAAAACTGATTCGAGTCATAAGATTTTACTCAAGCTAGTTGAAATTTCTAAAAAGAAAAGCATTAAACTTTCTGACTGTCGGTCAATAATTTAAAATAGGTCTCAACCGCAACCAATTTTAAAGATGACGTTTGTTTTTACAAAGTTTAATTAACTTTAAATAAATATCATATAGAGCCCACTCCTGTACCGCAATTCTGCAACTTTTTGAATTAAACTACCGATATCGTTAAGTAACGATACATTTTGGTAACTTTAACAAATTTGTTATTCTCTATTTTAAATAAACAAATATTTTCGCTTAGAAATATTAAAGACAAATATCGGTAAAAATGTAAAGTTGAATTTTTTTAAATTAATAAAATAAAATAAATTTGCTTGTAATTTTTTTTTATAAAAACATGAATGAAATCGCGTAAATATTGATTATATTTCCTAACAAATATGTAAGTTTCAAATCTTTTGATACATAGGGAAAAAGTTCTAAGTGCCCGCGCCAATCTAGCACAATATTTTGCTTCTACTTTTTATACCCACACTACTGTATGTGGAGAGGATAGTTTATGCAAATATATGTAACACATTTAAATAAATGGTTTCGACCCACCCTTTAGTATACCAATTGACTGCGAATCAGTTTCAGAATCTATCTTACGAGGTTCGTCGTTCCATCCGGCTGGCTCGTTGTCTGTCCAAGTTAACCTTGTGCGCAAAGTACAGGTTGCAATTTTGGAAATAATTTTGTTTGTTATTACAAGGTTGAAGCGTATTTAAAGTAGTGAAAAGCGGTTCTTAATTTTACATAGCCCACATGCAAACTATTTTCCGGAATAGAGTTTTTGTGCCCATTAACCATCTTGTTTTATAGTTATTTAGGTTTAAGTAGTTCCAAAAATATTTTGTGGCCACCTAAATCAGCACAACAAATTTTTTAAGAATCGGTCCATGTTTGGCCACACCTGTCATACAAATACACTCCCGAAAATAGCTTATAATAAGTAACCTTTATAATAGCTTCTATGTTACCATCAGAAGTAGGTATTTAGATAACATTTGGCACAAAAATCTCTTATGTGAATCTTAACCTCACAACATACTCTTTTTAGCGGAAACATGATCGTCCATGGGTGCCAAGTAATGTGGTGTATGGTCGACTATAGATTCTTACTTTTTTGTATTAAAAATTGGACTCTTTTTAAACAGTTAAAAATACATTTATTATCGGTATTTTTTAACAACTTTTTTTTTGTCGTTAGGTACCCATATTATTTACCGACAAAATTTGTAAAAATGTCAGTACAGAAAAGGTCTTAACGACACATTTTTGTTGTTAAAAAGTTACAGAATTTCAGTACTGAAATAGTCGAACTGTCGGTGAAGGATATTAAAACTTCGGCACAGCCGAATATAGCATTCTAGCTTGTTTTTTTAGCCAAATCTTTGTTCATCAAACCAAAGTCAGTTTCAAGTTTTGTTTCTTAAAGTTAGCATCACTGCAAACGAGTAAAGAGGAGTAAGAAAGAATAAACAGAAGACAATTTAAGTTTATGTGCGTTTTTTTTTTTACCATGTGCAAAAATAATGTACGTGTTTTGTAACAAAATAAAGCGTTACTAATTATATTATTCTTGAAAGAATTTAGTTTTGAGACTAACTTTTATTATTTCGAAAAAATTTAGATCGTTTAATCTTTATTTTAAACATTCCCCTCAAAAAAAAGTACAGACCGTAATGATACATTACACCACGAAATATAAAAACAAATTTGCGAGAGTGTACACTTTTTTAGACCCATACGCTATCATGAACACGCCAGAACAAAACTATGTTATGAAGTTAAGATTCATGTAAGAGTTCTTTGTGCCGAATATTATTCAGATTCTTCATCCATAGAGATTTGTATGCCTTTAAGTGATTTTTGGAAGGGGGTTTATGTGGGGCCTTTGGTGATTTTGCACATGCACAGTATTTTGTTATGACATATGAGCTATCGTAAACGTTATTGTCGCCAAATTTTATCTCAATACGAACTAATTAAAGGAAGTTATGGCATTAAAGGATATATTCGGGAGTACCATTTGTATGAGAGATATGGTCAAATACCGACCGATTTCAATAAAATATGGTAAGATGATTTAGATTACAACAAAATAAGTTTGGACCAAATAAATCCAAATATCCAAATAATAAGATGACTTAAGGGCAAAAAGACTATATTCCGGAATGAAGCTAATATGGAGGCTATATGAAATTATAGACCGATTTCCACAATTTCCAATAGGCTTGGTTCTTAATGGCAATTGGAACGTGTTTGTACCAAATTTCATCAAATAATCTCCAAAATTACGACCTGTTTTTTTGCGCACAAGGTCATGGTTATATCCATTCAAAAAGTGATTGAGTCGATCGGTATACTTAAAGGAGGGTCTAACGCCAATATTTTAAGGCGTTACAAACATCAGCGCAAACGCAAAATTTACTCAGTAAATTTCTTGTAAGGCGAAATTCGTCGTTCTAGCATTAAAATCTCTCCACTATTGTGGTGTGGGTATAAATATAACATGTAGCTATTAAAACATTTTCTGAAACTTTTAAGGCAATTACAAAAACAAAAGTCTTCCTTGTAGATTAAAAAAAAAAAACTTAATTTACATTAAATGCCAAAATAGTAGAAAAATTTAGATGTTTTCATTAAATATTATTACAAGGAAAACAGTATGTTTCAAAACAAACAGTACATTATGTTTGGCAAGTTAGTAAGTTCCTAGTTGATTAACATATTTGTTGTTGTTGTTGTTGCTGCTTTTGTTATTATAATTGCTGTAAAAATATGTCTATATTTGTTTATAACAACTGATTTAAAAAAAAACGTCCAACTGACATAAGTCTATCTTAAATATTTTCTTTCTTTTTTTTTTGTTTGCAACAGCCTCAACAAATATTTTGTTTTAAAAATTGTTACGAAATGTAAAACAGTAGCGCCGTCATCATTTAAATTATGCAATTTCCTTTTGGCAAAATTTATAAAATACACTGATTTTTTTTAGCTTGTAGCAAAAGCTGACATGGTTTGGTTGAAAAATAAAATTATATACAGCATTTTTGCTAGTTATCATTTGCTAACGAAGTGTAACTAAATGAAATAAACGAGGGTGGTAAGAAAAGTAAAGTTTTTTTTTGTTCGTAAGGTTACATGGACAGTTATTATGAAAACAGCTTCAAATTGGTACCTTTGTAATACCATGAGCCAATCCCTGTTCGGGACTAGAAGCGACTTCATAGGCAACACTGCTGAGCGTTCGTTTTCCTAATAAGTAAAAATTACTTTAAGTTAAATTTCAGAGCAAGACAACTCTGGCGTCTCAATTTGTCTCTCCATTACATCTCGTAGACCATGACCTTTAAACACCCATGTTCTGTTAATCGAGTGGAATATAAATCGATGTCGATTTTCAGTTAAATTTTTTTTAAAATTTTTTTCTAAATGAAACAGAATTGAGTCTTCAAGTTCCGGCAAAAATTCTTAAGCTCATAATTAAAACGTCGACCGTAACTGCAAATGTTCTCTCGTTTCTTTCTTTTTCTTTTGTTCTTTTTTTCTTTGTTTACAAAATGTATGAAATTGAACGAAAGTATGGTAGCATAGTTGGGAGAATAATTGTCTATATGTGAGAGCATGAGAAAAAAATGTTTTCAAAATAAAATTGATTTTATTTCTCGACCGCATTCTCTGGCATAATTTTATGTCAAACTGTATGGAAAACATCGTTCAGCCCCAGTTCTGTTTCATCATTGATTTAAAAAGTTCATCTGATTAAGATCAGATTAAGATAGAGAATAAAGTTACCAAAAGGCAATTGTTTAATAAACTTTAAGAACAGGGTCGTTTTCAAAATTTGTACGATTTCAGTTTCCTTCGAATTAGATTTCCAGAACATGCCCGACAACTTCTTCCTCCTCTCGCAACGTATGCAATTTCACATCGGCTTTGAGTAGACTATTATGACATTTGTAACGTAACGACGTAACCTCTTTTAATAGTTTTCGTCATGAGAACGATGGAATATTTTGTTTCACAATTGAAATTTGTTCGGGACTTTGCAGAGTTATGGAGAGTATGGAAATCACCATCTTGTCAAATTTTAAGAGTCAAATTACCTACTAAGCGAAAGCGTCTCTGACTTCGGCAGAGGGCGCTCTACTGAAGACTTACTGGCCCTGTTATCGGAAAAATGGTTCCATTCCATTTACCATTTTGGCGAAAGTAAAATAATTGCTTTAGATATTGCCAAGGCATTCGACAGAGTCTGACCTTGTCAAAACTTGTGGAATGTGGTGTCGGCGATCTTTTATCTCGATTTATATCGAGCTTTCTTAGAGATTGCACTATATGAGTTTATAAATAGTGGGTTTTGTCAAGCGATTTCAATATTCATTCAAGGGTGCCGCAAGGCTCCGTTCTTTCTCCTTCTCTATTTCTCATTTTTTTAACACGACCTCCTATGTCAAACTTTCAAATTTCAGATTCTTTTGAAGATGACATCAACCTTTGCGATTCGTATTAATTTGATTATAGACAAAGCATATCGGATGTTGGTGCTATGAGATAAACATGAATGATACGCTTGGTCAAGACCTTGATATAATATCGGAATGGGGTCGTATGAATAGGGTAGATTTTACAGCCCGGAAGACCCAATGTTGCATGGTAACGCAAAAACGCGCCACGGATCTGTTAATATGGGTGGTATAATTATTGAGGAATCAGAATCTATTGTTGTTCTGGGCATAAAAGTACAATGTGATGTCCGATGTACAAAACATATATTCAGGGTTTCGTAAGAAGCATTCAAGTGCCTCTGTTTTTTAAAACGGTGTAAAAGATACTTCACTCCATCTGATCTCCTTACTATTTATACCATACATCAGACCTAGAATGGAGTACAACTCTAATGTGATGCAAAGTCTATTTTGGAGTTCCCAGACGCGTATAGGAGAGGACAAAGGTTCCCATTGGTGGCAGTAGGATATACAATTCTATTGACTCCCTTGAACACCGTCGCAACGTGGGTTGTATTTCCGTTTTTTGTTGCTACAATGGAATTAGGGATTTAGTTCTCGTACATTTGTTTATAATACGCGTTTCCTCCAGAGCCCATTCTTTTGTGGTCGCTTAGCCGGTGCATCGTAGAACGCATTACAGGGAAAATTTGTTCTTTGGCTGGACTGTTCGTATGTGGAATAACCTTCCTCAGGAAGTCTTCCCTCTCCCTTTCAATATTATTAAATTCAAATCGAATGTTGACATGCACTACTCCCTCTATCACTCTTCCCTAAACCCATTTTCCTAGATTCAACACAATGCAATACATTAGTAGGGTTCATCCCCTGAGTGTTGGTGCTAACAATAAAAAAACTTTTTTGTCAAGTTCATCTACTTTTGGATTACCTTGGCAACTCGTGTGATCTTGTATCCATATTAAAATTATGGGCAATATCATTTAAAGATATTCGACATTCTGCAGGTAAACTTGATGTCGCGAAGACACCCGATAAGGATGCAAAAGCAGCTTGGCTAAAAGTTAATATGTGGTATAGGATTACACCTCATCCAATTATCTGTGAGTTTTATATTCTGCCTGTAGGGGTATGTTATAGTTTCGCTTTTATCCCCTAGCATAATCTATGGGCCAGGCTGAACAGGCTCAGACTAGATCCAAAGTCTGTGTCTATAAAGTAAGTTATAGTTTGGTCCATAGTTAGATTATCATGAATGGTTAAAATTTTCATATTATCCCCCTAAAAAAAATTGTAAATATGTATTATTGTAATTAAACATCTAGAAAAAAAATATTGGAAAACTTTTGTATAGTCAGAGATAAAGTTTTCCCAAAATCTTTTTCTTTACTCTTCATAAACCCAATTTTTTTTTTTTTTTTTTTTGCTATTAAAGCTCAAATATAATAATTTTAATTTAATTTGTAAAAAGCTGTAAACTTTATTGTTTTTTAGTTTGGAAAACAAAATTTGTGTGTAAACAAAATTAAAGGCATTTATAAAAAAAAACAAATTTGAAATTAAAACGATATCTATTTAAAACATAATGTTATTGTTGGTGCAACATTAAGCAAAATATCACTTTTACTCTTGTAATCAGCTTAAAAAAAAAACAATGTGCAACAAAGCATGCTAAACAACAACAGTAACACGAACAAAAAAAAACTTTTTACTTTCTGTTGTTGCTGTAGCAACTAATGGTTGCTACTTTCTGACAATCATGCAACATTTACCATGAGGCATAAACAGGCCGGCAGCAGTCAGCCAAACTACTACTCAACTAACGAGCTCTTAAAATGAAATTGAAATTTTGTGCACTATCATCATCGACAGCGGCAACTCTTTTTTTTTTTTTTTTTTTTTTTTTTTTGAACGAAAAACTTGCACTTTAGTTTAAATTTCATTGTTGCTGGAAAAACAACAATATGTTGTTTTGTTATAGTTGTTATTACTTTAAGTTAAAGTAGGCTGCTTCTCCTTTTAGTTTGACCCAGTTTTACAAAGTTTTTTTTTTTTGATTGTAGTTTTTGAAGTATTTTTTGTTCTGAGTGCAATTTTTTCTTTGTTTTTTTTTCTAGCGAGGATATTAAAAGTTTATTTCCGCCTTTAGCACTCAACAATATAGAGTTAATGGCACCAGGAAGTTAGAAGAATATGAAAGGATAAACCAATATTTAATTGTTATAAATGATAGGGTTGGATACCAAAGTTAATTGACTAAAAAGTTCTGCATTTAAAATAAATTTTTCTTTAGTCTTTAAAATATTTCATTTATATAGGGTACTTTTTTTTAACTGAATGAGAACTTAAAATGATAATACAAGACAGAAATATTGTTGGAATGATTTTTTTATTATAAACTGGTAGAAAATTTCATGGCATTTATTTTTTAAATTTGATTTCCGACATATGTCCGCGTGGCTAAGAGTTACATGATCCATTCGATCAGTCCAATTTTTGTCTATTGTTTCGTATGGCGTCAATGGTGGCTTCAATATAGGCTTCCAATGCTTCCAAAATTGCTGCTTTGTCGACATAAGCCAATGACTTGACATAGCCCCATAAAAAGTAATCTAGAGCTGTTAAATCAGATGAAAGAGTGGGCCAGTTAACAGGACCACTTCTGGAAATTATTTTGCAACCAAATTGATTTTGAAATAAATTGATTGTTAAGCGCGGTGTATGTCAAGTTGCGCCGTCTTCCTGAAACCAAATGCCGTTGATGTTTAGCGTATTAATTTTTTTAAAAACCAAAATTCAGTCAGCATGGCTCGATATTGCTTGCCATACACCGTAACGGCAGCTGCTTACTAATTTCGAATGAATTAAGGACCGATGATGCCGCCAGCAAGTCAATTTTAAAGATTGTATGGTGATTCGTTAACGGCTTGAGGATTGTCTTCGCTCTAAATACGGCAATTTTGGTTATTGACGTTGCAATTTAATCAGGAATGATTTTCGTAAAATTGACGAAGTGCTCCATGAACTTCGCGAGCAGACTTAGTTTTTTTGAAGTAAATTTCCGTTAAACGATTCATGATGACTTGCCAAGCCTTACTAAATAGAAATGTGAACAGAGTTTGACATTTTCAGCTGTCAAACCATAGTTATCGATATCGAAATGTCTCATGCAGCAAAAAAACTATCCGATATTAATGTTTTTTAATTAAATGAAATGCTTAAATAAGAATATGGCAAGATTGGCCCCCTATTATGAGTTGCATTCGACAAAAGATTTTCGCTTGCTATCGAACATCCGTAATCAAATGCAAAATTTGTATTATGAGTTGACAGAACTGTCGAACATTTAAAAAAACTTGTAGAAAATTTATATATTTGTATTTTTTTTTTTTTTTTTTTTTTTTTTTTTTTTTTTGGTAGACCAAATACTACATTCTTAATTATTTTATGAAGGGGTAAGGTTGTAAGTAAAAAGCAGCAATTGCATAAGCTTATTTTTATCAAGCAAAATTATTTTTGTGCAAAAGAAATTTTTATGAAAGTTCAGGCTGTAAAATAGTGGGTTGAAATCTTACAGCAGCTAAATTGCTTTATATCCAAGTTTAAGTTGGTACGATCCCTTCCCAAAGCACAAAACTGTGGCCAATTTAAATTTTATTGGGATTTACTTACGAAGTGGTTTCCTTTGCCAATATGTTGAAAGTATCCCTCAACCTTTTGCAGCTTTAGACCAGTTCCAATAAGCGTTCATCTTCATCAGTCGAATGAACCATTGAACCCCAATTCCGTCGTAGTTATGTTTCATTTTTACTTTATTTTAAAATTTGATAAGAATTGTTTTATTTAAGGTGCCAGCTGATAGTACTGTACTATTGTGAATAAGCCATATTAGTAAGATATACAATAGTGATTTTTTAACGAATATACGCCTTCATACAAAATGAAAATTCGTTCGATCAGCTAATTCGACTGCAGTCGAAAATGGAATTCTGTTCATAATAGACATTAATGTTTGTTACTGCTGTCATTTCTTTAAAACCGTTAACAATTAATGTGGTGTTGCCAAGACACAAATCAAGAATTAAGAAAATAGTTGGGCGCGTGTTAGCGACTTTTAAAAATTTCTTTCGATGATTTATTTAAGCCAAATCTAGTTGGTTTTGACAAGATTTCCCATACAAAATGAAATCTACTTCTTGACTAGATTTTCTCAAAATCTCCTCAAATCTACTCAGTACCAAGAGATGCAACTGTTAATTTCTTAATAAAGCACTATGAAATACAGAACTGTGTACGTCAAATAATGTTTAAGAGTAATGAATGAAAATATGAATAAAAACATATTGTTTACAACACAAAAATAGGACTTATTCACAGCAAACGCAAAGCTGTGGAGTACTGTTAAAGAGGCCTTCTAAATATCTTTTTTTGTTACTTTTCTTTGATATAAAATCTTGCTTATAGCCCGTTGCAACGAAAAATTATGCCTATGAGATTTCGAGCCAAATCTTGTTGTTTTTGACTAAATTTCCCATACAAAACAAAATCACAAAGTATTATGGCATAGGTAAGACTTATGTGATAGTGTAAAGTACCCTTTAGTTATCTTTTGCTCCATATAGTACTAAAAACTGCTTCCCTGCATACAAAAAAAAATGTTATTTTAATAAAAACAAAACACAAACCAATATGGCGGCTTAATACAACTGTTTCAAAAATTTTAAGAAAATAGTAAAAAAAAATATAAATAATATTAAGAAAATAAATAAGGCTGATTATATAAAAAAAAAAAATTTCAGTCAGTTGTTTTTTGTTATGAAAACAAAATCCCGCTCATGTCAAAAATGTACAATGTAAACGCATTAGATTTATAGGACGATTTTAAATCAAATCTACTAGATTTCGTTGTAATGTAAGCAGGCTATAAGTGTCAGAAAACAATGGTGTAAACGATATAGATTTTGAGGAAGATTTCAAACAAGGCGAATTCACACTAGGCTTTGTCAAATGGTATACCGTTCTGGTGGTTCTGAGGAATTTTTCATAAATTCTAGAATTTTCACTTAGAATTTAAGTAATTAAAAGTGTTTTTAAATAATTACATTTCAAAACGCACAATTTTAAATTAAAATATTTGTTTGTATTGTTTACTACAGTGCTGCATCATTTTGACACAACGTTAAAATATTTAACAGTGTTGTATCCATTTTCAAAATAAGACCACTTTGTATGAATTCGCCTTGATTTCAAATTAATGGTGTTTTCTTTTCTACAAAAAATGTGCCATTTTATTTAAAAAAATGCAATTTGATGTTCGTTTCTTAAAAATACTTCGCTCTCTAAAAGGGTGGCTTGTTTTAATCTAAAAAATGCACCCTTACTAATGGCATAAGGCATTTTTTGCACTTTACGCCCCGTATAAATCGACAGTGTTGATAATGCCATGTAAAAAGATGGGTTCTGTTTATATAAAGGGTTACCAGACGAAGTTGGGAATAAATCGCCTCTAATGAGGACAGTAAAAATTTAAAATGTTATTAGTTAATTTTTAATAGTAAAAACATAAGAAAGCATTACATTGTTAATAAAAGGTTGTCGGTGATATAAAATTTAAGTGGATTCGGTGTAATAAAATTGTTTTTGAAAAAAAAAACGTCAAATCAAGAAAAACTTGGTGTTAATAAATCAGCAATCTGGAAAAGGTATTTTCTTGCTTATATTTTTTATAAAAAACAAACTAAAGAAATTGGAATTTCGTTATTTATTTATTTTTTTATTTAATATAAATCTATTAACAAATTTTGGTTAATGTATATTTTTTTTATATTTTGAAGAACAAACTTTTTATCAGCTGTTAGAAACAGGGCGGTCCAATTTTGTGTTTTGTTCTCGTCAAATAAAAAATTGTATTATTGCAGGGTCCGCAAGACATTTTTATACATGTACCTTTTTACAAGGTGGTATTTTTTTCTGTAGAAAAAAAAAACACCATAAGTCTACAAGATTCCGGTGCAATGTAAATGCACTATTAAGGATTTTGCAATGTTTTTACGGTTTAAGTAATTTTTTGTTAATAATATTTCTAATTTCTCTAGTTTTCTTCGAAAAACAAATTATTTTAATGTAAATTTTCCTAATATTCGATTGCATTAGTTTTAAAAAATTTTTTTTTTAGATTTTAGAGATTTTTAAAGATTTAAGAAAAATATCTTTAAAAATTTAGGTTTTTACACAAAGTCCCACTATAATTTCTCTATAAATTCTTAGTTCAAAATAAACATTTATCTGATCGTTGAAATAACCAAATAGTTATTAACTTCTATGGCTGCTGTTTGTTGTTTTTTTTCGTACTGCCAGTTTGTAAATATCTAGCAATTTTATGCTGCTGCTGCTGCTGCTGCTGCTGCTGGTTATGAAGCCAACCAATAAATTGATGCAGTGTCACGTATTGACACAAAATATAATGGATTTTAATTGAATTTCCGGTATGGCAGGCATTAATGGTGGAGAAGTGCAAGCAAGCAATTGCTTGTATAGCTTAAAGAGGGAGGGGGTGGGGAGAGAAGCCACCAAAAAATAACAATGAAACGCATTCAGTTTTCATAGCAGTAGGAGAAGCAGATGAAACAAAAGACTAAAACGACGAAACAATTGAATTTTTTTTATTGACAATATCATCCATTTCAATTTATACCCAAAGAAACTCACAAATGCACTTCACTCGATATCCCCATAAACTGCACTTCATCCATGGAAATTATCGATTTTAAGAGGGGGGATGTTTAACATATATAAACCCCTTTAATGCTTTTCAAACATACATAGCTGCATTGTTATGGGGACGTGAATGAATGTACATAAATGATTGACGCCAAATGCTAATGCTAGAGATGATGACCAAAAAAGGGGATAATCGTGCCGTATCTTTAAAGCCTAAAATTTTTATGTTAAAAAAACAATATGTAAAAATGTTAAAAGTTTTACTTTTAAAACATTTTATTTCCCCCCTTTAGTTTTTCTGCTTTTGGTAAAATCTGAAATAATGCAAATCACGTACATAAATTTGTATGTTCAAGTAATTTAAACGGTAGCATAGACAACAGTCAACAACACCAACAACTTGCAACATGCGTAACTTTTATGTGTAACATTTTACTCACATACAAGTTTTATATAAAAACAATTTATTTGCGCAAGTATTCAGGCGTGAATTTAACATTTGCTTTTCGTTTTATCTCCACAGTTCTGTAAGGAAAAACAAACTAAAAAGAGTTCATGGATTAATAAAATTGAATGCCCACTTTATGCAACGTGCAACATACAACAACTACCACTTTAAACTTTACACACACTTTAAAATTTTAGACACAAAAAGTTGTAGAAATTGAAGTAAAGTAGATAGACGGAAAAAACAGAAATGGAATGAAATTACGAGAATGTGTAGGCATATTTCAAAATAGTTCTTATGTCTGGTATTCAATTAAGAATTCTAGAAAGAATACCAACAACAAAAAATTCATTCATAAACTTTTTCTCAACTACAGCCCCCAAAAGGCAGATTTTTTTCATTCATGGCAAACGTTTTCCTCTTAATGAATATAAAATCTAAATTAATTCCACTATTATGTATTAGTTATGTTTGCAAGCAGGGATGGGAAACGTTTCAAAGGTTATATAAAAAAATCGCCAGCGATATTGTTACAATAAATAGCTTTTCTCTAAATTTAGATTTCATCCATAATCACAAAAGCGTCACGATTAAGGCATTTAATTGAAGTAGGGCAACACATTGTTAGCACAAGGTCCATTCACAATAGTGTCTGTCATATGATAACTTAAGCTACGGTCACACTTAACAAATATTTGACGCTCCACCCGTAACCCCTAAGCGAAAAATATGTGCCAATTGTTCTTAAAGCACTTATCCCGTGACCTGTGAACACAATATTACAATAAAAAAGAACGAATTGTGATAGGTGAAAACAAGACCAGTTAAATGGCGATAAAGTGTTTAAAATGTAGTTACTACGGAGGAAATTTAACTGACACAAAACTCGTCATGGGACTAGATTGTTTGGGCTGATGCTATCTGGTTATACTACTTTTAAAGGAGATCTATCATATTAACATACATAGTTCAATCGGAACAATATCTGCGACAGGCATTATTTTAACCGAAATTTAATGGTTCATTTAGGTTATTTCAGTGACCTATAACAATGTATCAAAAAGGTGCAATTAACCACCTCCTAGGACGTGGCCGTGTTAAAATTAGAACTAGAACCGGTCCCTACCACTTTAGAGCTGACCCGTGACAAGTTAGTTTCCTTTCCCTTAGGACTCTATTTTTACAAAGCATTTTATTAATTTTGCATAACGTTAACTAGATCAAACAGCTTTAATATTCTACGATGATTTTTTTACATGCAAAGCTTGATAAATTAACAAAAATTGTTAAAGGTAGATAAGTTTAGTGTTCAGGCTTTTTTTGGATTTATTCGCCAAACATTTATTAAGTGTGAATATAGCCTGCGGACAATTTGTGTCAATTGCTCTTAAAGCACTTATCCCGTGACCAGTGAACAAAATTTTATAAATAAAAGGAACGAATTGTGATAGGTGAAAACAATTGAAAACAAGAGTGTAGTTGGTCCAGAGGAAAGGTAATTGGCACAAAACTATTCATGTGACTGGATTTTGTGCGGGTAGTGGCTGATTCTCTCTAGTTCTATTACTTTATATGAAGGTGATCATATTGACATGGTTCATTTGTGACAATATCCGAAATTGGATGTGTCAATTAATGTTATTGCAGTGACCTGTTACAAAGTATCAAAAAGATGCCAATTAACCCCTCGTAGGACATCGCCATGTTAAAGTGACTTGTCACGTGACAAGTTTAGTGTAAGTTCCCTTTCCCCTAGGGCACATTTATTAAGTTGATACACGCAGAAAAAAAAATATGTTTAAATATGGTCACTTATAGCAAAACTATTTTTAAAGAAAATTTTAAACATATACTATTTAATTTAACCATATTATTGTCACCGATAACCATATTATTGTCAAATTAGTCCTCCATCAAGATGCCACAACCATATTATGGTTGCCTCTAAACATTTAATGGTTAAATATGACAATAATTCGTTTTTCAATTAACAATAGTATTTTTCCCTTTTCCAAGAGCAACATTCTATGGTTGAAAATCAACCATGCTATTATAAATTTAAAACATATTTTAGTTATTATTAACCAAAACATGTTCGGAGGCAACCATAACATGGTTGTGGCCTCTTGATGGAGGACTAGTTAAACATTAATATGGTTGTCGATGACAAAAATATGGTTAGAATAACCATAGTATGTTTACAATTTTATTTAAAAATAGTTTTAAGCATATTTTTTCTCTGGGTGTAGAGGCCAAAAATTAATTAAATATCAGCAGACAATTCCGTTTAATTTTACAAAAATCCCTAAATTTTTTTAAAAATATCTTGTGTCACATGTTTTAACGTTCCTTTTTTATTATTTTAATTTCACAGATCCTCGTCCATGTTATGAAACATTATGCTTTGAACATTTTAAGAATTTTGAATGCCTTTCCTTTTTCTTCTTCTGTCTGCTTTCAATAAGAAACTCATAAAAACTGCTAGTAGGTAGACAAAACAAGCTCAAATGTTTGGCAGCAAATGTTTCATAATATGAGCAAGGACTTGGTATGACAATTCCTAAGTCATTCTAAGTCCACTTTCAATGTTGTAATACGGCAACTTCTTTTACATTACCTTTATATGGCAACTCACTAATTCTTCTAACGCGGGTTGTACGGGTTTGATTCCCGCCAGAGACTCTGGCCTCCTGCAGACTAGCGTAGAGCTTTGCGGGATTAGCATAAAAAAAATTACACAATGTTGCGATATATTTACTTTTCATTGTATTTTTTTAAGGGGTTGCCCATCGAGGATTTCTAAACATTTAAATTTTTCATTTATTTAAAAATAGTTTTTTCGTTTGTTTTCTTAACACACTCGTTCTCACTACTCAAGATTCATTTGTATTTAATGCAAGTATTAATGAATGAATTTGAATTGACTGACTGAATGGAATGAATTATTATGCTTTAACATGGCTCATGTGTAATTAATTCTTTATTTTTCTCATTTAGATTTTGTATATATTGCTTTATTATGTTGTCTATGTTTTCCATTAGCACTGATTACTGGCAGCCTGTCTGACTTATGGTTTTTTCCGCCTATTTTTTTTACAAGAATTTAATGGTAGTTAAGAGAGACAAAAAAAAAGAGTTTTTTTAAAAGTTAATCAAAGTAACTTTAAATATTTTAAAAATAAAGGAAAAATAAAACAATTTAAAAAAAAAGGTTTATTAGCAAATTTTGATAAAAAAAAATATCCAATCATCTGGCATCACTATAATCTTAATATAAGCAAATTTTGCATCTGAATGTAATTTTTTGTGATATAATATAAAAAATTAAACGGAATTGGGCGATCTTTGTTAGAAAGCTGGAAGGAGCGGCCCGGATTTTGCTTATTCTTAAATATTGGCTGACTTCCTAAAAACGCAGTCTTGCAATGCAACACTGAAAGGACAATGCCTTGAGTTCATTATTGCATAGTAACCGTATTTACTGCACAACGGTTGCGAACTTTATGCATTGTTTTTATTTGTAATGCTTTGTCAACGCAGTTGTTTTCAGTGATGCTTTGCAAAACGCATAAGTTAATGAAGTCTTTTTTGCAGCATCTTCGTAATGACTATTGTTTTTCAGTGCCTGTAAACTAAAAAGTTTACACACCACCAGAGATAATCCAGTTATGTAAATCGTCCGATCTTGCCGGGTCTATTAAAGAAAAAACACACAATGAGTTTCTTTCAATAAGTCATTTGTGGCTTGCGCGCTGTTTGACTAGCGTTAACTTGGAAAAAATACGTTTTTAGTAAATATTTTGGAACCACGAAATAATTGGTTCATTCACAAGTTAGTCATAGAGTTGTAAAGTCATATGTTTTAAAATAATTACAAGAAATATATATGACTGCTGTGGGCAACCGCTTATAATTTAGATTTCTACTGTACAGTTATTACGAATCAATGAAAACAGCATTAACATTTCTATTTTGTTTGAAACACAACAATATTTTTTGTAAACAATTGTAAAATATTATTTAAGACATTATGACGATATGACTTGATAGCACACCTTGTGAATCACCCCAAAAATAAATGCTTCATGTAAGTTTAATGATTTTAACGGTTTGTTATGAGTGCTTTATTAAGGATGTAGCGTTGAATGGAGAATCTGTCATGCTTTTTTTACAACAAATGCAGTACTTAGTTATTCTGAAAATAATTGAGGCCATAATGTGGCTTATTTCAAAAGAAAACATGCGATTTAGCAGCGGGTTGACTTCCCGTTTAAACTCAAATCTTTTAACGAAGTTACGTTGGAAAGGACGGCCTTTAGAGTTACTTTTCATTTGGGTGGGTGCTCCTTAATACTACGCTCTAAACCTACATTTTTTTCGGCGGCCATTCTAAGACATCTTAGCAGATTGCGCAATATCATATAGATTATAAGTAGTGCGAAAACGATATATATTTAAACGTATTACAGCTTGACCATAAAAAAAAGTCCGGCAATCGTTTTTAGATGTCAAAACTTTTTGCCATACAATTGAGGGATTCACAAGGTGTCATAAAGTCATATGTCTTAAAATAATAACATGAAAAAATACGACTGTTGTGAGCAACCCCTCATAATTTAATGTGCTATTAATTACGACAGCACAATAAACATAGCAAGCAACGTTCTATTTATTTAAGACACTTTTTGTTTACAAACCAACAACAATATTTTTAAACCATTGTAAAATGTTAGAACATTATGACAATAAACCATGATAGCACACCTTGTGAATACCCCAAATATGTATAAATCAAACTAAAATAACGTGGTTGCAATAACGGGCAATTGAAAAACGTGACATGATTCTACAAGTTTTATTGAAATTGTGTGGCAAAGATTTTTTAATACCTAAAATCGCTTGCCACTTAGGTTAGTCTGTTAATCGTTGACGTAGCGTGTGCTAACGAACTACATAACAATTTTCGAAATAGATTTGCACAATTTACATTTTTATAAGAGCTTCTGATAACTCATACTGCATTCTATTGCAAATTTTGATTTTGGTTGTTTTCATTATAGAAAAGACTCGTTCAACAGAAGTAACGCTTGTTGGTACAAAAAGCATTTATAAAAATAATATAGCAAGTTATTGGAAAGCTTTTAACCCACCAAAAATAGACATCAATTTGTACCCACATCTTAACCAAATCGGTCTTGCCATTGCACAAATGGAATTTTTATTAAAAATATATTATCCCCAAAAATCCCCAGCAAAAAAAGTGATTTTCGAAAAAAAAACAGGTAATTTGTATCCCTATTTCCAAAAAAAAAAATCCCCATAACTGAGAACGCTGATCATAAATAATAAAAGAGTTACCGGATCAAGCAAATAATCGTGTGGCTCTTTAATCCCTGTTAGAAAATGAAACCATTAAAAAAGATCACAAATTATAAAGAGTGACTAAAGCCCTTATGACACTACATTTTGTATTCATTGAATAGATAGAAAAAACAGTATATGTTAGAAAGATCAAACTGTAAAAAATGTAAACAAAGATTTTTAGTTTTTTTTTCTTTCGTTATAGTTTTCTTTATTTCATTAAATGTTGTAAACTTTTTGTTTATGAGAAATATAATAAACAAAAAGCGGTAAATCGCTGGATTTGCTCATAAACTTGAAATATCAATTTTAAATTGAACAATTTTACATTTTTTTTTTTTTTTGGCATAACTAAATTTTTTATTGATAACTGTATTAAAATTTTTGACAATTTGCTATTTATCTTAATACAGCTGAACTCTTTGCACTTGGTAAATATTCTTACTACATTCTTTTTGCACTGTTCACCGAAACTTGAACAATGCATTAATGGCATGTAGTGTCATAAGGGCTTAAGCAAATTATCGTTGCTGTGGCGATGGTTTATTAATGATTAAAATTCACGGCAAAGTCTTAATAGAGATGCCAGATGTGACAAACATATTAATTGTTGCCGAAAAATAAAGCTACTAAAAGAAGGTTACTAAACTCATATTAATGATTTAATAATTATTGTAATTTTTTTCACAGCGGAGATTCATTTGTATATCTAATAATTTCCCTAAATGAAGGATTAAATGCATTTTGAATCCTATAAAGTTTTTTTATTGCGGGTTTTTATTTACATGTTTTTTATTAAGAAATACATGCAAAATACATATATTCTAACTTATATTTGACCTAGAGTCTGTTGTGGTAAAACAGACCAGTCTTAGGCGGGAATCTAACCCGCAGTCCTCGCACTAATAGACTAGCCCACTTCCAAATTGCCTACCAGGTTACTCTTAAACTTTTCATTCATTTAAATTAGTTGTTTTTGTTATTTCTATAGTTTTGTTTTAGTTTATTTAATTAACATTTTTGGGGGGTTTTTTGAATTTTTTTTTTTTTATATATTTAAAAAAGTGGGTGTATTTACTTTAAAGATTTTATTGACAAAACTTTATGCATTTTTTTAATTTCAATTTACACAAAGAAATGTGTAACATGTCTATTAAGTAAATGTAAATTTTTTTTATTTTATTTACTGTCATATTTTTATTTTCTAAAATATGACGTTTTTATGACTGCTAATCCTGATTTACGAGTGATTGAAATAACAAAAAAAAATAAAAATAATATATTCAAATGTAGTAAATGATTTTTTATGGGCTGCTTTTACAAATATAAAAATATTTATAAAAAGAAATAAAAAAATATTTATACATCATTTTGTTATAACGATTAAAAACAAAGAAATTTTAAATTAAAAAAAATATAAAATATTTCGGTTACAAACATCAGCTGCCGACAAAATGTCAACATAATTTTTTATAAAATTGCTTTTAATTTTTACTTAAAAATTTTAATCCAAATTTAATTGAATTTAATTTTGATTTAATTATTTTAATGAAGAAAGGAATTTTACAACATGAAATAAATTATTGATAATTTTTCATTCTTGACTGAGCTGGGAATTGAACCCAGGTTTTCATGGACAGCTGGCCCTGACTAGTTTCGATTGTAACCACACAATCTCTTCAGATGACATTGCCGTTTAACACTCACCGCCATTGACGACGGATGAAGTCAATAGTCAAACATCAATATTTAAACCAAAAGGTATTTTACCCTGGTAGACCGAAAATTGCTTTGAATGAATGATTACCTATTTTAATTGATTTACATGTTTTTTACATTACATTTTTGTCAAGAATTCTTCTTGAAATCCAAAGTACATTTTTTTGTTTTTTTTTTTGCCTTTCTTTTTTCTTGCTGACCTTTTTCAGCACAACTTGAAGGACACATGTAAATATATAGCTCGTGCCATAGCTGTTAACAATAATTAGTATTGTGGTTATTTTTTTTAACTGTTAATGGTTAAAAATAACTACAATAGTAATTATTATTAAAAATTTTAATTTTATAATTTTCATTGAAAAACGCCAGACTTTTCTAAATTAAAAACAAATTTTTAGTCGTTTTTCTAAAACTAACAAAAACTAACAATTTGTTTTTATAAATCTAATATTCCCAACTAATAATGAAACAGTCAACTTGTCAATATTTTTGTTATCAGAACTCGTACAATATGACATGACAGGAATGATTTCAGTTAAAATATTCACAAAACAATTGTTTTTTTTAGATTTTTTTCTTTGTTATTTTATTAACTTTGTTTTTTTATAAACGGAAATAGTGTAGTCATATAAAATTAAAAATGCCAAACTGAATTTGAAAAGCTCTATCTAGAAAAATTATGCTCAGCAAGCGCATAAATAAGTAATCAATAAATAACATCCGGCTAAATAACGAAAAAAAAAAATTAATAAAGATTTAAATCAAAATTTTGTTTAGTATTTAAAAACAATTAAAGGGAAAAACTTAAAATCAAAATTATGTTTAAAATAAAATCAATCAAGTCTGTAGGAATAAGAGAAAGAAAAATATGAAGAAATAATCAAAGTTTGTTTTATTCTAAGGAATTAAAAAGAAAGAATACAAATTATCGTAAAAGGAAGTTATTTATGTAAATGATTTAGGTTTTCAGCAGAAATTTTGCAACAAAATATGGCAGTTAAATTTTTGCTTTCTTATCATTTTGCTGTTGCAAAATATTAGCTGTTTTTTAAGCATTTTTTTAAGGTTGCCAATTAGTGCTTTTTATGTTGGTATCATGTCAAATTGGAATATTAAAGGGATCCCGAACCAAATAGGTGTTTAGTTCTTTATTATTTTTTGAAATATGAATAATATATTATAAAATTTATTAATACATTTTGTTTACTATAACATTTTTTTTAAAAAAATTAGAATCTGGGAATTATTTCTTTTTCATAAGTTACTTTATTATATTCATATAGGCAAGAAAATGCATTACATTGTAAATTTTTCTGTGCATACAATATACTTCATTGCTATCCAAAGGATAGCTAAGGTAAAATGTAATAAGAAGATACAAGATAATAGGCTGGTAGTGTATAAGGTCATTTCTAAAAATTGAAGGAAAATAACTATTACAAAAAGCTTTATAATATACATAACTGAAATTAGCTCATAGAATAAATTCGAAAAATAAAAAATGTTGAATATAATAAAGTAACTTATGAAAAAGAAATAATGCCCAGATTTTAATTGTTAAAATAGTTGAGTTAAATACATTCAATTTATAAAGTATAACTATCCAGTGTGACACAAAGAATGCTGACGAAGGCCGTAGCGGCCCAGAAAATGCATTATATTCTGATGGTATCTAATAATTGTAAATTTTTCTGTACATACAATATTATTCATTGCTATCCAAAGGATAGCTAAGGTAAAATGTAATAAGAAGATACAAGATAATAGGCTGGTAGTGTATAAAGTCATTCCTAAAAATTGAAGGCATAGAACTATTACAAAAAGCCCTATAAAATACATAAGTTTTTTTTCATACATTTTCCTCAACATTTCAAACAAATTCGTATTAAACTTTCCATTTCATAAAAAAAAAAAAAAAAAAAAAAAAAAAAAAAAAAAAAAAAACCCGTTTGTAACTTAAATCTCCTAATCTAATCTTGCAGAGACAATATAAATTGCAAGTAAAAAAAAAAAAAAAACCTAATATTAAATTTCATTTTTTTGACGAATCTGCACAAAACTAACGAAAAATGTAGTACAAGGAAGTTTTAACGCCACTTTTACTAACTTTTTGTTTCTTTCTTCCAAACAATGCCACCAAAAAATTACAATAACACAAAATGTGAAATGAGGAGGCGGAGGAGGAGGATGATGATGATGAAGACGACGACGATGATGATGAAAATGTTAGATAGTGATTGCAAAAGTTAAGAAAATATTGAAAAATGTTACCGGAAAATTTTGTACAAAAGTTATTTTATTTATTTGTTTTTTTTTCTTATTACGCGTAAGTTTTTCTTGTACAAAATTTGTGTCTTTTTTCATTGTTACTTTTACAATAGATGTAGTATATTACAAACTAATTTTTTTATCTATTTTTTTCTTGTAACAAGTTTTTTGTTTAAATTAAAAAGTAACGACATGTTAAAAGTAAGACTGCTGCATCGTATAACAAACACGATGAGTGAACAGCAGCCAGAAGGACGGACAGATATTCAAGTAGTCATTCAGATAATATCAACAACTTATTGTTGTTGTAGTGATACCTGATTATTGTTATAACAAAATTTTTTTGTAAAAACTTACACTTTCATTCATTGTTATGTTTTGTTTAAAACGATGAAATGATTTCTTTCCTTTTGCATTATTTTTTTTGACAAAAAGTCTGTAATTTTGTTTGGAAATTTGTAGGTTTAATTTTTTTAAATCATAAAGTTTCCTATTGGAGCAGGGTTTTGTAAAAAAAAACTTTCATTAAAAATGCATTTGTACAAAAATATAACGATTTTCCTAAAAATTCTTAGAAACTTTAAGTAGCCTATTTTGTAATTTCAAAACTAAACTTTTCTTTAAATCAAGGCGAATTCATTCCAGGTAATCTCGGAAGTACAACAACTACAACTCGTACAAAAACCACAAGCAATTTGTTTTTGTAAAATCATTGTACAATGTTAAAACCCGAAACACATTAAAACAGAAACAAAGATAATAACCAGAATTTTTACATCCAACAATTTAAAGCTAAAGAAAAAAAGTTATCAGCAGGGCTTTCAGGATCACCTGTAATGAATTCGCCTTGCTTTAAATTTTTTTTCAAAACATAATAAAAACATTTAAATAAACGACACAGAACATAGAAGATTCCCAGCGGGGAAAAAAGAGTTGATTACATAAATAACTAAAAAAAAATTATGTATTTTCGAAAGAATAATAATGCATTCATTGTAATCGAGGAGGTAATTTTATCTGACTGACACAATAATTATGCATTGATTACCACGTTTATTCCCACATTTGCAGAACAAGGAATGTATTGTTTCTGTTCGCGACAATAATTCGTGTTTTTTTTTCTTTTGCATATTTTCTTAACAAACATTTGTTATGAATTATTAAATTCGTTCGCAGGACACATTAAAACAATTTATTACAATCCTAGGCCACGTTCTGTGCTAAGAGTAATGAACTCTGGAATGAAATACTATACAAGATATGTATTACGATCTCGATTCCAATTAATTACATTTTCCTGCTTGGTTGACTAGAACCAGTGTTACCATCAGCAAAATTCAAAACTACACTTGAGATGGCGCAAAATTACCCAAATTAAATAAAATTACACCTGTAGTGCGATTCACTAACTTTGTTTACGATAATCGTATCGTTAAAATAAATATAACGAAAATTTATCGAATTTGCTATTCAGTAAGATTTTTAACGATATTCGCTGTCGATTAAAGTCAGCTGTTACTTTAAGTACCTTATTTTTCGTTATTTTGGCGACAACAATTTACGTAGTGTTTATTTAATCGATAAAGTGTATTTTATGTTTAAAGTGTCTGAAGGCCGACTTCTTACAAAATTCTAAATTCAAAACTCGAAATGTTAAATTCACAAAATAAAATATAAAAACAGTGAATAAAGCACAATTTCATTGGGAGAGTGAGAGAGAGAAACCTTAAGACCTCTTCGCTCATACTTAACTGATGCGGACACGTACACGTTGCGGTCGGCTCCAATGGGTGTTAAAAAAAACCGAAAATTTGTCAAAATTTATATAAATTATAAATGTTAGCTCATGGTACAAGTACACAAGGTAGACTCGTTATTTGTGTGTTTTGCTTAAAAATATAAAAAACGTCGTGTATGTCGATGAAATGTTCGCTTTATTAAAAAACATATCAGGTGATACGTAAAAACGGAAAAAAAATTAATTTTATCGTAAGAGTACCTATTTATACATAAAGCTTGGTAAGGAAAACCAAACAGTTGGGCCGAAACTTATACGTTTACGTTACTTATACGCGGCCTTACTATTTTGTTAATAAAGGCTCAACCATAATAGGCATGAGCTAGCATAAGCCACTGTCAAAAACTAACGAAAAGCTTCTCAAATGCTGAAAACATCTGGTCCCGTACGGAATGTGCGACCAGTTTCGAACTTTCCGTTAGCAAATGAGAGTTCCATACAATTAAACGTAAATTCTTCTTAAGTTAAATATGGTTTCCAACATATGGTTTACATGCATTTGTACAGTTGCTTAAGCCAGCTTATACACATTACGATTAGGCCTTAAGAAATTTGTTAAGAAATTTGCTGCTGTAACTTCACACGTACGGAATTTTATGAAAAATCTTTAATTTTGTTTATCAAAGTGTATTTTTATTATAGTCAAGTTTTAATATTACAGGACTTAAATGATTAATTTTATGATTAATGTAAAACAGGGTGTTAAAAACAAGAATTTTCTAAAATATTTTTTCTGACTTACATATGTATGTATCTTGTACCCATGACACAAAGAAAACAAGATAGCCCATTGCACTGGTCCGTTAACTTTGTACTCCCATTTTGACGTAGTTTTAACGTCACTGTAGTAAAGAGATTTAAATGTAAACAAACATTCATCATACTACCTACACGAGTTTGTGTGATAGTGTTTGTGCTCATTTACTATTATGACGTACATGAGCAGAAAAATAATGTTTTTAAAATTAAAAAACGCCTATCTGGTTTTCTTAGTTTCATGCCTTGTATTCAAATTTTAAATCTATATTTTTTTTTTAAATAATTTCTGTGATTCATTTTGTATAAAAAAATCAGTCTGTTTCCAAAAAGGTTTTTCTTCATGACTTGAATTCTTTTAAAAATTTTCATTATTTTTTTTAATTTGATTCTTAAAGAATCTTTGATAAACTGACTTATTTTAATTGGCAAAATAGGGTGATTAGAAAAATTTTTTTTCTTTTTAGTTCAAGTTTTTCTCTGACAAATTTTTGACGCAAATTTAGATGCTTTTAACATAGAGAAACGACTCGAGTAGAAACATTTTCAAAAGAAAAAATATTTTTTTTTAAATTTCGCACATGTGAAGGAACAACAACAAAATTAGCACCTTTCTTACTAATACAGATATAAAGTTGGTTTTTATTTTATAGTTAAGTTATGTTTTTTTGCTTTCTCTCTTTCTCTCTTTATCTCTCTTGCTTTCTGTTCTAGTCGTTATCTATGGTTTTTAATAAGAATTTTTCCAAATCCTTTCTCTGATGAGAATTTTCTCAAATATTTAAGATTATTTTTGTAAATTCCAAATCACTAGTTTCGAATGTAACCACTTATTATTATCTTTTTTATTTTTTCACCTCAACGATTCACTGAAGTAAACAATTGTAATCTAACACGGATGTCTGTCTGTCTTGCTATGAAATTCATGTTTTGAACGCATTTTTCTTTTACTTTTTTTTTAAGTTGTAATACTTTTCCACTGAAAGTATTTTGTAGGTGGAAACTGACTTTAAATAATTACCTTTAATACATTTTTTTTTTAGTTGCAAAAGCAATTGTTAAATAGAAAGTGTGTGAGTTGCATAATTTAGGTGTAAAAAAAGAAAATTTTACAGTAAAAATTTTTATAGATCATGCAGTAAACGCATTGCAAAAAGTAGGTCTTTGAATTTTTAATCGATCATAGACTATTTTCTTAATTCAATTAGCTATTTATCAAATTTTGTATAAACTGAATATATAAAAATTTATTACCTAGCGAACTGGCAACATTGTTATAAATGTCAAGTAGAGTTGAATAGACTCCGTTCTGACATGACCACACCACTCGCCAGATGTATATTCATTTATTAAAGTTGTATCATATCCAGACTGTAGCCATGAGATATGTTTCTCAGTAGATCATTAAGTCCAGATATCTTACCGAGGTTGGATAATGTGTAGTTTCACAGGAAACTGTTTCGGGAGACAGCGAGAACCGGGCATTCCCAACGATGGTATAATACGGTTTCTTCCTCTTCATTCCTATCATTGCAACTGCGACAGTGGTCGTCCACTTGCATGCTCACCTTGAACTTAATGTCGCGAAAATAATGTCAAAAGTCTTAGAAAACCTCATCAATTTCGGTTTATAAGTTGCATATTGCGTTTTTAATTAAATGAACGCTTAATTGTACTTAAACACATTTTAATATGGTGTTTTGTGACATTAATAGGGTATTTAAAAACGACTTTGGGCCCCAGTAAGCTAGTCTGTCAGTACGAGGGTTGCAGGTTCGATTCCCGCACAGGGACTCTGGCCTGCTTTACTGCAATGGGCCGACGGTATAAGCTACTAGTGCGCGATTAATTAATTAAGAATATAATTTGTAAATGTAGTTGAAACTCTTAAAAAATACATTAATAAAAACGACTTTAATTTAAGCTATTTCAGAAACTTGATCGCTAAAATTTTTGAAAAAGATACATGACACTGAACTAGACATTTTTCCGTTTATCGATACCTCGATTAAAACCCGAATAATGTTCACAGCACAGCCAACTGATCGATAAGAAATAAAGAGTGTAGTTGAAAGGTTTCGTTTTTCATCTGGCATCCTTTTTAACATTTTCTCAACTTTTAGCTTTTTTTAGTGACAGTGAAAATTTTAACAGTCAACAGACAACCACAAAATAATTTGTGGTTGACAATTGACTGGCGAAAAATACTTTCGAGCAAGTGAAAATTTGAGTAAAACTATCGTAAAACATTACAAAAATTGTGGTTCAATCTGAACTCCCCGATTTCAATTTTGCCAAAAACTTGTGAACTTTTAATAAAATCTGAATTTCTATTCTAAAAATTTCTCTTTGGGTTTTTTTTAAATTATTTTAAATGGCCACATTTAAAAACAACTTTTTTGAATTAAT
This sequence comes from Pollenia amentaria, assembly GCA_943735925.1. NCBI lineage: Eukaryota > Metazoa > Arthropoda > Insecta > Diptera > Polleniidae > Pollenia > Pollenia amentaria. The sequence continues at coordinate 113,369,934 of OX031008.1, forward strand.
TTTTTTTTTCATTTCATTTAATATTTTCTTGTTTTAGATTTTACACTTTCACTTAATACCCTTGTCATAATTAATTTGTATTCATTTACCTTGGTTCAAGTTCGTTAATTTTTTTCTGTTTTTTTTTTCGTTTTTTGCAAATCTATATTATTGTTGTAGTTTATAAACCACAAATTGCTATTTAACGAAACAATTGTTAAGTGTCAACCACACTTAAATATATCACATTACGAAAAAAATGGAAAAAACTACTAGTTTAAAACAACCCCCTCAGAAAAGAGAAAACTTATGGGCCCCATACGCATTATTGAGATCACGAAGCCAATCGGCTTAATAAACATACACCACACGAATGTAAACTAAACTCTCTAAAAGAATTATATGAGAGGCCAAAGTTTGGACTCCAAACCTACAACTTCAATTAACAAGCTTCTTAGGGAGATACATAACCGGCCATGTTCTGATAATCGAAATCGAGTGAAATTAAAATTGATGAAGATTTGCAGTACAATTTCTTTTAAAAAATGTCCGTGTAGTTTTTACTGATTTAAAAAGTAGATCGGATTAAGATAATTGATAGCTAAAGTATGAAGTATATAAAAGAGAATACTGTTATGAACTTCCAAATAAGGATCGTTTTCAAAATTTGTGCCATTTTAATTTTACTCAAATTCAGACATATTCTGAAAACTGTTTCAGAACATGTCTGATATTTTTAAGGATGCCCAACAATATTGTCGTCAAAAAACCAAGATAAATGTTGAATAATTAAATTTTTGTCTCAAATGGGTCCCATGTTCGAAAAGGGGTAATTTATAATATTTTTTATACAAAACACAAATTGTTAAGTTTGCCTTTATCATTAATCTAATTATGTTTAATTCTTTTCCAATTTAATGATTTTTTAACGTTTAAAAAGTTTGGAACCATTTTTACTCCAAGTTCATTTAAGGGCTAAACTTTATTTTTGAACGGTTTTGTATGACTTCAGGGTGTTTTTCTCCAGTTTCATAAAAATCGGCAAGAAATATACAATATTTCGCCATCTTTAATTAAGAAACTCCAAATATGTCAAAATTTGACTTTTGACCTTCATGATTTTAGAATTAATTATTTTCCGATTTTAGTAAATCCTTCAGAGTATATATAAAATAATCTAGAGTTTAATGTTTGGAAATGGTTTTACTTAAAATTCATAACAGTAAGGAAATTGGGCTCATTCGCTAAAATATGGCCAACAAATTAGTTTTTCGGAAAATCGCAAAATTTAAATTGCAGTATTTAAATTTAATTAATGTGTTAACTGAATCAATTATTTCTTTAGTTGAAAGAAAGTTAAAAATTTAATTTTGTTTTAATTAATATTTAAGTTGTTTTGAAATAAATTTTTAATTAAATATTAATTGACTTTTTTCGTTTTAAATAAAATAATTTAAACTTGTAGAACTGTTGTTGGGAATTGTTATTATTTAATTAAATAAATTAACAAAAAATTAGTTTTTCGGAAAATCGCAAAATTTAAATTGCAGTATTTAAATTTAATTAATGTGTTAACTGAATCAATTATTTCTTTAGTTGAAAGAAAGTTAAAAATTTAATTTTGTTTTAATTAATATTTAAGTTGTTTTGAAATAAATGTTTAATTAAATATTAATTGACTTTTTTCGTTTTAAATAAAATAATTTAAACTTGTAGAACTGTTGTTGGGAATTGTTATTATTTAATTAAATAAATTAACAAAAAATTAGTTTTTCCGAAAATCGCAAAATTTAAATTGCAGTATTTAAATTTAATTAATGTGTTAACTGAATCAATTATTTCTTTAGTTGAAAGAAAGTTAAAAATTTAATTTTGTTTTAATTAATATTTAAGTTGTTTTGAAATAAATTTTTAATTAAATATTAATTGACTTTTTTCGTTTTAAATAAAATAATTTAAACTTGTAGAACTGTTGTTGGGAATTGTTATTATTTAATTAAATAAATTAACAAAAAATTAGTTTTTCGGAAAATCGCAAAATTTAAATTGCAGTATTTAAATTTAATTAATGTGTTTACTGAATCAATTATTTCTTTAGTTGAAAGAAAGTTAAAAATTTAATTTTGTTTTAATTAATATTTAAGTTGTTTTTAAATAAATTTGTAATTAAAATATTAAAAAATATTAATTGACTTTTTTCATTTAAAATAAAGTAATTTAAACCTGTAGATTTGTTGTTGGGAATTGACAATATTTAATTAAATAAATTAACACATTGTTTGAAATGGCAAAGTTTTTTGATAATTTTTTTAATCATAATTAAAAATATCATTTATTAAAAAAAAAATAGTCACGATTTTACAATTTTTAGTAATCATTATAATGATTTTGGTAAAAGGTGCAAAATCAACAACTTGTTTGCTTGATATTATGAATTTGGTATAAATTTGGTGATTAGACACAATTTTTTTTATTTATAGAAGGTATCGACATAATTTTTTCAAATTTTTTTTTATCTATTATCGGACATGTCATGGAAATCAAAATCACGTGAAATTGAAATCGACGAATATTTTCAATTCAACTTTTGAAAAAAGGAACGCAGCTTTTCCTTATTTCAAAAGTAGTTTAGGTAGAGGAAAGCGGTCCTGAAAGTATGAGGTATATAAAATCAAATATTTTAAGGAACTTTGATTACGGGAAAGTTTTCAAAATTTGTTCGTCTTGAATTTCACGTGATTTCGATTCATATGACATGCCTGTATATCATCAATAATTCCCAATGAGATGATCAAAAAATTCTGAAATTTGTAAAACAAAATTTTTCAAAACTTTTTTTGAAACTGTCGTTAAAAAAATAAATATTTTTTTTCGTCATAACTGCTAATGGGTTAACGGTATGCTACGAAGATATACATAATATGCAAGTAAATACGGGTTTTTTAAAGTAAAAATAAGCTCTTTTTCAAATATTTCTCAAAATAAGTTAATTTAACTACTACATTTCTTGTTCAAGTAGCCTGATACACGTTAATGCCTGGGTAAGTTTTAATAACTTCAACATTTTTTAACCAAATATTGTCTTTTATATCTTTTTCGAGCGACAATTACGTACAGATTCCGATTCATTTACATTTAATTGCAAATGTAACTATTTAATGGCAACATTTTTACAAAAACTGAAAAAAAATTATTGTTTCCCCTGTAAATGCACCCGATATGAGATCAGTCTAATTGTTTGCGAAGCATAGTTTTTTAATGGGAAGAACATTTCTAGCGGGAGTTACAGTACAATTTCGCAAATATGAAAAATAAGACGCACCCTAGTGCACATGAACAAAACGTTGCCAGAATTACTGACGCACAATTGTTCCAGTTCTTTAATGTGGGGAAAACGTATGACACTAAAACGCATATAAAAAGCAACAATAATAATCAAGATAGCTTTAAAGTAAATGGAAATACTGCAGGGATATTACGACATCGTTGGGCGAACAAATGTTTGAACAACGATGCCTGAACAAGAACAAAACGTGGACAGCTTCTCATTCACTATTCGAATTCATGTGTGCACAAGAAATTGTTTGTTGTTTGAGCATAGCGATGGCTAGTCTGGACGGCATGTTAAAGGCATAAAGCTAATCATCAAACATTAAGGTTTTTAATTTAAAACTTTTCTTAGTTTTAAAAGACTTTTATTTGAAGAAAACATTAAAATAACATAAATTTAAATCCTTGATTTTTTTTTTATTTTCATATGTATTAACCCACCTCTGATTTAAAGTTTATACATTTTAACTACACACTTTTTATCTCCATCTAAGCATTTTTTTAAACCCACAAAAGTCAATTGGGTTTTAGATATTTTTTTCTTACTCTGTTATTTAAAAACCTTCGCTCACAATTACAAGGGTCAAATTACCAACACACACACACACACCATAATTTAAAAAAAGTATTGAATTGTTTTGTAAAGAATACTTAGAGCTATAAGAGAAACTGAAAATTAAATTGAATTACAATTTATTTTTTTTTTAAAAATTTAAGTAAAAATGCATTCAAAAAGTGGTACCTATTAATTGTATACCTTTTTTAAATGGAATTAATTTACTCGTACTATTCCAATAAGCTTTTAATTAACCCAAATAAATATTTTTAATAAAATCAATTAAAATAAACTTAAGTTGTATTTTGTTATAATTTTACAAAATGACGTGCTTAAATAACAGTGAATGTTAACAAATTTAAGATGAATTTGCAACATTGTATGCAGAGTTTGACTTAAGAAGACAGTTAATTTTCAAGATGAAAAGCAAAAATCATGTTCGTTTTGTTAATGATAAATAAAGATTTGATGAATCATTCGTAATCGCGTTAAGAGATTCAAAACAGTTTAAACGAAAATAAAATGCAGTAATTTGATCCGTCATTAAGTATTTTGAGTACCCTACTTTTAATTCAAATAAGATGTGTTAATGTAATTTAACATTACACAATGTAAACATTTTAAAAACTCTTTAAATAACTTCAAAAAGTATTCTACTCTTTGTTATTTATATTGAAAATATTCTACACAATTTAACTATGTAAAATTTAATATAAATATTGAAAACAATTAGATTTTTAAATGTAAGATTTCTTTCATTCAAGCATTTTATCCCTAAAAATATTTTTATTAAACTAGAATTTTCCATAAATTTAATTGTTTACAATTTTAACATAATGTAAACAAGTAAATTTAGACAAAACAAAAGAGCTATATTTTACTTTCAAAATCTAATGTATATGTAAGAAATTTTTATTAAATCCAATTGTTTACATTTTGAAGTTTATGTTTAACATAATGTTAACAATGATATCCAAAGATATTTTTCTACAGAAAAGCTTGTGTATTAAAAAATTTTATTAATAAGTCGTGCAAAATTCTCAATTTTTATTTTTGATAAATACACTGAAATTTATTGTTGAGGGAAAGGCGCTGAGGCTTTAAATTTGTAATGATTTATCTTTTTCTGTGAAATAAATTTAAATAAATAAAAAAAAAAGATTGTTTCTATGCGAATTTCACTGGCTGCTTAGGCCAAATCATCAGGAAACCATTTTCCAAAAACTTTAGAAAAGCTTAAAATATTATACAAATAAAACGATAAAGCGAATAAGAATTATAAACACTCAAGTTTTACTTGTCACAATATCAAAGCTTTAACAAAACAACAACAATAAATAGGGAATTTATCTTTTCTTACATTAAAAATGTTATATTATAAAAAAAAATTTGCATAGTGTTAAACGATTTTATGTAAACAATTGAATTTACACTAAATAATTTAAATATGCATCACAATTAACTCCCTTAAAGTGATGGATTTAAAAAAAAACTAGAATTGTTTTTAATAAATGCAATTGTTTACATTTTATGTTTTACGTGTAATGTATACATTGCTGTATAAAAAGTTTCAAATTTGTTTACTAAAAATTTCAACTTATTAAATTCTATACATTATTTACATACTCACGCCTATCGTGAAGTTTTTCTTTTCTAAAAGGAAAATGAAACAAATTTCGCGGAAAACTTTATTCACGATTAGGGCGATTGTTAACTAATTTTATTAAAACAATTGAATTTATAATAAATTATATTTTACTCCGAAAAAGTAATTTATATATAAAAACCGAATTTTTTTTTAATATTTAATGGTTGGTTTACATTTTGTTATATTTATTCCAAACGATGTGAACAATGGAATTTAAAGAAATTTAATTTAGAAAATCTCGTGCGATTAAAAATTTTATCATTCAACCCCTTTTTTGTACTAAAATATTAAGTAAGTTAATTCTTTATATAATTTACACTATGTAAACAATTAAATTTATTCCTAATGCTTTAAATTTAGGCCATATTTAACTGCCAACTTTTATTAAATTCTTTAGTTAATTGACTTTTTTAATTCTTTTAGTTAATTATTTATATAATTTACACTATGTAAACAATTAAATTTATTCATAATGCTTTAAATTTAGGCCATATTTAACTAACAACTTTAATTTAATTCTTTAGTTTATTAATTCTTGGACAATAAAATTTATTCCTAATGGTTTAAATTTAGGCCATATTTAACTACCAACTTTTATTTAAATTTTGTTAAGTTTTCGTAAAAAAAATATTTAAAATGATTAAAATTAGATGAAACTTTCCCAAATTTGAAGTATTAGAGCATTAAGTCAACTATGTAATTCTTAATTTAAGTGATGTTAACAATAATATTCAAGTAAAAACACATTTATCAACTTAATTTAATAGCTAAGACCCCTATTACGGTTTACAACTCAACTCAGTTGAGTGGTCCTCAAAATATGAGGTTTACAAAAGATAATTTTAAAAAAAATTTCGATTTCAATTTTACGTGATTTCGATTTCCAGAGCATGCCCGATAGTGTCGACAATATAAATTGATCAAATTCCATCCATTTGCAAATCATAATATATCGGGTGATTCATCGTGAAGTTTGATTTATAATGTAAAATACAACACATACCTTTTAAAATAAACTTAACATTTTTATTATCGGTCAAAAGAACAACTTATGGCATTTACTGTTTGAAAATGCTGTCATGTAAATGTTGGCAAATGTTTCTACAAAAATTATATTGGTGTAATTGTTAAAGTTTTCTTTATTAATTTTTAAAAGTAAATACTGCAAAAATTCGAAAAACAAAAACATTTAAAATAGAATAAAAAAAATTGGGGAGAATAAAGATTTTTAAAATCATTACTTAAGAGATTTTAAAATACCGTCTCTATACGATAAAAAGAACCCATTCCTTTGTTCTTATTTTCCCAAGCAGTTCACTTCTTTGAGCCTACACGAAGTATCCCCTGGTAATGTGGTTCATACATCAGTCTGACTGCAGCCAAAGTAAGAAGGAAGGCGGACAGTTGAGTAGCCTGAATGGCAGACTGAAACCAATGCATCTCAGGCAACGTGGATCAATCACTGCCGTTTTACGGATAGTTTGCCTAGAGGCTTTTGTCAGCCCCAACACTATGATCGGACAAGGTAGCCTAATAAGTCGCCTTTTCTTAAACACTTTTTTATTACTGAGACCACAGCCAATATCGATATTGTGGCCCTTTGTCTTAGAAATCACGGATCATAGTATATACGTACACAAAATAATGCAAACATTATTTCTGACGTTAAAGGTCGACTTACGACGTTTATTTAGTTTTTTTTTATTTTGGCATAATAAATGCATAATCTTTTATTTTTAGGGCATATATCCATATTCGCCAATTAACATGCAAAACAATCCGGCCCCTAGTTTTAAATTATTTAATATACTTTTTCTTTGTTAAAACTTGGAAAATCTTAAAAAAAAACCCTTAATGATTAAATTATGCAGAAAAATCGTAAATAAATTTTTGTTTTGAAAAAAAAAAAATATAAATAAAAAATTCCAAACAAAACAAGCAAACACAAATAATTATTCACTAAAAAAACACTTAAAGAAATATTAGCCAAAATGGAAAATTACACAATGAATACTCAGTTTAAATATAAAAATCCAAATTTAAAATAAGATTTACCAAATGTTTTAAAATAAAAACAAACAATTTTAGAAACTAGCAGAGAAAAAAAACGCTGAATTTAGTCATTTTATAGGACGTATTAAAACAACAATTATGTTGCTGCTGTTGTTGGTTGTTTGTTTGGTTGGTGGGTTCATTCATTGTTGGCATTGAACCATGAAATATAACATTTTTAGGTTTGAAACTGTTTTGTCCCCCTTCTCAAATTGTTAGAAGACTAGAAGTAGATGGGGGCGGAGGGTAGTTTGGTATGGTTTTGATGCCTTTGGGAGGGGCAAACAACAATTTAAACAATTAGCCAATACATTTAAGTAAAATGTATGCAATTTTTTGTTTAGCGTTTGTTTTACAATCATTTGACAACGTGAACTACATCACCACATAGCGACAGCGTCATCGGCGGCAGCGCAAATTTCAAATTACTCACATTTTAATGTGCAACAAGCGTAAAAATACCAATTTTTATCGTAAATTTTTTGTTGTTTCATTGTTTTTTTTGTTGTTTTTTTTGTTGTTGTTGTTAAAGTTTGTTACAATTATTATTGTTGTTTATACAATTTGCATTGTTATAGTTTTATGTTTTTTTTTTTTAAGTAACTGATGGTAATACCCATTTTTTATGGTCTGAGGGGGGTCCAATTAAATACAGCCATAACAAACGTTAGATGAATTTCTAAATACCGGCACTATTTCTTGTTAAAATTATTTGCTAACCATGAGATTATTTTTTTTGACAGAAACTATTAAAAGTTTAAGAGGAAAAAAATAAAATTTAATATATAAAGAAAATTTATAAATAATGTATTTTCTTTAATAATTTTTTTTTTACTCAGGGCTAAAAATAATATTAACATAAATTTTTTTCTGGGTAGCAACAATTTTTTTAAAGAATATTTTAGCATAAAAGTAATTTCTATATTAGAATTTCTAATAAATGTATTTGTTTTAATTGTTTACATAATGTAAAGAAATAAAATAATTTAAATATATCTTATGTATATATTTACCATGATCTAATTTATATGTCGAAAACCATCTTTAAAATTATATTTTTAGATATTTTTTCATGTAATTTTATATAAAAAATTACTTTTTATTTTTAAGTTTTCAATAAATAATATTTGTTACATTATTTACAAAGTCTAAATAATAGAATATTTTTCAAATAACGAATGTTTGCGCTTAATTTAATAGCTAAAGACTAAGTACTATTAATTTTTCTAAGTTTTGTTTTATCTTTACACTATGAAAAATTAATTTACACAGTGTAAACGACAAAGAACTTAATGAAAATAACACATTATTACAAATTTAAAATAAATTTAAATAATTTTTGTATCTTAAATATATTTACAATCTTTTTTAACATACAATCGTTCTTTACATATACTACATTATGTAAACAATTTAATTAACTATAAATAACTTATGTTATTGATACTTTTATAAACTCAAACTGAGTACTTTCTATTTTTTTTTTCACTTCTTGGTTATTTTTTACATGTGCAAACTATGTAATATTTACTTCACGTTGTGTAAGCAACTTTTTTTAGTTAAATAAATAATAAAATGTATTACTCTTACCAAAAATTGGTTTTCTCTTTTACTAATGTTACTAAATAACTTGAAGAAACAATTCTTTTCAGTTTTTACACAATGTAAACAATTTCATTTAGGCAAAAAAAAATTAAAGATATTAATTTTTAACAACTCATACTGAGAACTATTTTATCTTTTTTCTTTTTGGTTTACATTTACATGCTGTAAACTATGGTATATTTAATTAATAAGCATAAATAATGTTTAAACATATCGATAGCTCAGTCGACTTAGCATGTTTTTAATTTTTCACTTTTTTGAATTAAGTATTGTTTAACTTAAATTCTGCTAAATTTTGGTATTGATAGGCTAATCCAATCCAGAGTTGTGCAAAATAATGAACTTAATATACAACTGAATGATGGATGTTTCGCTTGTAAGCTTTAAGAGCTTTTCCTGCAAAACTAACTTTTTCGACTTATTATGTTTTGGAATTGCGCTGTCGATATACTGTTTCGAATGTTTGAAACTAGAATATTTAATAGATTTAATTTTTTACACTTTCGAATTTTTTTTTCTACGCAGTGTAAAAATGAAAGATTTTTAATTTTTATATATTAAATACACGAGTATTAAAGAGTTTTTTCTGTATGTTTAACAATTTTAAACAAAAATAATTTCTTTACATTGTTTAACAAATAAAAACAATTAAATTTGCCCTCAATACTATAAATTTAAATTATTTTTGTCTACCAAAGTTTTTGGAAAATTTTTGAAATGATGTCTGCTACGTTATTTTTCACTTACATGATGTAAACAATTGTATTAAACAAAAGTTTTTGTGTGTAAAACTCATAAAAAGCCGGTTTCATATTTAAACTTTTCTTTTTAAGTCATTGTAAGCAAAAGTAATTCACTGTTAGTTGAGTACTTAACAAAGTCAATTCTTTAAATTTTTAGCACAATGTAAATATTGATTATTCCATTTTTTTTTTAAAAAAACTTTTAAAATATACTTGTTAATATATTTTTCACGATGTAAATTTTAAAAAATTATACATTTATCAATTACAACCATTTTTTTTAATTGCCTGTTTCATGTAAACAATTGTTTTTTGTATAAAATGTTCGGTTTATCAGTCTTCATTTTGTTACTAAACTTTGTTTGGTTTTTTTATTATTAACATTTAATTATTTATAAATTTTACATAATAAACATATACACAACTCTTCTTTTATTTGCATTATTTACTTCACAAACTGCTTTGTTTTTTTTTTTCAATATTTTATTTCTAGTAGTTAATAAGAGTAATAAGCAGTTTTCAACAGTTTTTTGCCTTAAGACCCTTTTTAAAATAAATTTCTAAATGAAAATTAATTTTTTACATTATTTACATTATGTAAACAATACATTTTAGCTCTATTTTGGAGATATGTATTATTAAAAAAAAAATTCCTTTAATCCTTAAAGTTTATTTGCTTACATATTTTTATGTTGATAACTACAAAATAAAATTTAAAATTTACATTTTTTACAAGGGATGTAGAAAGTCGGTGTCTTTACATTGTTATTACATGTCTTTACATTTGTTAATATTTATATCTAAAATACTTGTTTTTTTTTAATTATTCCTGGAATATAGGAAATTCTTTACAAAATTTAACATGATGTAGACAATAAAATTTTTGCCAAAGTAATACATTTTATAATTTTTTTATTTTTTTTTTTCTATTAAATATTAACTGTCAGGCCCACAATGTCGACAAGAACATTTCTTTCGCATTTTTATATTGAAAACAATAATAACAAATTTAAATTTGTTTTTGTTTTCAATATAAATATAAGAAAGAAATGTTCTTGTCGACATAGTGGGCCAGGCCCTAATATTATTAATGTACCATAATAAAAACTTTATTTTCATTTATATTATTTCTCTATAAAAATAATTTTAATTATAACCTAACCTCAATTTTTTTTATCTTTATCTTCCTTTCTGTTTATTTTTGTATAAAAACGCAGTATTTTTTTAACCATTTCATGACTCATGAATGCTTTTATTTGATTTAAATAATTTATGTTTAATAAAAAAAAAAACTGTAAACAATAATTAATTGCGAACTATTGTTACAAATAATGGCAAATGCTAATTAATTTTTAATTAAATTCACGTTTCTATTTTTTCTCTAATCCCTTAACAAAGACTTGAATAATTTTAAAAACAACAAAAAAAAAAAAAAAAAAATGTGTAATAAATCTTGCAAGTGTAACAAAATGTTTAATTAACTTGTCAACTTATTGCTCAAGAGCAAAAAATTTGAATAGACTAATTTTTTTAAATATAAATACAAAATTAAAAGAAATACTTGTATTATAATGTCAGTTAGATGTTATTCTTTAAATTTATTTAAAAATATTTTCATTAAAGCTTTTTGGCTTAGAAGGCAGTAAAGCAGGATGTATTGTATACCACAAGCATAAAAATAATAATTCCCGCTTTAAATAACGGGAAAACCACTGTTTTTATGCTTTCCACTTACGGAAGAGCACTTAGGAAGCAATAAAGTAAGCTAAAATAGCGCAACAAGAAGAATTACTACTTTAGGTAATTCTTTTTTGAGACGTGGCGTTATTGTGTAAGGCGTTGACGTCAACGCCTGTGTCGTCTTTTGTAATAGGTTAAGGTGACACAGAGCCTCTGTTCTTTTTACTCTATTACAAAAAACGACTTAAGCTTTTACTCCAACGCCTTACACAATCTGGCCGACTATTACTTTTATGACTTTGGCTTACAGGTAAGCGGTTAAGAAGCTAAAAATCAGCGTTCGAAAATAAACAGAACATTATTTAGCGTTCGGCTCACACACCTAGAAACGTTACCTATTTTTTTTTAGTGTTTGTGTAGACGACAACACAATACTTAATACCGTTCGTAACTATTTTCAAGAAAGAGCCGAACATTTTATTATTATTATTATTATTTATTAATTGTCTATGGATTTTTCCTTACAGACATTTTACAAATTTAAATTTACAATTTAATAAAATAGACTATGAACTAACATTTGATTAGATTACATTTATTTTACTGCATATCAATTTATAAAATCAATTATTAATCTAATTATTGACTTTGGTTCCAATGAAAAATCTATAAATCTATATAATTGATTGAAGGTGTTACACATTCTTCTAAGAGGGTCAGCATCGCCATAATTCGCTCTGAAAAATTTAACAGATAACGGGATGAAATTTCGAGATGAACGTTGAGGAATATTAAATGAAATCTCATTAATAAAAAAACCAGCGCAGATATCACCATTAATAATGTTTAAAATAAACGGCACATTCAGCATTGTTCTACGAGTTTTTAAAGTAGGGAGTTTTATCAGAGCCAATCGAGCTGAGTATGAAGGCATGGTGAGTGGGTTAAAATGTAATCCACGAAGACAGAAGAGCAGGAATTGTTTCTGTACCGATTCGATTGAATTAGAAGACGTATAGTGTTCTGTTATTCGTTTTAAAACAATTGTAGTGGGTGTATAGACAAATATTATATTTTAATGTTCTGTAGTGTTTTTATACATTGATAAAAAAAATGAACAAACAAAAGGTTTTAGCAACGACCAACCACAGTACGAATAGCTTGTGTGTGTATTGTGTAAAATTTTTGCTGGCTTTTTGTTTTTTTCTTCGTATATGTATTTTGTTTTTGTAAAAAAATTTGGTTTTGAACCGAACACAACGAAGTTAGTTTTTTTTTTTTTTTTTTTTTTTTTTTTTTTTTTTTTTTTTTTTTTTTTTTTTTTTTGAACAGAACGGTATTATATGTAAGTATTTACTGTATTATTTTTGTATTATTTTTTTTAAAGCTTAGCTTATTTTCCATAGCTTCTACTATAGCTTCTCTGTATTAGTTTTTTTGATTCGTTACAATAGTCTTTCATTGTCCGTTGTGTTTCCTTATTATACTTAAGTTCAATGTGTTTAAAATAACCCTTCATGATTATGTTTTACTTCTGATGCTGGCGCTATATTTGTTGTTGTTGATGTTATTAAAAAATGTTTAAATAAATTTTTTTCGGCAAGCTCTCCGATATTGTTCTAAAGTATGTTTGTTATTTTTTTGGCCAAGTTGTTTGGATATTATATATAAGTTTTTGTTAAGCTAATTGGGCCTAATGTATTAATGTAAAATAAAAAGATTTTTTTACATGTTTCTCCCAACGTTTCGTCAATTATTTGTTGACATCTTCAGGGGTTGTCTATTTAAAAAAAAAATTGTTAATCAAAATATTTTCTCAGAAATTTTATGATATCGGTAACATCAAGATGGACCAAAAATAAAATAAAGAAATAATTAAATTATTTATATTTAATATTATTAAATAAATTTCGTGATAACATTAACATCATAAGGTTTCTTTTAACCCAAAAATTAAGCTTTTTTCATAAGATGTTTTCGCTTCGAGAACATTTGAAAAATAAACTTACAACTGACTGTGTAAACACTCAAGCTACTTGCAAGACTTTCGGCTATTTCATCGACATTTTCGTTGATAATACATATACACCACTTGCAAGTAATTACTTGCATGTGTAAAGGCAGGGTTAGAAAGAGAAATAGAAGAAAATTATTTTTAAATCGGTTATTTTTATAGAAATTTCATATTATTTTAAGGATTTTTTTTTTTTTTTAGTTTTAAAAGTCTTTTTGTTGTTTGAACAATCTCTTTTAAAAATAAAATCCATACAATTGCCTTTAAATTACTTTTCTTAAGTTTAGTTCTCATTTAAACTCTTGATAGCACAAATCTCTATACATTTTTATTTGATTTAAATTTTTTTTTTTTTTTTTTTTTTTTTTTTTTGTATTTTTAAATAATACAACACAAATTAACAACCTGCCACCATTTTGCTAAAAACGTGACTTACAACTGTTTTAAAACCTTCTAAAATAAATAAATAAAAAAAATGTCGTATAATTTAAATTTACCGATTTTAACATGAACGTGTGAAAATTGTTTAAATTAAAAAAAGAAAGAAACGAGATACATTGTTGTTGCAAACAAATAAAAGATCTAGTTTCATTTTTGAAAGATCAAAGATAAGCGATAAGACATTTGTAGAAAAATATTTTAATAATAAAACGTTATAGAAAAATCGACTAGAAATCATCTATCAACTAGAAATCAAGGCGAATTCATGTAAACGGTGGTGTCGATACTACAACAAGTAACAACACCAAAAACACAATTTTGTTTGTGGCATTTTTTGTTCGATATGTCAAAAACACAAGCAACTTTTGACATTTCTCTCTCTCTAAGTAAGAAAAAAAAAGTAGCACAGCTATGCTTTCAACGACAGCTGACAAAATGAATTCGCCTTGCTAGAAATGATTTTTAAAAAAGCGCATTTTTCTATTCCAGAACAAGTAAGAAAGTATAGTCAGTCAAGCCGGACGATTTGATGCCCTACAACACAGCAATCGTGGACCCGGAAAAACAAATTGATGTTATGAGGTTAAAATTCAAAAATGTGTTCTAAGTGGCGTATATTATCTGGACATTATCATCTTTTTGAGAATTGGTTTATATCGGGCTTAAGGTCAGTTCTGGACCTGCAAGTACAAAACTTTGCTTTAGTAGCCCTTAAATATCGTTGCTTAATTGTATATCAATAATAACATTTACAGGAAATGTATGGCATATAAAGTATTCGAAAATAAACATTATATAATGTTCTTTTGTATTCTGTACGATAGAAAAACACAAACGCTAATAGTGTAGTAAATCACTAAAAAAAAATTTCTGTGTTTGTGATCTTCGAACACAAAAATAATACTGTACTTATCCAGCTCAACAAAAAGTTGAAAATATTATATGGCTTGCGTAGACTTCGTTGTGTTCGGTTTAGCACATTAATGTTCGTTCGTTTCAGTTGTGCTTAGCGTCCTTTTGGCTGGTAACACTAAAGAACATTAACTGTAGTTCAACGATTTAAAAAAAAAACGAACTTTGAAATTTTGTTTTGGTTTTAAATGAAATTTTCTATGCGAACTTTAACTTTCGAACTCGATGAACCGAAAATAAAATAATTCTGTAGACAGAACCACTAAAATTGTTCTGATTTTTAACGAAGACCAGTACACAATATAATATTCGTTAATTTCTTGAAAATAATTATAAACGGTATTAAGGGTTGTGTTTTAATACACAAACACTAAAAAAAATTATATATCGTCTCTGGGTGTGTGAGCCGTACGCTAAATACTGTTCTGTTTATTTTCGAGCACTGATTTAAAGCAATTTTCGGGAGTGGTACTTGAATTGGAATTATGGTCAATATAAACCGATTTAAAAAAAAAAATTTGGTAAGAGGATTTATGTTGTAATAAAATATTTAAAACCAAATTTAAATTAAATCATAAGTCACCAATACTCTATTCCAGAAAGATGTCAAATTATGAACCGATTCTCACCATTTTCAATAGGATTCGTCTTTATGGCAATTAAAACGTACAAAATTCCATCAAATTATCTTCAAAATTGCAACCTGTACTTTGCGCACAAGAAGAGACAAGAAGCCAGCCGGACGGACGGACATTGTTAAAACCACTCAGAATGTGATTCAAAGTCGATTTTGAAGATTCGAAAGCTTTTTGAGCCTCACAAAGATACAAAAGTGAAAGAATTTCGATTGCAAGATTTTACACAAGAAATATAAGAGATCGACTGAGATCCAAAATTATTGAAAAGAATACCACCTTCCATTGCCGACAGCCAGCCGTACGGACGGACATTATTAACTCGATTAAATAAATTATTCTGAGTCGATCGTTATAGTATTTCACCCCTCATACTAGGGATGTGGGTATAAAATATCGAATGGAATAATGCGATATTCATTTGCGATATCAACTTCTTAAATAGACTTAACCATAATCTTGCAAAATTATATTAAAATCATGCATTCCTTCAATTTACGTCAATTTAGTTACCCTTTTTTCGAAAATCTTCTACGGATTGAGAACTAAAATTTTTATATCATAAAAAAGCTCATTCACTAACCTTTTATTGGCTTAAAGGTTTTTTTATAACTCAGCAATAGCCATCCTACAGCACTTTAATTTTAATAATAAATTATATATGTATATGCAAATATACTTTTATCTTTTAGCGCACAGTAGGGCATTAATTAACGTAATAATGCAAAACAAAAAAAAAAAAATTAACAATTCACTTGGTCTTTGTACTCGTTTTTATATAAATAACCATTTAAATGTAAAAGAGAAAAAAAACCAAACCAGACACCAACAAACCAGAAATTTATATAAAAATAATTTGCATTCAATAAAAAAAATTTCATTTTTCTTATGCTTTTGCTAATTTGAAATTGTTGTAAAACAATTAATTACACAAAAATAAATAAAACGACTAAGAAAGTATAGTCGGTCAAGACCGAGCATATGATATCCTACACCACAGTATTTAAAAACGAATTTTGGAGAGTGGACCAATGGGAAATCATGGACCCGCCAGAACAAAATTATGTTATGAGGTTAAGATTCATATAAAAATTATTTCCGCAGAATATTATTTAGATATCTGCCTATGACTTAGATTTATTTGCTTTTAAGTGATTTTAGGATGGGGGTTTATACACTCATAGAAAAATGCATCTTCATTTTGATGGTACCCTAACATCAATGTTATTACAAATGGCATCAATAAGGCAAAAAGGGACATCAATCCAATGACGAACGTCATCAAACATTTTTGTCGTATTTTATGCGTCATCTATGCGATGACTACAGTGACATCAATTCGATGCCACATTTTGTGTATTATTAACATTATTTTCTTGTTTAAAAAGTAAAATGAGTAGCAAAAATTCCCATATTCTATTTTTTTTTTAAATTATTTAGTTAAATACATCAAATTTTCAAAGTATAATGATTACGAAAACGATAGCGGACATGCTGCTGGTGTCTTATAATTGAAAGTTCATCTGTAAACACAGGGCAGAATACAACATAAGTGAAACAAACATGTGTAACGGGTAAGTAAAAAATAATATTCTATCACTTCGACTTAAGTCAATCCCAATAACAAACTGGCATTAAATTGAGCCTAATGAGTCGTTTCTTCGATGTTACTGAGTCATCGCAATGATGATATGTTTTATTAAACGTTACTTCAAATTTTGACCCTGATGACAATTTGGACAAGTGATGTTAATGCTGACATTACAATGATGAAAAGTGTCATCGGTTCAAAAACGAGGTTACTTGTTATAGTACTCATGTCAAAATACATCAGCGTAGCTGATGTATTTCAGTGTATGAGACCTTTGGTTAAATTTGGACCTACCAACACAACATTTCATGTCATGACAATGTATCTATCGTAATAGTTATTGTCGCCAATTTGTATGTTAATAACGACATTAATAAGGAAGTTATGGTATTAAAAGCATTTTCGGTAGTAGTATTTGTATGGGAGCTATGGTCAAATAATGACCCGAATTAAATCAAATTAAGACCTCTTCTTTGCGCAGAAGATACATGGACAGCCAGCCATACAGCCAGCTGGACGGGCATCGTTAGGTCGATTCAAAAAGGAATTCTAAGTCGCTCGGTGGACTAAAAGATGGGTAAAGGGACCAATATTTTAAGATGTTACAAACATCAGCACAAACGCATAATGCCCCCTCTCCACTATTGTGGTGTGGGCATACATACAAATTCAGAACAATAGAAAAAGACTAGAATAGAACGAGAGAGACATTATATTTAGAAAAACAACTTCTTTCCAAATTCAGTTCACGTATACTACATCCCAGCGCTAAAAGGATGGGCAAAGAGGCCTAATAGAAGGCCTATTTTTACCCCCCACCGCTTTCCAGACTTATTCTTTTTTCACACGGGTCATTGGGAGCAAGCCCTTCCACACTCCCTTCTTCTTACAGGAATTCGAAAAGGCTTTCAGATTAAGGACTTTTTAGAGGGAATATAAAGAATATTGCGGTCGACTTCATAGAAAATTTGTCAAAAAATTTAAATCTTCTTAAATGCATATTTCTGAAGGCAAGTAATCCTAAGAAATGAATCGTTAAGAAAGGAGCAAAGAAGCCGTCAAAAAGCCCTATCGCTGGCGGTCCTTTCAATATTTCCCGCTGGGTCACATTTCTACCTAACACAATCGGAATTTTTCAAAAGCCGAGTTTGGATTATTTCTCTCTCCTTCCGCTCTAGTCGTCTTCTATGCACAGAACACTTAAAAACATGTCACCGACAAACGGTAGCAATAGCTGAAAAATTATTTTCAAAAAAAATATGCTCAAGGCTAAAAATGCTGAACTAAAGAATATGTTTGCTTAAAAATTTGTGCCAACAAACTAAAACTATTAAGTATCAAAAAAAAAAAAAAAAAAAAATTGCATAACACAGTTATTTTTGTTAAAATAAGAATAAAATATCTGGCAATTATGTTATGCAATATTCTTTGTAGCAGCTTAATTTTTAAAGTCATTTAGTGTCAATGCTTTAAGGCTAATTTTAGCCTGTAGTTTTTCTCTTAAATATTTCTTAATACATTTTTTGTTTAACAAACATTTTATTAGCAAGTTTTTCTTTTGTTCAGTTTTTAACATTTTTTTTATTTACTTGTTTTATTGTTTTTTAGAATGAAATAAACCCTTTAAGCTCTTTTCAGCATTTCAATATTCATTAATAAAATATGCAAATTTTTGTTTTGCTTAACTTAACACTTAATATATTTAAAAAAAAAAATTGTTTTATTAATACCTCAAAGTTTACAAATTCTAAACAGTTTTTTAATTAAAGCAATTAATTTTAAATGTAGTTGCCATTAAGAATTTAAATAAAGCACGAGCGCAATTGGAAGTGCAGCCGCGTTGTATTAAATATTGTAATATGAAATTGCTGATATACAGGGTGGAGCAGAATGAGCTATATATTTTTTCTCAATATATATTTATTAAATCTTCTTATACAAGGTGGCGCAAAAGTAATCACACTAGCGAAAGATGCCAACATTTTTACAAATGGCGGTTAATGTCAGTTCTGTATTGACACGACTTTTTTTTTTGTGTAATAACATCCGGGTCGCCTAATCGTGTTGGAGATTTGCACTGGTCGGTAAGATCCCACAATTTAACTGTGCTAGACTTTTCTTTGTGGGGTTTCTTGAAGTCAAGAGTCCATGTCAATAAAGTCCTCAAAGAGAATATTTATCTGGAATGCGGAAACCAATCACCGAAAGTTCTGGCAAGCGTGATGGAAAATGCCATAAATCGGGCCCGTATGGTCATCAGTTCTGGCGAGGCCCACTCGGCCGATATTATCTTTTTCTTCTTAATAAAAAACAATAAGACAATAAACAAAATCAACTAATAATAATTAATCAAATCTTATTCTTGGCATTTAGTTTATGTCCCGCCATTGCCTGTCGAAAATGTTCTCCATTACGGTTTCTGTTTATATAAGTCGGTGTTCAGCGCTCTTCAAATAAGTCCTGCACAGAACATATAATCAGTTGTTTTTTATCAATTAAAAAATTTGTTGAAAAAGTATTACAATTTAATTAATATGATAATTGAATCAATTATTTTTTTAGTTGGAAGAAAATTAAAAATGTATTTTTGATTTAATTATAACATTTTAGTTGTTTTGAAATAAATTTTTAATTAAAATATTAATTAAATAACAAAAAATCTTATTTTAAATTTGTGGAATTGTTGTTGGGAATTGTCAGAACCTGAGCTATATTTAATTAAATCAATTAACGCATTGTTTGGATCGGCAAAGTTGTATGATCATTTTTTTAATTCATCATAAACAAATAAAAAATATGAATATAATAAAATAGCTTATGAAGAGGAAATAATTCCCAGATTCTTTAATTTTTTTAATTAACTGCCTGTCCCACAATGTCGACAAAAACGTTTCTTTCAAATATTTATATTGAAAACAAAAACAAATTTTAGTTTTTTATTATTGTTTTCAATACAAATATGCGAAAGGAATGTTCTTGTCGACATTGTGGGCCTGGCAGTAAAATTAAAAATATAATTTACTTATTGAAAAAAAAAAATAATATTCAAAACTTTTAAATTTTTAAAATTTTAAGTAATATATAGATTTTTCATTTTGGTAAAAGGTGTAAAATCAACAAATTGTTCCTTAAGTGGGTGTGGCCTCCATCACTTCAAATATTTTGAGCTGGAGCATTTGTGTGGAAATCAAGCTCCACTCTTATCGGATTAAACCGCTGCTTAAGAAAATTTGAAATTAGCAAGTCAAGAGCCATCGCCCAACTTAAAACCAACTTTAGAAATGAAATCATGGCCATTACACCAGAAATTTTGCAAAAAGTTGTAGAAAAAAGTAAAAAGAACAGGTATAAGCGAAGCAGAAAACGGCCACCTATTAAAGGATATTATTTTTCAAAGCTTATAATATATATATATATATAAATAATAATAATCGCATAAATATAAAAGCTACAAGCAACTTAAACCACACAGCTCATTCTGCGCCACCCTGTAGTTCTGGCGCCGGTTTTAAAAACAAAAATTTTGATTGCTACTTAAGATTACCATTCGTGTCAAAAACAGAAACGATAGAGGATCAATAAGTACTTAAGAGATTCGATTTCCCGGTGAGCTTATTTAAAATTAACACAGCTTCCGTCAAGTGTCATCAGACAGTGGGACATTTTTGTATTAAAGGGAAATAAATGGACAGTTTCCAAACGGCGAGTAAAGTTGAAATAAAAACTACTTCATTAATGGAAGAAGTATAAAAAAAAGTTTTGATTTTAAAGCCAGTCTGGCCAACAAAACGGCTAAACTGGATTAAATTACATTAACTCATGAATATTGAATTCAAGTCTTCAATAGAATTGAATTCTTTGGTCCTATTTATCGTGTGCAGAGATGAATTTAGAACAATTTAAAATAGCATCATAATTATTGAAACTTGCAAAAATAAGAGCTTTAAAACGACTAAGCTATTTACTTATTTTTTTAATGGCTAAATAAGATTAAAAATGGCTTAATCTAGTCATTAAATAGCTAAATTGGCAACACCGTTTGAAACCTTTTGAGAATTCCGGGATTAAGGGTTAATGCTCATCGACTAAAGTCGGAATTTGACACCATTTTTGGCAGACAGCGATTTTTTGTAAGACTTTTTAAACGCATCTAATTTGGCGACTTTTTTAATTTTGTATCTACCTCTTCTCCTCTTTTAACAAAAAATCGTTCAAGTGACAAACAGTGGTCTAGTCTGACATCGACGTCATAATATTAAAAGAAATCAACAAATAATTTTTCGTTTGGCAACATTGTTTTAAATACATATTTTTTGAAATATGTACATACATGAATAAAATATTAGAATATAATATTTTTTGCAAAAAATGATCCCAATATAAGCAACAATGTTGATTCGATTTATGTTTGTGTATGTTTTATGTTATTGCGACTTTTATTGTCTTTAACGACTTTTTTATCCGACTTCTTTTTTAAAAAACAATCACTTGTGTTACTTTTTTTAAAATTTATAATGCTGGGATTTCTTAAAATAAGACGTGCTATTTTAAAATAAAGCAGCTTCAAACTAAACAAAATTGTTTTTACAAGTATTTCATTCTAGTCACCCTGTACTTTAAGTTTTGCTTCGGCACAGCTTATTTTTATGCCAAAAAACCAGGGCTGTGGAGTCGGAGTCGGAGTTGAGGTTTTTGTACCGGAGTCGGAGTCGGAGTCGCTGTACCCAAAAAAACGCGCGACTCCGACTCCAAAATTTTTCGGCATAAAAAATTTAAAAAAATTTCTAATATTTTCCAATATAAAAATTCTTCGAAATTGGCGATGCAATATTTTGCAGATCAATATGAATAAGTAGATTTTAATTTATTTTATGAGAAATAGTTGATTCAAGTACTTTACTATTTAGGTATATTTAGGTATAGTGCGGGAAAATGTCTAAATTACATTAGCAAAACTTATACTCAGTTATTGATCTAGTTGAAAAAGATGTGTGATTTTTTAAATAATTTACTCATGCTAAAAAATGTTAATGACAGGAATTGCCAATAATTTTAATATCAGAATTTTTTAACCATCAACGATGAAATATTTTCAACATTGTACAGAATAAGTGTTGCTATAGCGCATAAATACTAGTATGTATTAGAAAAATTGTGACGTAAAATTATTTCTCTTCTGTGTAGAAACATCTTTAGGTCCAGCCATAATATGCATAGCCTTGCATAACCTACTGTCAAAAAATTTACAAAAAGTCTCTCATATGTATTTAAAAAAACAAAATAAAAAAACATTTGATTCCGTATGGAATGTGCGATCAGTTTCGCACTTTGCTTAAGCAAATGACAATTTCGTAAAACTTAACAAAACGTTTCCTTAAGTTCAATATGGTTTGCTCATATGATTTACATATATTCGCACTTTTGCTGAAGCCAACTTAAGCACATTATGGTTGGGCCTTTTATCGGCCTGCCTTTAATTCCTACCATAACACTCATGTTTTTCTTACGCACATTACGCGGGGATTCCCATAATTCGTTTAATAAAGATGTTTCTACACAAAAGAGAAATAATTTTACGTCACATTCATTTCGCATCACGGTTAGAGTAGGAGTCGGAGTCGTGAGTCGGAGTCGGAGTCGGAGTCGCACTTAAAAAATTTCAGCGTTTGGAGTCGGAGTCGGAGTTAGTACTTTTTTCGGACGACTCCACAGCCCTGCAAAAAACATTTTCAAAAGGGACAGAATATTTTATTGAATTATTTAAGAAAGTTGTCAATAAATTTTTTTTTAAATGAAATCAAGTTAATTTAATTTTGCACTCTGTTATTTTTGTAGTGTGATAACCGGGTGTTCATTTTCACTGTATTCTGAAATTTAAAAAATGCTCTATCATTTTTATACCAAACAATAATTAAAAGATTTTGTTTGTTGTGCTTAATTCCCTTTTTAAAAAATTGATAAAAAATACTGAAATTTATTGTTGGAGGATAAGCTGTTCCTATGCGCATTTCACTGGTTGCTTAGGCCAGATCATCAGGAAACGTTCTCCCAAATAATTTTAGAAAAGCCAAAGCTTCCAGCAAACAAGACTACAGAGGGAATGAGAATTACCTACAAACACTCAAAAAGTCTTTTTTGCAACGATATCAAAGCTTAAACAAAATACCAAACAATAAATCAGTGATGAGTTTTTATCTTTTCTTATGATCTGGCCTAAGCAACCAGTGAAATGCGCATAGAAACAGCTTATCCTCCAACAATAAATTTCAGTATTTTTTATCAATTATTTAAAAAGGGAATTAAGCACAACAAACAACATCTTTTAATAAATAATAGTATTCCCAAAAAAAACTTTGATAATACCAAACAATAATTTTTAAATGGGACAGAATATTTTATTGAACTATTCAAAACAGTCATTGTAAAATTTCGCACCCTGCAATTTGTGTGGCATGATAACAGGGTGTTTATATTTATTGTATTCTTAAAAGTTAATAACTGCTCTATCAGTTTTATGTAAAGCCATATTAAATAGGATAAGATTTTTAATAAATAGAGACTTGTGTTTGTAATTTTCTCGTTTTGTAATTTTCTCGTTTCAATTGAGTAACATATTTCTAAAAGGTCCTCAAATTAAAATTTTGAAATTTCTAAAATTTATGCTTGCTCAATATAACAAGGCTGTATGTAACATTTTTCTTTTTCATTATTATCAGTAAGTAAAGTTTTAGGGTTGCATGGGACAACTTACAACTTTTAGTGTTGATCCAGAGACAGCTACAAGTTCTAGGTCAATTTGTTTAACTTAATTTTGTTACTTAACTTTATTTGGAAATAGTAGAAGAAAAATAAGAGATTAGAAACAAAATGTTCTACATGTTTTTGCTATTTCACATACAACTTTGTAATATTGAGCCAATTCTATTTGAATTCAAAATATTGAACATTTTTCAAGCTCTGTACTTTAGTCTCGCTCTCACAAACAAATAATGAAGAGAAGTTTTTTATTTTTTTAATGTCAATTTGGGTATGTTTGTACGAAATATGTTGTATGTTTATTTCTTTGATAATATTGCAACAACAATTCTTTGCAAAAACGGTTATTTGTATGCGTACGCCCTATACGACATCAAGTAAACATTACAAGTTATTTGTATGCATTCGCTTAACTTGACAGATGTGTAAACAACACAAACTATCACGGACTGCACAAAGTTATTCTCAAATACTAGAAGTATTGGAAAATTTGTTTGCTGTATTGAAAGGTTTTGAAAGAAACAAGTACTGCCTGTCGTGTTTTTACTGCCAGTAACTCCACAACACTATTTAAATTGTGCGACGAGGGGTAACTCATAGCATTAGTCGTTGTGGTTGTACACACATGTTTTAATTTGTATTGTGTATTTCATTTTCAAATACATTTATGCAGGCCTTTACAGAGCAATAGTAATAACGTAAACCTTTAGCCCGTTATTGCAAAACAGACCAAAGTCTCTGGCGGAAATCAAGGCCGCAATCCTCTCACTGATAGCCTATATCAGTTTTGGTTTAAGAAAAGATTTATATGTATTAAAAAATATCACTTATTTAATTATTTGTGCAAACCATCTCTAATTATTTGAACAATATTCCCATTATAAGCGAACACTTAATATTTGTCTACTATTTTTTTTTTTTAACTTTTTAACAGTGAACTAAAAAAAACTTTATCTAAAGTAACAACAACAAGAAAATCTACAAAAAAAAAATAAAAAAAAAATACACAACTTTATCTTAATAGACACGTTCTTGGCCTACATTTGCAACTGTTCTTATTTTTTTTTCATTGTTTTTATTGTTGTAGTTGCAATAAATTACTTTGTAAAGTTATTTAAACTTAAAAAATATATAAAACAAAAGTGATCATTTGCAGCAAGATCATCATCTTTTTTTTTTGCTCATTTGAAAATTGTAAGTAAAAGTTAAAAATGTTTTACTCTTAAAAAGATTTTGATATCATGTTTTATTTCGCTAGTACAAAGCTAATAATAAAAAAAAAATTTAGGCTAAACTTTATTAGTCTTATATGAGATGCTAACAAGGCTAAAAGTAATATACTGCCACTACTATTCGTGCAAGCAATGGACACTAAAATTGTAGCGGATGGAGAAAAACTTAACAGGGAACTTAACGGGTAAAAATGTTGGTTGAAAATTAGAAAATTACTCAACTTTTCAGCTACTTCTGATGATATGTCTTTAAAAAGAGTGGTCAAAAGCTGTATAAAATCGATTCTCTTGTAATTCTATTTAAATTATATGTTAGACATACCCAACTAATATCCCTGTAAATTTTGATAAAATTCTAATTATAATCGTTTGATATTTTTCAGAAGTCAAACAATTTCTTAAAACTTATTATAATCTTTTTTAATTTCTTATACTAATTTTAATTGCACTCTTATACGTTTCTTTTCTAACCTGCCCAAATTTTTTTGAAATAAAAAAAATCATTAAATCATCTTTTATTATATCGTTTATTTAAATAAAGTTAGTCTCTTATACGTTTGTTTGCTCCCATCTTTTTGATACCACTGTGATATTATCGATAACTTTAACTGACGACATTCGACTGAAATTAAAAAGGATTCTTAAAATAGCCACTTATAACCTCTCAACTGTAAAGTTTGCTCATTGTCTTACACGTTTTTAGATAATATAATTATATTTCACTGTAAATTTTATGATCTTGATGCAAATCTGCCCGCATTTTACCAAAATCTTGATAATTCTTTAAGAATGCTCCTATAATTTCTCTAAAACAACCTCTCTTAAATCATTCTCTAATAAGTTTAAGACAACATCGTCATATTTCACTGTCAATTTATTGCTCTCGATTAAATCCTTATTTAAACCTGCCGATATTTATCCGAAATAAAAATCTAAGAAGTCTATTTCTTGAGCCCATAAATTTTGTGCTGTCTCTTATACGTTTGTGAAAATAACAGTAGTTTCCACTTAAGAATCAATGATTTCGAAGAAATTTCGATTTTCTCCAGCCGACATTTTAACGAAACCAAAAAAAACTTTCCAAAAGGCTCATATTTCTTAAACGAATTTCTCTTAATTTTATTTAGTCTCTTACAAATTCAAATCAAAATTAGTATAGCCGGAGGTCCACAGTATGCGTTTTGCGTCAATGCATTGCTTGCAAATAAAAATAATTTGACAAAAACAAAGCAGCTGATTTATTTGAACGCTGCTTGTGACGCTTACAAAAGAAGAAAACATACTTACTTTTCGCATTCTACGCTTTTGTGCATGTAATTTGCAGGGTGCCACGGTAGGCTAGTTGGTAGTGAGCTAGACTATCAGCGCCAGAGACTCTGGTTTCTTTCCTGTAGAGCTTCGCGGGGTTAGTATAGGAATAAAAAAAAAAAAAAATTTGTAGGATGCAAAGAAAAGCGCAGAACGTGACGTGGACATCACGCTTAAATTTCCCGACATTTAAAAAAAAACCTGAAATAATGATCGATATGTTTTGTAAAATGTCAGCAGCCCAAACCCACAATGTGATCAAAAGCGCGAATTCCCAGTGACAATCTGCTGTCATTTCCTCATTTGTAAGACTTTTAGTGGAAAAGTAATCAATTTTGCAAGCAGTGTTGTTGACATTTTCATAAGTTGTCAGTATTTGTGATAAATTTATTTACTTTCCTTTTTTTCGTAATTTTATTTTTGTTTTGACAGAGTTCTAATAAATTGTGTAGACTTATTTCTGACTTCCTTAATTTCCCACTGGGTGCTTTTGTAGCAACAAACAAGATAGATCGATCGTTTACAAAAGAAAAAAAAAACTGCTTGTTATTACTCGCATTTGAAAGCTACTGGAATTTATTATTTCTTCTTTTTTTTATCTCAATTTAATACTTTTTTTTAATTTAATATATTTTGTCGAACTGCTAATGATGTTGTCGATGACGATGCTGCCTGCTATTGCAGATGCAGAGCAAAAAAGATTCGTCTGGTGATTGTTTGCTAAAGATTTTATTTCGATCTTTGAGGTTCGATTGTATTGTATTGTGTTTCTGGTGCTGCTGCTACTGTTTCTTTTGAGGTATTTCGATTTTTCATTATACAGCTACTGCATTTGGACTATAACTTTTATTTAATATGGATGAGAGTTGTTGCATGAATTGCATTGAATGGTTGGATGATGATGATGATGATGGTACTTTCAATTATTGTAAAATAATTGACATGAATGTTGTTTTTTATGTTTTGGTACATTTCCTACTTTTCGGTTAAAATTTTTTTTATTAACTTTTTTTTTTTTAACCACAAGAGAAAGAAAGTACTTTTTTTTGTTCCTTCTGCTTGATTTTCAACTTAAATGTTATACTTTTTAATTATTGGTAATTAATAAAATTTTGCGAGATAAGTAAAAAATATTTATAAATATTGTGTAGTTAACCTCAACATAATTTTATTAATAAGGGGAATAGTGGACACATTAAATTGTTTTTATTTTTCATTTAACGGATTTTTTATCGATGGACTTCATTGCTTTATACCACCGGTAAAACATGGGCATATTATTAAATAAAAATGGGTATATTATTAATTCAAATTTAAAAATAAAAATTTATTTATTATACAAATTTTGACAATTTTTTATTTTTTATCATCTACACAATTTTTACAGCAGATATGCCAACAATTGAAAATATAACTACTGCTACGTATGCAGACGATACTGCTTTATTAGCCACAAACGAATCACCGTTAATAGCTTCCGAGATGCTACAAAACCAATTGAATCTTCTTCAAGATTGGCTTCAAAAATGGAACATTAAAGTTAATAACACAAAATCTGTTCATGTTACATTTACGCTAAGAAAGAATGATTGCTCTCCTGTTTACCTAAATGGCACAGCTATACCTAGCTGTAACACTGTAAAATATTTAGGCCTTCATCTTGATCGAAGACTAACTTGGAAAGAGCATGTCAAAAAGAAACGTGAGCAACTTAAATTAAAAACAAGAAAAATGTTTTGGTTATTGGGCCCAAGATCAAGCTTAAGCTTGGAAAATAAGGTTCTGTTATACAAAACAATACTAAAACCTATATGGACATACGGCATCCAACTTTGGGGAACCGCAAGTAATTCGAACGTTGAGATATTACAGAGATACCAGTCAAAAACACTCAGACTTTTAACAAATGCGCCATGGTTTATCAGCAACAAAAACATACACAGAGATCTTCGAATTTTAATGGTAAAATATGAGATCAATAACTTCAGTGAAAGATACCTTAATAGACTAAGTAATCATTCCAATGTGTTAGCAATAAACCTGTTAGATGATAGCAATGAAATCCAGAGACTTAAAAGGCTTCATGTTCTTGACCTTCCCTTCCGAAAATAGAAAAAAATTTTAATTTGTCAAATCCTATTTAAATTACAAAAGTAAAATTTGATTTATTTTTTTTTTTTGAGTTTTAAGGAAAACTCAATGTATGTTATTTAAAAGTCATGAAATTTGCTTATTATTTTGATTGTAAAATAGATTGCAAATAAAACAATTTAAAAAAAAAAAAAAAAAAAAAAAACAAAAAAAAAAAAAAAAAAAAAAATCTATTTTTTAAGCTTAAAGAAGATAATTAAATTTTTTTAATGACCACTTCTTAAGCACTTAGATATGGCAGCATCGTCTTCAAAGATAACTGGTAATCTTTTATAAAAAGTAAACACAAAAAGCTGATTTTTTTTTATGATTTTTGTATGTTTGTTTTCTTTTTATTTGAATTCATATGTTGCGTTAAAATTTTTGGACACGCTTTAGTGTTGGTTACAATAAAATAGGGTGATTTAAATAGTTATTTTTAACAAAACTTATGTTTTTAAAACGGGATATCAAAATCCTACAGGCATGTCATGAATTCCGTTCGGAATGGAAATGATTCCGTAGTTACCGTTCCGATCGGAATGGATTTAGCTTCTATAGATTCCGTTCGGATTCTTTAAACCTCAAAAAAATATGAAACCACTTTTTGTGTATTAAATATGGCAACACTGCAACGAATGTTGAAAACAAAACAAACAAGAAAACAGCTGATCCTGAAAACCAGCCAAATTTAAGTTTTTCTATCAAAGTAAAAAATTTGTGATTTGTGACAAATTCCGTTTATTTTTCTTTTTTTTGGAAAGCATTTAGAAAAATTAAATTTTTTTTATTTAATTCACATAAAATTATATTTATTTTAGATAAGGAAGCAAAAAGACAGCGTGCTTTACTGATAACAATGTATTTTGAATAGTTTGTACACCTGAAAAATGCTTAAAATATGAATTCCACTTTGAAAAATTAAAGTGGTATCATTCTGAAAAAAATTTTCGTTTTACATTTTCCATAGAAGCAAAATACGGCATCAATTCCACTTCCGAACGGAATTAAGCTCTGTGACATGGCTGCTAATTTCAAAATTTGAAATGTCAAAATTCCGATTTTTTTTAAATCCTGAACTTAGAAACTTCAGTTAGCGAAGACGGTGTTTTTTTATACCATAGAAGTGAATATCTTTTAGCGATTTTTTAAACTAAAACTGTACAATTATTCGGGATATTAAAATTAGGGATACTAAAATCCGGGATTTTAAGTTTATGACCTCAAACCTTTCATAATGAATTTTAAATATTAAGAATTTATTTAATTTTAAAATTAGAGCTTATGTAGGTTGGCTTAAGTTTTCGCTTTTAAAAATGTTGCCCCTTAAGTTAATTTCTTATACTGTAAGCAGCTTTTTATAATGCATAAGAACAGGGTGGTTAAAAAAAAATCATTTTCGAAAAACAAAGATCTTTGTGAAATATCTGGACTACCAAAAGCTGAAATGTTTTTGAATTTTTGCGTTCAAAATGTTTAATCTATATAATTAAAAAAAAAAAAACGAAAATGCGTTTGTTTGTTTTTTTGTACTCTATAGACTCTTTAATTATAAACCGATTTATCTGAAATTTGCATAGTATTTTCCTGACCATCCGGCATCTAAGTGTGCGTGGCATCTCCCATACCAAGAAAAAATATATATCTGGAAATTTTTTATCAATAAAGGCTGTTTACACTATCACACAAGTCTTATGTATTTTAACGAAAATTTGTGTAAATATTGTTTGAAAATTTTCAAAAAACATCATGACAGTGTTGTATTTTCTTCAAAATACGTAAGACTTGTGTGATAGTGTAAACAGCCTTAAGCAACATCTGACAAAAAATAGGCGGGTTTAAAAAAGTGAACTTGCCACTTCTATTCAAACAAAATATGAATTTCATTATATCTGGACAACAGTTGCAGTAAAAGTATATAAATTTGGAAAAAATAGCTTGGTTTAGAACGGGGATCACTATCCTACACAATTGTATGACTCATTCTTACGAAAATCTAACAAATTCTATTCGGAAAAAAAATGGTCTGCACAATCTGTTGTCAATGACACACTTTCCCACAAAAAAGATGCAAACTCAAATGACTCAGCTACTTTACAATAAAATGCAATTCTGATCGCATAGAATCCATCATTTTATGAAAATTGTTAGAAACATTTGCAAGTCGGGCAGGGCAGACTTGTCAAAAAATGAGCTACTTAATTTAATTTTAACGTCACATTATCATATTTCCAGGTCACACTATCATACTTTCTGAGCATACACGATATTTTTTTTTTTTTTTTTGACAAATCGTACGACAGAATAAGATAGTGAATCACCGGCTTTAGACAACAGACACAACATTTGCCAAAAAGTAAGCTGGATTGGAGAAGTGGGCGTGGTACCTCTCTTACAAACACAATATAGATTTCTGTATCTTCTGAGATAAGTTACAGCAAAAGTAACCAGATTTAGACACGTGTTCTCTATAAAACCAATTTTATATATTTTATTTCAATGGGTGTAGCGGAGCGCACTTTACTAGGTCGATCTAGTAAATTTATAAAATTAAAATACATGATCTCGTTTATTACTGCTCCACTGTTAATTTCACGTATCATTTGGTGGTATTATTGTCATTGGAATCATAAAAAACAAATTACAATAACAATAATTTTGCTAACAAATATCAACTTGTTTCGGTTTTAAAATTTTTTACTTTTTACAGTTTAACGAAACAGTCAAACAAAAATCCGGTTGTCAAACGAGAACTAACCAAAATCGCTTAATTCGCATTGCTTTTTTGTGTTCAAAACAATTTGTTATTATTACATATAGATATATATTTTTCATATTTCACCGCTATAGTTTTGTTTGAATATATTAAAATTTGATTTCATTGACAAATTATTAAAGCTTTTAGTTGTCCGGTTACAAAAAAAAAAAGACAAAAATTGTTTTTATTTTATTATCTATCTTGTGAATTTTTTGGTGTTTTTATGCCAACACCACAAGAGTGAAGAGGATATTATACGTTTGTGCTGATGTTTGTAACATCTTAAAATAATGATCGAAGACCCAGTTTTAAGTATACCGATCGACTTACTAGAATTACTTTTTGAATCGATTTAATGATGGCTGTCCGTCCGTTCGGCTTGCTGTCCATGTAAACCTTATGCGCAAATAACAGGTCGCAATTTTGGAGATAATTTGCTACATAGATTTTAATTGTCACAAGGACCACAATATATTGAAGATGCTAAAAATCATTCTATAATTTTACTAATGCCTCATACCAGCTTCTTTCCGGAAGAGAGTCTTTGTGCCCATTACCCATCTTATAATGTTGGTATTTAGATTAAATTTGGTCCAAACTAATTTTATCGCAATCCTCATCATCTAATCCAATTTTATTGCAATCATAGCTCCCATACAAATATTACTCCTGAAAAGCCATATATCCCATATAAAACCACTTCCTTAAATCACTTAAAGGCAAACAAATCTCATCTCCTTGGATGAAGACGTCTGAATAATATTCGGCGCATAGAACTTTTACATGAATCTTAACCCCCAGAACATAATTTTGTTCCGCCGGATCCATGGTTGCTCATGTGTCCCCAAAAAATACTCTCGAAAATTGTTTCTGAGCTCTGTGTTGTAGGGTATACTAGGGGCTGGGCAGGCATGACTGACTATACCTTCTTAAATTTTTTTTTTCAGTTAATTGAAAGATATTTGTATGAAAAAAGCTGCACCTTTTTATCATAATTTATTTATTAAATCCAGAAATATAATTTTTTTTTTATAATTTAGTTATTTCGACTCGTGGTATTTATGAAGATTAATGAGATTTTTGACTTGGCAAATTTTTTTAGTAATAATTTTTTTTTTTTTTTTTTTTGTATTATATTATATTTTTTTTTTATTTTAATATGTAAAGTTAACGGTTGAAACACTTTTTCAAAACCGTGGATAACACATAAATCTTACTAGAAATACAATTTTTTTGTAAAACACTTCACTCCAATTGCAAAATATTTTCATAAAATTATTTTAAAATTCCAAAAATTTTATGAGAAAAAAAATTTTCAACGCAAGGTGAAATAACTACCTAAATTTCTGCTATAGAACGGGTTATTATTCGGCATTTTTATATAATGGCAACTTTGTTAAGCCAATTAACTGACAAATGTGAACAAACAACTCAAAAATTTAATAAAAACTTAAAAATTAATAAAATTGATTTCTAATAACATTTGAATTTTTATGTTAACAAAGGAGTATTAAATATTATTTATGGATAACAAACAAATCACAAAATTTTAAAATAAGTTAGTATATTAAAGCAGAGTTTCCTATTAGTCAACTGTTGGCAACATTGTTTTCAAAAATATCTGACAGCCAGCTGAAAACAGGTATATGATGAAAATCGATCGGAATTAAAAGGTAACATTCTGAATTAAAGTCAGAATTTTTTGTTCAAAATAGAGTTCAATTAACTTATATACGGGCCTATTTTGAAAATAACGTGGTTTGAAATCACGTGCTTTTAAAATCACACGTGGTATTTTGAAAATCATTTCGTTTTTGTTTCTCGGTGTGCCTTCGGCAATTGAAAATCCCACCAAAACATGGAAACACGGAACACAAATATATCACAGGTGTGATTGTAAAAGGCACATGCGATTTGAAATCACGTGATTTGAATAAAAGTGATTTTTCGAACAAACCTGACAATATAAAATTTAAAAGAGTCTAGACCGGAAAAACCAGGAAAATCTATTAGAAATAAATTTTTAAAGTTACTGTCAACGTCATTATCGATTTCAAGTAGTTTGGTTTGCAAAATCGTTTTCCATCACGTACCTCACTGTTGTTCTTTTGTTTACAAATACATATAAAAGGAAAACAATATTATTGAAATCGAGTTAAAAATTATGAAAGTGTGTAAAGCAATAACAATTTCTAACTATGTATAATAAATAAAATAAATATAAATTTTAATTAATAAAAATTAAATTTTTTTTTTTTTGACTAATGAAGATTTTCTCTTTTCTAAGTTAAATATGTTACATTATATAAATGTAACACTTTTTAATGTTACCTATAATCACTCAAAGTGTTACATGTTGTACAACTTAAATCGAAAAAATTAGCTGCTGTTATTTACATCTCTTATACTTTAAAAATTAAAAGCGATTTTTAAAACTACTTGAGCGGTTCCTGCACACTTTTTAGGTTTATAAACACACATTGTAAAACAGTTGTAAAAAAAATTGAAGTATGAACATTTTACATAAAAAGTGAGGGTTAAAAATGGAACATATTTACATGTTTTTCATGCAACATATTCACAAAATAAATTGAACATTTCTCCCACAGTTTTAGTTTTTTTACAAACGAACACAAAATTAAAGAAAATGTAATATTCATATATCTCAGAAAAAAATCGCAATAAAAATACAAAAATGGCACACCCTGTAGTTAAGTTTGAATTTAAACAGGGGAACACCAAACATAGTTTTGGCTTCATATTTTCAGCTTTAAGTTTCATCTATACCTGTATTAATAAAAAAATTTGTTTAAACAAATTTCGACTTTTAACGGTAAATTATATTGAATGCTTAATTTAAAGTTTATTTTTCTTGACTCGTGATAAAATTTAGCGGGAGGTTTTTAATAAATAATGTCATTTTCTTGAACATGCCATGAAGTATAACTAAATAGTTGCTTAAATTTGCCGACAAAAAATTGCAAATAAAAAAAAAAAAAAAAATAGAATGTCAAAATTTTGAATTAGAAATGTAAAACCGCTAAAAAAGTGAACGGCGGCATGCCATAATAAATAAAAAAAAAATTAATATTAATTTTTTTTTCTTTTTTTAAAAACATGTCTAAGCGAAAAAATATTGCATATTTTGGCATCTTAAGAATGTATGCTTTTTTGCCTTTCTGGTATTTAAAAAAAAAAAAAAAAAATAGAAAAACAAAAGAAGTATTGAAAATATACTGGTACATGATACTGGCTGACTGGCTAGAAGTGGTGGTGGTGAATGGTTTATTATTTTATTCCTTGAAATCTAGACAAATATTACAGAAAACATTCAAAATACTAGTAAAACTTTCAAGATCACAGCATGTGGGTTTAAAAGCTTAAAGCACAAAAAATTGTATCTAGAATAACATAATTTATTTATGTATTTCTGAGATACTATTTTTTTATTAAATTTTTTTTTTTTTTTCAAAAGAAATAACTCTTGGTAATTTAAGCGGAAATTTTTTTTCATCGTTGGCAAAATTTTTTTCATACAATGAATTTTTGTTATAATAGAAATAAATTTTTACACCATTAAATTACAATTAATGGTGCTTAGAACACAATTTTCATGATCATTAACTGACCAAAATATATATTTTTTTCAATTCAAATGAATTACGGTTTCTATTGTTTAAAAAACTGTAGGTCAATGTAAAAATGTTAAAAATTTTGTTTATAAAATGTTTGTAATGTCTAATGATTTATGGGTTTATTACAGCAAAATTTTAATAAGGTTGAGGTTAAGTTTTCTTGAAAATAATATGTATTGAAATACGAAATTCTTTTATAACAAAGTAAAAAAAAACCTTTTTAATAATTGAAAACTATCTGGTGCAGATGAAGACGTCGCAAAAGCTCGTAAGGCTATATATTCGATGAGAGAGGTATGATATCAAATGATCTTTCTTGAGGCTTAGGCTATACCCATACCAAAACGATTTATCTTGAGACCTTAGGCTGAACCCACACCAAATAAAACAACCGCAGGTAGCATCCAACACAAGTGTCTTTGACTTAAAAGTCTAAACGTTTTGTCTTTTGTTGGTGTGGGTTCAGACTTAAGCTTAGAATTTATAACACCTGCATTAAGCCAATACTCCTATATCGATGTGAAACCTGGGGTCTGAAGAAACGCACTACAAAGAGGCTCCAAACATTAGTCAACCGTTACCTACGCCGTATCATCCGATGCTTTTGGCCAAACACAATCAGCAAATCTAAGCTCCTTTACAGGACACCACAGATACCAATATACCAGGGGGGATACTGCGTGTTTCGATTCGAAAAGTAAAATTTTTCGAAAGCTATTTCCGATACGAAAGCTAAACCGTACTTCGTAACTCTTTCGAAACGATGACAGAGTCGTATTTATAAACAAATTGGAAATTTGATTAAAAGTTGGTAGCAACTCTTTTTAAAATACCAAAATGGAAAAGAAATATAAAATACTATACAATGTGTGAAAAAAATTATCGCGTCTGTCACAGAAATCAATTTCCATCGAAAGTTTTTTTAATTCCGAGAAAGCTTCTTCAGAAAACGAAAACCGATAAATTTTCTCGGAATGAAATCACTTTTAATTTTTCGATCGAAAAAAGTTTTTGTTTTGGTTTGCACAATATTTCCACATTTAACTTAAAAATAATCACCCCTATTATGTATGTCGTTGTCGACATTAATTTTTATTTGTTGTCACATCAAGTCGACGACTACATCACTTCGACGTTAATTTAGTATTTTATAAAAAACTTGTGCCGACGTCGACAAGTTATCGAAAATCTGACAAAAATAAATCCCATCTCCAATTTTTGTCTATTTTGTTTGTTCTTCTTCATTAAAGTTTAATTTTTAAAGCTTTCTATGCTATTTTCCGACATTTTGCTTTTTTAACCGATTAAGCGATTTCAAATAAATTTTTGAGTTTGTTTCCGATTATGATTTTTTCGCGAATTTTTGCCAGGTTCGTGATAAGAGCTATTTTTACTGTAATATTTCTGATTATTTATAGCTTTAACGATTATGTATAAATATAAGACTTTGCTATCATGCCGCTGTTAGTAAGTTTTTGCCAATTTTCGGTTATGACATTTCTTATAGTTTTAGGGACTTTTTATTAATTTTATGGCTTGTTTGAAATATTAAAAATTTTCGCGAATTTTCGTTATTTTAGCCAACTTTTCCAAATTTTTGCAATTTTGCGTAGTTTTGTTGCTCTTTGAGGCAATCGACTTAAGCTAAAAAATTTTCCGAATTTTCGCGTTTAATTTACTATTAAAATTTGTGCCCATATCTTTTTTTAAATTTGCATTTTTTTTATTTTAAAGGACTTAATAAATATGTTTACATTCCACTTAAAATTTCTTTAACTTTCATTTGAGTCGTCGCAAAATTTCCTGTCGACTAAAACAGAGACAATTTTACTTGACGTCGACTTAAAAGCGCCCTAGAAAATATCAAGTGACTGTCAATAGTAATCGGTTATTGTCAATAACGACTCAGAAAATATAATTACTGTCCAGATGCCGTCGACTCATGTCGACGTCGACTTTCATAATAGGAGTGAATAAAATTAAAATTTGTCGAAATAACGAAAATCGATCAAAGTCTACCTTCACACAGAAAAAATCAAAAATTGTCTATAATCACCAAATTTATTCGAAATTCATAATATCTAGCAAACAAGTTGTTGATTTTGCTCCTATTGCTAAAATGATTATATTGATTACTAAAAATTGTAAAATTGTGAATATATTTTTTGTAATAAATGATGTTTTTAATTTTAAATTAAAAAATTATCAAAAAAATTTGACATTTCAAACAATGTGTTAATTTATTTAATTAAATATTGACAATTCCCAACAACAATTTTACAAGTTTAAATTATTTTATTTTCAACGAAAAAGTCAATTGATATTTGATATTTAATTATTATTTGAATTAAAAATATATTTCAATCAGCGTGTGCTGATTGCCGTTTCCAGGGATTACCACTCGGATACCACCATTATAAGCATTAGGACGGTGTCATTACGAATGATGACAGGGCGAGCCGACTTAAATTGACCTCAACAGGGCAGTAAACGGCTTTACCAATTTATGTTGCCCTGCGAGCATTAATCCCAGAAGCAGCGTCAAGATGGAGATAGTTTATAGACCACCTATGCCCAATATAGAGGCAGTTTTTACAACAACAAGAACAGGGGTTATTATTAATTTTTGTACTTGTTTTTTTTTTGTTGGAATTTAAGAACTCCTAAGTAACATTTATAAAAATTGCGTTAAATTCTATTGAAATTCTACTTAAAATTCAATCTAAGAATTTGCATTTCATTGCAGTAAACTTTCATTTGTTTTATTACCAACTTAATTAATAGAAAATTTCTTTTGCCTTAATAAAAAAATTACAATAACAAACTAAAATAAATTTGTTTAAATCTTAAAAAAAACAGTTTTTCAATATTACGAATTGCTTAAAAATAGAAATAGAAAAAAAAACCAATAAGCAGAAAACACACATAAAATGTTTAACAAATGTTAAGAGATTTAAACAAGAACTATAAGAAAAATTAATACTTTAAACAGATTCAAGCAAATTAAACTTTGCAACAAGAGAAAAATGTGCAACAGACACAACATTTGGCTGCATTATAAAACTATGTACAGTGTCGGAAAAAACATTATGGACGAAATCTTTCTTCCAAAAGTCATGTCGTAGACAATGTTGCATTAAAGTTTTATTGATGGAACTAACGGTTAAATTCTTTTAAATATATAATATGGGGAAATTCTAAAAAATATAATTGTGACGTATAAATCGAAAAATAAACAGGAAATGAGACAAAAGGCTCCAGAAGCTTGGTGAATTCAAATGAAGCGCAGACATAAATAGCAAAAAGTAACAAATTTGAAAATCTCTATTTTTTCTCAGACATACTGGGCCCGTTCGCAAATGTATCAATGCTGTGCTGTGCTGTGCGAGGGGTACCCGTTAAACTGGCTGGTAGTGAGCTGGTCTATCAGTACCGGGTTGGGCGTTCGATTCCCGCCAGAGACTCTGGTCTCCTGCAGACAAGCGAAGAGCTTCGCGGGATTAGCGTGGGAGAAAAAAAATATGAGCAACTGCCTCGGAGACCTGCGCCAATCTCGTGAAATCAAAGAAACGGAGATGCCAAGAAGTAAACAATTTAAAGGACGGTCTAACAAATATTAAAAGAATATTCGGGTTTGATGGCAAAAAGTAACAAATTTGAAAACGGGCCCAGACATATTGGGCCCGTTCGTAAATACATCACTCCTTTGACTGACAATGGTGATTTGTTGATCATCTTTCAAAGTAGAAGGCATTTCTCTACTTTGTAATTGATACTTGTTGGTGTGGCATTTGCTTGAGCAAAATATTTTAAAACATTTAAATTTTCATTTGCAGCGGAGTGATGCATTTACAAACATGCCAATTTGTTTAATTATATGCCTCAATTTTTCGAATACTATAACTTCTTGTTTATAATTTTTGATATAGACAAATTAAATAAATTAAGTTTTATATATATTTCATGTTATTTATGAAACACTAAATAAAAATGTAAGAAACTATTAAAAAGGTTATGTGTCCTTATTAATTTTTCCGACACTGTAAAAGAAAAAATTTAAACAGCTGCCGTCCAACTACAAACTTTAAGGGTAATAAATCTTTTTCTGTTTTCAATAAAAGTTGCAACAACTTTTCATCATTCTTTTATATTGAATTTAAGCATTGTGGATCTGACGATGATGATGGAACTGCATACTTTTTTTTTGTTACACGTAGGGGAATACATTTGCATTGTGTGTGTGTGTGTGTGTGTGTGTGAATGTCTGTTTCATTAAAAAGTTTTGACCTAAATAAAGGCACGCTAAAATAACAGAGAATAAGCACAAAAGACTAAAAACTTTTAGGCAGAAGAAAAAGAAAAAGTCTTTGACCAAAACAATTGATCTTTTGACACCGCTTAAGAACTTTTCGCTGTGGAAACAACTGCTGGCCTTTGAGAGATTCTTCATATTGGTTCTTTCCTCAACTGACTAATTTAAAACTTGTTACCATTTTAATAGTTTAACTTAAGTTTTAATTTTCTAAATAATAAAATTTAGTTAATAATTTTAATTTTTTCTTGCACTTTGTAAAAAAATTTGCCTTAATTTCTTATGTCAACTTGATATTTAAAAAAGTTCGTGTTTGGTTTAAGGCGAATTCATACATGTGAGCGCCAGGGGTGCCAGATAATTTTGATAAAAAATCGGCATTTTTTCGACAAAAAATCGGCATTATCGGCACTTCAATTAAAAAAATCGGCAAAAAATCAGCAACTTAATAATATCCATTTTAAGAACAATAAAACATATTTTTATTAACACAAAAAATATCAAAACAGAATAATTCAGCATTAACTTTAATAAAAACCATATAAAAATTAATGAAAAAGAATATTTTTATAAATAAATTGTAGTTAATTTAAAAAAATTTTGTATATTAGGTATTGTTTTTATTGGTCGAAAAATTTTTTTCAACATTTTATTTTAACAAACATTTTATAGATACATATTTGAGTTTAATAGTTTAATTAAATCCATTTTAATACCAACATCAAAGCAGTTTACATTAGTAAATTTTATGTAATCTTTAGAAAAAAGAATTCCTTGCAAGGATTCATTTTCCAGGGAACATCGAAATGTGGTTTTATTAAGATTCACTTAGCTACAAATTCTTTCCACATTTACGGAAGAATATGGAAGAACCATAATTTGTTGTACAAACTTTGACAGCACTGGAAATGTATCATTAGAATCCCCACGTTTTAAGTCTGAAATTTTTTGCCAAAAAGTTTGCAATTTTACTTCAATTCCTTATAAATCTTCTTAAAAATTTAAAAATTTTAACTCTACATTCAGTCTAAAATTTGTTTTTCTTTTTCAGAAATAAAGCTATGGAACTCTTTCAGAATTTCCATAAAAAAAATATTTTCCTTCTTCATAATTTTGTTAGTGTTATCATATTTAAAGATTTATAAGATAAGATTGTTTGCAAGTTCTATATAAAAATTAATACAGTTAGTAACAATTTTGTTAACCGACTTTTGTTGAGTTTTTATTTTGATAGTAACTCATTAGCCACTAAGCCCGAATACTAATCATTAAAGTTCAAAAAATTCTTTGTGTTCATAAATTCCGTTAAGGAAATTTAATTTTTGTAAAATTAGTTAACACAGTTTTAAAAACACTTTCCATTTTGTTGTATAGGTTATGACAAGTGCTCCAAAGTTGCCCAAAATTAATGAATTACACGTTAATAAGCAAAGTTACCGCGATTTAAGTGTTTATCAAAAAATCGGCATTTTTGGAGCAAAAATCGGCAAATCGGCACTTTGCTAATTTTAAGGCAAAAAATCGGCAAAATGCCGATAAATCGGCAAAAATGGCAGGCCTGGTGAGCGCATCAGAAAGAGAGTTTAGCTTGTCGTTTTTTAGTTTGTTGTTATACATTAATGTGTTTGTATTCTAAATTTCAAACTTGGCAATAAAAAAAAAAAAAAAAAAAACAATTTACTCTCTTTAACTCTCTCTGATGCGTTCACTTGTACGAATTCGCCTTGTTTTGGTTTTGCAAGCAAGCTATTTAAAACAGTGATGCATTTTGAGTTTTTAATTTTTGGGCCAAAATTACGATTTAAAAGGGCCAAATTATCTTTGACAGGGCCAAAAATTTTTCCCAGAAATATCCTGCTTATATTGTGGCCAAATAGAATCAGTGATGCTGACTTGTGGTAAAAAAAAAATCAAAACTAGTGCAATAAAATAAAACGTCGAAAATGGCGATGGATTGTCCATATATTAGAAGAACCATCAAAAATATTGCTAAATTTTGCGCTTACTTGGAACCCTATAGGTAAAGGACGCTCCGTCGCGCCCTTGAAGAAAATCTGTAGGAGAGCTATTGATGAGGAGCAGCGTCCTGCAAATCACAATAAAGCGAATAAAATATTGAAATACAGTTGCACGGTTGAGGTCCTATGGTCGAATAGGAGAAAAGAACGACTGAAGATAATGGACTGTCTACTACAGTGATTTTTGGTATTAACTTGATATACATACATACTTACAAAAAAGAATTTTTATTTAAGACAAGATAGGTTTGCCAATAAAATTATGAATTTTTTTAATAAACAAAACAATGTTGTAAATAACAGTGAGAAAATTACATTGGAAAATGTACTGAACGGTTAATAGTAGTTAGTTGAATTTTGAGCTGAAAGGGCCAAAATAGTTTAGAAAGTACCACAGGGCCATCAAACATTCAAGAGTGCCACAAATGGCCCAATTGTGCCACATTTTGCATCACTGATTTAAAAGTTTCTAGGGTTTATAAAAAATTTTAGAATTTTCTTAAATTTACTACATTTAAAACCAACTTTTATTATGGCGTTGCCATATTTAAGCTACTACACAGATTAAAGCATTAATCACAGTGTTGCCAATTATGAGCTCTAAAAAAAATAATTTAGAAATCTTGGGAAATTACTGACAACCTAAACTAAAATTGTCAATTTATATAAATTTAAATTTATTAACTATTATTTTGAATTTGCCTTATTAAAATTACTCTTTAGACTAAAAGATGAATTACAATGTTGCCAATCATTACACAACCTGATCTTAAGCCTAATTAAGTATTATTTTAAATCTTGAGAAATGTTTTGCTTAGACTAGAGCTTCGATCACACCTGATTTTTTACCTAAGCAAATTTTATTTATCAACTTCAAAAATAACTAGCAAACTAATGTTTATTTTATTATGTATTACAATTTCAATTTACCAACTACATATTAAATATTATGGAGTTGCCATAAAAAATAGACAAGACAATCATTTGCGGCGTTGCCTATTACAACGCTACTTCGCTCCCACAACAATCGGTTCTACACACCTGAACGACTCGGAGATTAATTGAGCAACGACCAATGCTTGTCAACTCAGCAACACCTGAACTTCATGTCGTGCTGCTAAAAGTATTTAAGCTTAACAATTTTTATTTTAAAATCGCGAGAAAAAACTGAAAATCTGATATGCAATTAATATCATTTAAAATTTCGTACCACCAATTACCAAAATGAATATTTTTTTTGTTTTTTTTTTTTTTATTAAAAAATCAATTTTCTTACGAAAAGTTCTATAATGTTTTATTGTCATCTAACTGTCAAAACTTGCAAACACTTCATTTTATTTAATCTTAATGACATTTCTTAAGTCTACTTTGGATTTTATAAACAAGTTTTAATGTAAAATATTTATTACCTGCTGCGCTTCTAAACCCTGTTGGACATTCAAAAGTTTAGTGTAGTAAAAAAATATCTTGTTTTGAATTTAAATTCATTATTTGCGTTTTTTTTTATTGATTTACACAGTGGTTTTTTACAATTTCCGGTGATACCAAGTGGCTACAAGTTGC
Source organism: Pollenia amentaria (assembly GCA_943735925.1). Taxonomy (NCBI): domain Eukaryota; kingdom Metazoa; phylum Arthropoda; class Insecta; order Diptera; family Polleniidae; genus Pollenia; species Pollenia amentaria. Next base: position 113,412,832 of record OX031008.1, read on the forward strand.
CAACATAAATATACTCCTTCTGTTTTACGCACACAAACAGTGGGCAGATTGAAAAAAAAAACAAACTAGTTGTAATAGAAAATATTTTGACCGAAATTGTAATAACCGATTTGGCTTATTTCAATATCAATTTCAAGCTTTTAATGAACTTTATAAATATAAAAAACTTTATAAATATAAAAAATTAATAAAGTTTTGTCTCGTGTAAACACTGTAGTGTCAAAAGCCCCATTCTGGATTGGCATTTGTAGGGAAGCTTGATGGTATAATAAACCGATTTGGGCTAATTTTGGGCTTATAAATCAGTGAATGTTTAAACGGTGGTTTAGTTGAACTCAACTTAAATTTATATGTATGTATTATAAACTTAACAGCTGTAAATCAGTGTCCCATCTTTTATATGTACACATGTGGCAGCATAACAATAAATGTTGACAAATTCATATGGTCTGTATTGATAGTTTAAGCGCCCAATTTTATGCGGTTAGATGGTTTATATGTTAACTGTTTTATAGATTTGTTCATTTAACCACATTTTAAACCAAAAAAGAAATTTTATTGCACTGATTTATTAGCCCTTAGTGTTGCCGCAATATTATTGTTTTTAAAAAATAATGGCAACTATCGCGCACAAAAGAATAAGGCCCTAATCATGTAAAACACAATGCAACGCCAAAGAATTACATTGAAAGCAAAACCAATGTCATACATATTTTGTAATTTTGTTGTGGCAAAACCAAATTGCCGCATTTGGGACGAAGAGCAACCTGAAGAGATTCAAGAACTGCCACTCCATCCAGAAAAAACAACGATTTGGTGTGGTTTGTGGGCCGGTGGAATCATCTGTCCATAGTTTTTTAAAAATGATACCGGTGCGAACGTAACCGTCAATCGACCGTTGTCGTGCCATGATAACAGACTATTTGATGCCTGAAATTGCAGCTAGTGATCTCGGCGACATTTGGTTTCAGCAAGACGGCGCCACTTCTCACACACCGCATCAATTAATGGATTTATTCAGAGAACACTTCGGTGAGCACATAATTTCACGTTTTGGGCCGGTCGATTGGCCACCAAGATCGTGTGATATCACTTTAGACTTTACATATCCCCACAGGAAAAAGTCTAACTCCGTGGGGATATGTAAAGTCTAAAGTTTATGCGGACAAACCCGCTTCGATTCAGGTCTTGGAGGAAAACATCACGCGTGTCATTCGAGTTACCAGTCGAAATGCTCAAACGAGTCATCGAAAATTGGACTCAACGGATGGACCATCTGCGACGTAGCAACGGCCAACATATGATAGACATAATCTTCAAAAAATAAATGCCAAAGAATATTCTTTCAAATGATAATAACCACTCCCCATTAAATTTGAACTTTCTGTTTTTTTTTTTTTTTTTTTTAAGTAGGGAACCTCGAAATAGATCACGCTTTATAAAAATTTGGAATAAGCAATAATTTCATTTTAATTCTTGACAAATATCACATATGAAAGAATGAGTTCGATTTTAGGAGGTACTTAAATCAAATTGATAACAAATATACTTACGAAAGAAAAATCGATATAGATTAGAAATGAGTTAGTTAACTCAAGCCCCGGTTAGCTAGCTGGTAGGGAGCTAGTCTATCAGTACCGGGGTTGCGGGTTCGATTCCCGCCAGAGACTCTGGTCTCCTGCAGACAAGCAAAAAGCTTCGCGGGATTTAGTGTAGGAATAATAAAAAATAAAAAAAAAAATAAAAAAAGCTAATGACAACTGATTGTAAATATTGCTTACAAAGGAACTAGTTTTTTTTCGGAATTAAAAGGAATAAGTTTAATCAAATAAGTGACAATTGGTAGCAAAATGTCGTTCAAAAAAGAACTTGTTCCTTAAAAAATAAAAAAAATGCTTTAACTTAATAAATGGAAATTAGTGGCAAATATATTTAAAAACAGATCTAGTTCCATCAAGAATAGAAAACAATGACTATAATCAAATTAATGACAACTGGTGGCTCACGTTTACCAACTTTTAGAAAGAAATGGTTTTGATAGAGAAATTTTTAGAACAAAAGCTCTAGATTATTTTAGCAAGCTTAAATAAGGACTGGTAAATTCGATGCTTTTTACAGATTTTCGATAGCTATTTCTAAATTTATTTTAATATAAACCTGGATTAAATTTTAATAACCTGAAGTTTTGTTTACCCGTTTTACAATAATTTAATTTTTGATGAAGACATGAGGCAAATTTTTAAAACCATACCTGCAAAGAAAAAAAAAAGAAAGAAAACAATTATTTAAGCAATGTTGTAAATAAAAATAATATTAAAAATTTTTTAAAATAAGTTAAATAATTTGATCACAAATAAACAACAATACATCCACAATTTTTTCAGACTCAACAATATGTACATATTTTTTTAAACAGAATTTACATGACAAATTCTTATCAAATTAACAAAAGAATTGTAAAATAACCTTAATTTCGGGATATGGAAACTATCTAAAGAAGTCATGACATAAATTTACGAGCTGATTTTCTTCAAGTGTGGAACAGAGGCAGTCTAGTCTGTTTGGCTGGCAGATTTGACAAGCTCGTAAAGAAGCAAAAAACAAAGAAAAGGAAGCAAAACAAAAATAATTTGTTTATCACCATTTTTTTTCCAGAACACAACACCAGAATTAACCCAAGTAAATCAAGAAAACGTTTCTTTATTTCGTTTTTTTTTCTCTCGATTTGCAATGAACTGCAAAGAAAAAACGACTACGACTAATTTGTGTATGTTTTTGCAAGTAGAATGAATAAATTACGCGCCAATTGTTGTCGGCGGCTTACGGTTACTGGCGGCGTAAATTGTGGGTCTATGAACATAAATTGATATTTGCATATCAGCCAGGCACAAAACCAAATTAAACTGCTAGGAAGTACGTATTTACTCTCCACCGCCACCACCAGCATCACCAACTACATCATCATCATCATCATCAGTGTTTTAAAATATTCAAAAAAGCAACACAATCTTATACGTGTTTGCAAAACTAAGTAGAAAGAAAATTATTCTTATCGCTTGGCTTTTATTTGCGAAACTGTTTGGGAAGAGCTCGAGCAAATGGTGGCGGCGGAGGTGTCGATTGTAAATTAAGAAAATGTAATGTAACCGAGTAACAACAGTTTCAATAAATGTGAAAAAGGGGACCACTTTGTTATAAAAAAAATTCGGTAGAAAAGTAAATTCAGCAATCGATAAACAATCTACGGCCTAAAAGAAATCTTTTTCTCGAACGAATTATTCCTCGAAATGGACGAGTCTAGTCTAGCTACCAAGATAATGCGATTAATGGCGTACAATATTTATTGTCGACGGTAAAAATTGTAAACAATACTGAACTGTCAGAAACTCTTTAAATCATAATTAAGCTGGCTGAATTAAAAAAATTAAAAAAAAAAAGATTTCATTAAAAACTTGTTCTTAGAATCTTTTATAAAGGGCTATTCAGTTGGCTCAATTTTTAATTATTATTACTTTTTTAAAGGTTGGATTTTTAGACTTATAGTAAAATGATGGCTTTATTATTTTCTGTAGTAATTTGCTATGAAATCCTTATTCAGCCAGCTGAATATTCCCATTCCTAACAAATTTATTTAGTATTTTTTTTGGATTTTCTTTTTACACTAGCTTTAAAATCTAGAATTCAGCTAGCTGAATTACGATAATACATAAATATAATTTCTCTTACAATATTTTTTATTAATCATGTAATTCAGCCAACTGAATTTGGATATTTTTGGGTTGAACATACCCAGCAAAAACTTGGTAATCACTTGCAATTACTGAACAACTTACTTTTCAATGACAACTTAATACCATCTGCATTACATAGAAGTAGTTTAGTAATGACTGACATATAATCTGATACATAAGCAGTTGCTTATTAGCTGATTAACGAAATTTATAATTAATTCATAATAAAATGCATTTGAGGTTTTATTTATTCGAATCTAATACAAATTGATTTCAAATACATATTTGTTCTTACAGTTTTTTTTTTTATTTCTTATAAATGAAAAACTATTTGAAGTAGATTTCAATTCATTCCAAATTCATAGAATCAAGCAAACAATTTGTTGATTTTGCACCTTTTTCCAAAATGATTGTATCGATTTCTGAAAATTGTAAAAATGGAAAATTGTGAATATTTTTTTTTTTCAATAAATGAAAAAATGATCAAAAAACTTTGTAATTTCAAACATTATGTTAATTTATTTAATTAAATATTGACAATTCCCAACAACAATTCTACAAGTTTAAATTATTTTATTTAAACGAAAAAGTCAATTAATATTTTTTAATATTTTAATTAAAAATTTATTTCAAAATAACTTAAATATTAATTAAATCAAAAGTATATTATTAATTTTCTTTCAACTAAAAAAATTATTGATTCAATTAAATAAATTTAAATAGTTTTTGAACCATTTTTTTAAGTGATAACAACTTTTTTCTGTGTATGAAAAATTTAAATACTTAATGGATGTCCTTAATGAAGGGTAGTAAAATTTTGCATTAGAAAGTAAATTAAATTTAAAAGCACAATTTGTGTGACAAATTCAATTTTGTTGATACCAATGTTAAGTACCTATTTGTAAGCGTACGTGGTAATGACTTATTTAACTCCCTATTTGTGAGCGAATGTGGTAATGACTTGTTTAACTCCCTATTTGTAAGCGAGGGTGGTAAATACTTGCCTCCAATGACATCACCGTGTTAAAATAATGAGTTTAAATGCCAATGTATTAGTAGTGAAGAGTAGTTATAAAAGCTTTTTAACTCATTACTTTTCAATGTAAGTTTTTGCTGGGTAGTTTATTGTTATTCGGCTAATTAAATTATTTTGGCAATTGATTGATGCTTTATATATAAAAAAAGAAGAAAAACATAATAATAATAATGCTTGCACAGAGATATTATTATTTTCTTTCTTTTTTTTCTTCTCTTTTTATATATAAAGCCTAGTACTCTGTTCCAATTTGTGAAAAATGTTAAGCAACATCTATTATTTCATTTGGCATGTATCAATGTTACCTATCTCGAGAGTTTGCAACATTTGACGTTTTTAATCCTTCAAAGTATGCGACATTGTTTTGCATATGTAAACAAAACCCACATGTTATTTACTAAAAATAATTTTTTTAAATAACAACTTAAAAAAAAATTAAAGTAAATATGAATGAAAGACCGTTATCGGTTGTGTTATTTAAGTTTTCAGTTCTCATTTTAATATTAAGTTTAAACTTATTTCATTTGCTTAAGATTGCACGTGAAATAAGTGCAGCTTATATTATTTAGCAGTTGTAAAAATATGTTGCCAGAAACATTTCGCAACTTTTTCGCAACTTTTTCACGAATTAAGCAGAGTACAACTCTATCAACATTATTTCATAGAAATTCCGCACAAGTTTTTTTCATATGAGTTTTGACAGCATTTCACGTGAAATGTTGAACAGAGTACCAGGCTTAAAGCATCAATCAATTGCGAATTTGTTATCGTTTGTATATGTAACTTGCCTAATTCTAATACTGAAGTTGATAAGATATGTTTGTCTTGTTGTATTAGAAAGTCTACGAATTTAAAGGTTTTTATAAAAAAAAAAATTAATTGCATAAAATTTGTTTATTAGTTTTACATGATTAAATGGTACTTAGCTAGCTGAATTCACATAATATTCATTTTTTTCCTATGCTTATGTAATTCAGCTAGCTGAATTTAATTGATTTAGTACAAAATAAGAAAACTTATTACATTTATGTTATTTTCAATTAAGTTTAGCCCTAAGTCGGTCACATTTTGCCCCAAATATTGTTTTACTGTATTAAGTGTTGTACAAAATATCAATCGCCAGTAGTTGTATGTCTGTACCAGTTCACTGCTGTTAATGATAAAAAATACATAAGTAAACAAAAAAAAAAAAATAGTGGCTTGACAAAAAAAAACTTCTAGTTTTTTTACGTAGAGCAGAAGAAACTGTGGAAAATGCTTAAAGATAAAATTAATGTTATTTTTTAAAAAAGTAAACAATTTATTTAATATTATACATTTATTTTTGTATGTTAAATGTGCATGTAAAGAATTGAGTAAAAACATCATATCGAGCCTTTTGTGCAAGACCGTAGTAACTCAAAATTTGAATTTTTTGAACTGGGTATGCAGTAATGATCTTTGGGGATATATCTATCTGAAGAAAAAAAGATTATGGTTCTATCTCTAACTGTTCAGATTTTACAGCTAAAAATGGCTTTATTGCCTCTAGCTTTGTCCAACAATATTTATTTGCAATAATGAAATATTTCCTTTAACTTACAAACAGAAAACAAATTGTGAAAAAACAATAAGGCAATAATTTTTTTTGCTACGTTTTAGGCAAAAAAACACAACTGCATAATTTGTGTTCTTTTTTACTTGTTCGTATTATTTCACAATTCATCTTTGTTGAAAAAAAATTAGTTATCATTTCTTCTTATGCTTTATTTGCTATATCGATATATTCCGAATTAATTCATAATTTTGTCGTTAATTTTGTGACAATAACGATACATTATTGATAGGTTGATTTTGTATCACTTAAATATAAATAAATATTTCATATTTTTAGTAATTTTTTACCTAATTTAATTATAAAACATTCCTCTTTATTAAAAAACTTGTAAAAAAATAACTTTAGTAAACGAAAATACTATCAAAAAGGTGATTCAAAACTTCAAATGCATTTTTCTCAGTTCGCGATTTTTTGACTTACTACGGTATTGCACCAAAGGCTCGATATGTATGTGTATGCAAAATTCTATATACACGATGGAAAAATACACAATAAAAAACAACTTACAACAACAACTAGAGAACAAGCAACACTATGGGTATAATACGACTACTTGACATGAAATTTACATGTACTACTACTCTATTCTACACGTTTGTGTTATTCTGTGTACAATATTTTTGTTATTGTTTTATTATTACAATATTAGCGGCAAAACATCAAAAGATCTTGATTATAGTTGTCATTGTTGTTGTTTATTATTTGTATTAAACAAACTTTTTTAAATGAATGTCTTGTTCCTACTAGACACAACAAGACTAAGAAACTTTTTGAAATACAACAACATTTTAGCACGGGGTTGGTTAAAAATGAGGGGACGGAGATACTTTCAATTTAAAAAAGTATAATTGATTATAAATCAATGAATTTAAATACACCAAGAGACATGAAATGAATAAAAACAAAAAAACAAGAATATTTTGTAAGCGATTTACACATGAAAAAATAAAAGCCGAACCATAACAGTGGCAAAAGAAACATGTCGTTGTTGTTTTTGCTGTTTTTTTTTTGCAAGAAGTCAAGGAAAAGTTGTGTAAATTTAAATAAGTAATTAAAACAAATTAACATGATTTAAACCAACACTTACAACCATTATTTTAACCAAATCAAAAAGAGACTTTTTACCGCTGTTATAACGAAAAATACTTAAAACTTAAAACAGGGGATTGGCCTGTTGTGGTTGTTGTTTTAAACCAGTGATGGGAACATTTGAAGGCTCTCTCTCTCTGTTTCTAACAAAATTACAAAAACATTAGCTGGTTTTTTATAAGTTTTATATTTTTGTTTTTATTTCTTTGAAGCAAAAAAAAAATGTCTAAAGATTTAGACATACAATCTTATATTAATTTTATGTGTGTTTTCCAGCTCTGCTTTAAGCTTTTAAAGGTGAAGTTTTGCTTTAGTTAAATAAAAATTTATAATGCATGTTAAACAAAATTCTAGTTAAATTTGTGTTATTAAAAAATTTAGTTTGAGGCCTAAACAAATTAAAAATTTAGAGCAAATAATAAAACAAAGTGTGAAAATTTAACTTATAAAAAACTTATTTGTTTAAATAAATATAATTTGTTTACCCAATTATTGAATTAACTTAATGATTGCATAAAGTTTTAACAAAATAAACCAATCCAGCTAGCTTAATACTGTATCTAACGTTGATTACACAAGAATATACAGGGGTGTTCTGGAAATCGAAAACGCAAAACGCAAGAATTTTGAAGTTCTTTTTAATCCAATTTTTTATAATTTTCTTATAGAATTCTGTTTTATTGAGAAATATTTGTATTGTATTGTATTTGTATTATTAAAAAAAACGGCTTTTAAATTCTTGAGTTTTTGATTTCCAGAACACCCATGATAATAATAAATTTAAATGTCTATTATAAAAATGGAACTATTGAGACAGCTGAATTAGAAATTTAATGAAAGTTATAAAAAATATAATAAATTTTTAAACAATTTCCCTAATTTAACAAATTCAGCTAGATTAATAAAGATTTTCAAAAAAATTTTATACAAAAAAAATATTAAGCTTGTATAAATTTTTTTGAAACAATCAACAAATTAAGCTTTTAAGAAAAAGATTTTAAACCAATTTCCGAAAAAAACAAAATAAGAAAATTATATAGATTTGAATGAAAATTACACATTCAGCAAGCTGAATAACAATTTCAAAGCGAATAATAAAGAAAATAATAAAGGTCTAAAAATATTACTGAAAATAAACAAATTCAGCTTGCTGAATAAGGACTTTATATTAATTTCTAGCATAATTAATATAAATATAAATATTTCATTAACAAATTCAGCTGGCTGAATTAGGATTTTAAAAAAATTGAAAAAGAAAAAAAATTAAGTTTTGCATTTGTTATACGCCAAATTTAGTTGGCGTTTAAAGCATAAAATATTAATTATAAAAACAAAAAACCGAATTGAAATATATTTATAAAAGAAAGTATGAAGTAATAAATTAAGCTAGCTAAAAGAAAAATTAAAAATATTTTATAAATTTTACTGAAAATTAATAACTTTTTAAGCCAATTCGGTCAGAAAAATAATAACTCTTTTGAATTTTTGTTGTAGTTAACTGAATAATGATTTTAGCAAACGACATAGTTCAAAGAACTTAAGAATTTTCAGTATTCGTGTTTTAAAATTTAAAATTCAGCCAGCCATATAAAAAAAATATTTAGTAATAAAACTTCAAATTAGCCATCAGCGAGCCGAATAAGGTGTCCCGAGCAAATTATGCTCGACGAATTTGTTTAATTGTTTAATTTTTGTTGCAAAATGGAAAATAGTTTTTATTTTAAGGATTTAAGAAGTTTTAATATATACTCATATTGTAAATTTAAAGAGCTTAGTTATAATTTTAAAGCAAAATATGTAAGAAGATATTTAAATTATCGGGCATGTTCTGGAAATCAAAGTCACGTGAAATTAAAATCGAAACGAATTTTGAAAACTCTCCTGTGTTAAGAGTTCATAAAAATATTTCCTTTAATATACCTCATACCTCGGAGAGCACATTCCTCTTCCTAAACTCCTTTTAAAATCAGGGAAAGCAACGTTCATTTTTCCAAAAATTCGATTGAAAATATTCATCGATTCCAATTTCACGCGATTTCGATTTGCAGAATATGGCCGTATGTATATGCATTTTATTAAACATTATTTTAGTTAGTCAGACAACTGAATGAATAACTCAGAAAAAACAATATATGCAGCACTTCGGGAGTCGCAGCTAATTGGGATAGTAAAAAAGTGTCTTCTGTGTGTCCAAATGTCGAGCCCTGCAATAGCCAGCACAATATTGGCATTAAAATCCCAAGAATTTGTTAGATAAATAATACAAGTTGCCAGATCTGGCAACCATTTGACACCGTCAAGTAATAAACTTATCCAAGTTCTTATATTTATTATACAAGATAATAAAACTTGGTCATATTTAAATTAAATTTTAATGTAAGCGATTTGTTATAGAAAATTAATTTTTGTATTAAGATTTATGTATTCCATTATCTTGTTATCTAATTAAACAATAAGGGTATTCGTTACATAAAGCAAGTAACAAAATAGTTATAAAATCGCTTTTTATTCTTCACTCATTTTCTCTTTTCATTTTCTCTTACTTTTTTCAATTCATTTACTTTTTAGTTCACGCGTGTGGCCCTAAATCACTTTATTGTTGGCATCTGTATTTTTATTTACATTCTGGTCCTGTAAATGTCACTTTTTTATCTCTTTTTTACATTTAATTTGTTCTAAAGTGCATTTGAATAATTGTACAAATAAAAAAAATAATATTTATTAAGTCCGCCATTTGATTAATGGCGCTTAATTTTCTATCTTAATTTTGCAGTGATCATGATATTTTACATTTGCAATTAAATGTTAGTTTTTTTTTTATATTTTATTTTAAATGTCAAACTTTAAAAATTATGGTTTTTTTTGTTTTTTTTTTCCAAAATAAAATCTTATTATAAAGGGTGATTAATCGTGAGATTTGTTTTTCAATATGCTTTTTTTACAGATCACACGTGGCTCATATCAAACTGCTTTGCCATTTTTGTTCAGTATCGTTTGACAAGTCATCATGTAAAGACTCACACCACAACAGCGTCTCCAAATTTTTCAGCTGTATTACGAAATTCAACTCAATGAAAATCCGGTGTTTTGTCCTCAAATCGTGTTCAGTGATGAAGCACATTTTAGGCTCAATGGATACATTAATAAGCAAAATTTACGTATTTGGGCTGTTGAGCAACCCGAAGAGTACCACTAAAAACAACGGAATGGTGTGGATTATGGGCTGGTGGAAAATCAATATGTTACAATCAATGGTAACCGTTATCGCACCATGTAAACGAACTATGTGCTTCTTGAAATTCAAGCGCATGGACTTGGAGAGCTCTGGTTTTAACAAGACGGCGCCACGAATCATACAGCTATGACCTTGTTAAGAAATAATTTTGGTAAGCACTAAATTTCACGTATTGCTACGGTAAATTGGCCACCTTTGGACTATATTCTCTGGGGAATTGTAAAGTCTGATGTCTTCAGGAACAAGCCAGCTACGATTGACGCTTTGGAAGCCAACATCACACGTGATATTTGCGGGATACCAGTCGCTATGCTCAAACCAGTCGCCAAAAATTGGACCTTTCGAATGGACCACCTCAGACGCAGTCATGGCCAACATTTACATGATATCATTTTCAAACAGTAAATGCCATAAATTGTTCTTTTAACCGATTATAAAAATGTTAAGTTCACTTTCAAATGTATTTGTTTTATTTTACATTATAAATCAAACCTCACGATGAACCACCCGATATATTTAAATAAGTGTTAGTAACTTGTAGTAGGTGCCTTGTTTTTATTTAATTATTGAAATAAAGAAACTTAATGGAAAAAATAAACAATTTTATTTGACTCGAGTATTTTATTTGTTTGTTTAAAAAAACTCTCCACGTTCTTAATAAACGCGTCTCTCAAACAATTTTATTAATGGCTGGCAAATTTATAAAAGTTTTGTTTGCAGTTTTTTGTTATAAAATAAAATTGTGTTAATGATCTGTTATTAGATGCAATTAATAATAACTTTTTGCCATTTAAATATTCTTAAATTATTTGTTAAAGTGAATGTTTTTTTCCAATGGTTAAAATAGAAATAAATTACGAAAATATTTGGTAAATTGTTTGAGATTTTTTAATTTTCTACAAAAAACTATGACAGATTTTCTATACAAAGCAACGAGAGCTGCAAAATTTTCAACAAAAAACAATGAGAAATACACGATTTTCTATAAAACAAAAAAACCAGGAAAGATGCAGGATTTTCTATAAAAAGTCATAAGAGCCATACGATTTTTTTATAGAAAGCAAGATTTTCTATAGATAGATTTTTGGAAGTCGAAAGATGTACTATTGAAAACTGTGGTAGCCACAACATTTTCTATAGAAAACCTTGGTAACCAATGATTTTCTATACAAATGGTTGATAGCCCAAGATTTTCTATAGAAAACCTTTGTAGCCTCAACATTAAATATAGAAAACTTTGGTAGCTAAAACATTTTCCGTAGAAAACCTTGGTAGCCAATGATTTTCTATACAAATGGTTGATAGCCCAAGATTTTCTATAGAAAACCTTGGAAGCAACAATATTAAATATAGAAAACTTTGGTAGCTACAACATTTTCTGCAGAAAACCTTGGTAACCAATGATTTTCTATACAAATGGTTGATAGCCCAAGATTTTCTATAGAAAACCTTGGTAGCCACAATATTAAATATAGAAAACTTTGGTAGCTACATTTTCTGTAGAAAACCTTGCTAACCAATGATTTTCTATACAAAGGGAAGGTAGTCACAAGACTTGCCATAGAAAAATTTCTGGCAACAAGATTTTATATAGAAAACTTTGTTATATAGAAACTTTTGGCACAACATGTTCTATAGAAAACTTGGCAACCAATGCTTTTCTATACAAATGGTTGATAGCCCAAGATTTTCTATGGAAAACCTTTGTAGTCTCAACATTAAATATAGAAAACTTTGGTAGCTAAAACATTTTCCGTAGAAAACCTTGGTAGCCAATGATTTTCTATACAAATGGTTGATAGCCCAAGATTCTCTATAGAAACCCATATAAAACAGAAGATTTGCATTTGAAAAGTTGGAAGAATAATATATATTTATAAAAATCCTTGGTAGCCACATGATTTTTGATAGAAATTCGTTTTAGCCACAAAATATTCTATATAAATCCTTAGTTACAAAAATTCCTTTTATTTTAAACCTTAGCAGCAACAAGATTTTCCATTAATAGCTGTGGTAGCCAACGAATTTTTATAGAAAATATTAGTAGCTTCAAGACTATTTGTTGCAAAAGAAAAAAAAAAATGTAAATTTAGCCAGCTTAAAATCATAAAATAACCACAATACTAACTATTATTTGTTTATTTGTCCTTCAAGTTGTGCTGAAAAAGATCAACAAGAAAAAGAAAGACAAAAACATGATAAACAAAAAAAAAATTAACTTTGGATTTCAAGAGGAATTCTTGACAAAAAGTACGAAAAACAGAAGTAAGGAAGAACATGTAAATCAATTAAAATAGGTAATCATTTATTCAAAGCAAATTTCGATTTACCAAGGTAAAATACCATTTGGTTTAAATATCGATGTCTGACTATTGACGTCATCCGTCGTCAATGGCAGTAAGTGTTAAACGGCAAGCCCCTCTGAAGAGATTGTGGGGTTACAATCGAAATTAGTCAGGGCCACCTGTCCGTGAAAACCTGGGTTCGATTCCCAGCTTAGTCAAGAATGAAAAATTATCAATAAATTTCAATTCATTTCATGTTGTAAAATTCCTTTCTTCATGAAAAATTTTATGAAAATTAACAATAAACTTAAGCCTGATTAAAATATCGAAAGTTGGATTAAAAACCATAAACAGTTCAATAAAATAACCACAATACTAATTATCATAAGAAATGTTTAAACATTTCTATAAATTTTTATTTCATTAAGAAAAAATATTTTCTTTTTAATATATTTTCTTCTAAGATTGCCGCAAAATGTGGGAGTAGTTAAAAAGACACCACTGTAGAATTCCCTCCACTTAAATCGTTTATAACTGTTAACCTTTTTATTTTTATATTAAAAAAAATTATAAGAAATTACCATTAAAGCTCATATAATAAACAATAAATGAATATTGCTGGCATATTTTAAGACTTAAAATACATGCAAATTGTCGGCGTTTGTTTATTGATTGTAAAAATATACATTCTAAATTCTTTCGGCAGTAGTTTTAATAAAGTAAATAAATACTTGTAGCATTATTCAATAATCATCGATTAAATTTTGTTTCATTTAGAATTTCCTTGTATTTATTTAAGTTGGTGAATATATCCAAAAAAAATTATTTTTGCTTCGGTCCATATTATGTTGGCTTTAAATAGCAAAAAAAAAAAAATTTAAAAATATATCCTAGTATTTATGGGCAATTAGTAGAAAAAGCTTACAATATTTGTAGGTGTTTATGACTAAACTTAACGGTTTTTAATGCCCAATATTTTTAGTTAAAGAGCCTATTAACGGCTTTCTAGTTGTTGTTTTTTTTTATTACTTATCGGTTTAATTGCTAATAAATTAATTTTGCCATGTTGGGTTATAAATATGTTCATGTTAAGTTACTTAAAATATTAGTACTCAACAATAAACTTTACATTAAAAAATGCAACGCGTTTAAACTTAAATATATAGTTAAGCCACAAATTATAAAAACTTAGGGAACCAAAAATATTTTCTATGAAAATTCCTGGGTAGCCACTAGATTTTCTACAGAAAACATTGGAGCCCCAAGATTTTCTACTTTTTGTCACAATATTTTCTAGAGATTTCTATAAAAAGCAACAACATCCACAATGTGGTCTATTAAAACCCTTAGAGCCAAAAGATTTGGCAAAGAAAATCTGCCAGATTTTCTAAAGAAAACCGTGTGGGTTACAAGATTTACAAGAATTATCTACAAATTAGTTGGCGAACAAAACATTTTTTATAGAAAATCCGGTAGCCAAAGATTTTCTCTAAAATAACTTGGTATTCACAAAATTTTTTTATATAAACCCATTTTTTATAGATAAACTTGGTAGCCAAAGATATTCTCTAAAAGAAGTTGGTAGCCACAAGATTTATAAAAGACAACCATGAGAGCTACAAGATACAAGATTAACAAGGATTTTCTATTGAAATCTTAGTGACCAAAACATTTTCTATAGAAATCCTTTGTAGACAAACATTTTCTATATAAAACCTTGGTAGCCAACGATTTCCTCAAAAAAATCCTTGGGAGGCACAAGATTTTCCATAGAAAAACCCATGGTAGTTACAAGTTTTTCTATAGATAGCCTTAGTAGCTCAAAAGTTATTCACAAAACATTGGTAGCAAAAGATTTTTTATAGCATCCTTTGGTAGCCACTAGAATTTCTATAGAAATCCTTGAGAGCAACAAGATTTTCTTTAGGAAACCTTGGGAGACAAAAGTTTTTATATAGAAAACATGGGATTTACAAACCATTTAAGCCACAAGATATAGAAAAAGTGTGACAGGCAAATAATTTTTTATAGAAATTAATTAGAGCCACAAGATTTTCTATAGAACTCATGAAAGCAACAAGATTTTTGATAGGAATTCATGAGAGCCACACATTTTTTGATAGAAACCAGTTTGAGCCCTAAAACTGATTAAAAACGTTGAAGATTTATAAAAATTGTTCTCTATTTTTTTGTTCCTCCTCTCATTCAATTAAATTTTTTTTTTTTTTTTTTTTTTTTGTACTTTATTTTATTAAAAAAGTTATAAAATTGTTAACATCGCACATGAAAACTTTGTTTTGCTCTTTGACTTTAGGCAAAACAAGCCAAAAAGAATTGGAGTTATTTTTTTAACAAATGATCAATGTTACCTAGATACAGTAGCGCTGGAGCACAAAATATTGCGTAAGTTTTTAAATATTACAAGTAACAACTCCAAAAGGAAAAAAAGAGGATTTGCACATAAAATTCTAAAACAAGTTAACACGAATTCGTTTAGTACTACGGAAAATTCTTTAATAAAATAGAAAAATTTTAAAAATTAAAAACATATTATTACCGAATAAAGTTAACTATTTTGCTAAATGGAAATTTTCAGCAAAATGATTTAACATACATATTATTTAAGAGGTTAACTTCTTAAAGCTGCTAATATTAACAGAATTATCTACAATTATTTAGCTACCATTGACTTCTGGCTCTTAAAAAAGCACCAAATCACTAGTAGTCAAGTCTTGATTATACTGCGATAAAAAAAACTTCACACACTGGGAGGGAGCGCCCAAAAATATTGCTGCGAAATGTTAATAAGCAAATGTTGAATACAAGCAATTGTACGGCAGAAAAAAATTCAAAAAGCAATATAAACTTAAACATTTGTTTTTTTTCAGCAATAAAATTTAAAACTATAAAATCCCATAACACGAGTATGAAAAATAGTCAGTTATATGTTTAAGTGCATTATACAGTTGTGCAGTGCAGCCACAAAACAACGACTGACATTATTAAAGTCATCTAAATAGTTTAAGCTGATTGTGAAAATTTGTATGTGTATGACCGTTGGATTTCGCAAGAACTATTTTTGAGCTGTGTGTAGTACTATTCTTTAATTGTGTATCGCTGTGTAGCGCTCATTGACTTGATCGCTCTCTAACTACTTACGATCACATTATTTATTATTCCTAATGTTTAGTGTCGTAATTAATAATAAGTGGCAATAATCATTTAACCCCTAGAGTTTATAGTTTTAAGTTTATTTAAGGTTTAGTTATTTATTATTACCCTGCCTTCTACGGAGAAGGAAATGGAGGGTATGTTAAGTTGGAACAAAAGGTTTGTCTTTAAAAAATTACAAAAAGTGTATTCATACTTTGAGATTGACAAACTTTTTAAGGAAAATCTTAAAAGTCGAATTACTATTTTTTATTAAAAATAAAAAATTTTAGTAGCCGCAAGGTTTCTTTAAAAAAATCCTGGTAGCAACGAGATTTTTTAAGGAAACCCATGGTGGCTGTACGATTTACTAAAAAAAAAATTCTTTGGTAGTCGTCCCATTTAAATAAATTGTTGGTAGCCGCAGGATTTTTTTTTAAGAAAATTTAAAGAATGATTTTAAACAAATATTTTTTTGAAAACAATAATAATGTCTTAGGAATCGTTTGGTAGCTATATGATTTTCTCAATAAAGCGCCTGTAACCGATGATTTTTTACAAAGATTTATCAAGATCTTTTGAAGGAAATCCATAATACAACCTCGGAAACCGCAAAATTTTCTAATATAGATCGGCAACCCCAAGATTTTCTAAAGAAACCGCTAATAGCCGTAAACATTTTTTATACAACAACGGAATTTTACAAACAAACCCCTTTGTAGATATAACATTTTCTTGAAAATTTTTACGTAGCGAAAAACTTAGGTAGTGATATTTTTAATAAAAATCATTGGTAGTCACAAGATTTTTTTTATAGAAACTATTTTTGACCATAAGAACTTTTAAAGACAACGTTGGTAGCAGTATAACTTTTTATTATCGACATTAGATTTTCTTTACAAAACTTATTCTCTTTAGAAAACCTTGGTAGCTGCGTAACTCTCAAAAGAAAACCTCAGTAAGCGCCTAGATTTGTAAAGAAAACCTGCTAAGCAATTTGACATATTGAAGAAAACCTCAATAGCCGCAGGATTTAAAACAAAAAAGCAATTGTTAACGCTTACAACTTCGGTAGGGGTAGAATTATTTATAAAAAAAAACCTGGTCGTCTTTAAATTTACAAAAAAAAATATTGTAATAGCTGTAAGTTTTTCTTTTTATAAAACTTTGGTACATATTCGTATTATTCTCTGTAGAAAGCATTGATAGTAGGGAGATCGATTATTCGACTTTTTTCAATAACCGGGTTTCGAATATTACGAATAGTTGCTATTTTAAAAAAACCGGTTTTCGGTTAAGCAATTTTTAAATAACCGTTTTACCGGTTTTAATTCGAATACTTAAAAACACAAAAATCAAATAAGTTTTTAAAATAAAACGTTAATTTGAATAAAAATAAAAAAATTTGCAAAGGTAAGGAACCATTAAAATACATAGATATGACTTAGATCTAGAGTTTTTTTATTCCCGCACTTTTTGGATTCCCGGGAAAGCGGGAAATAAATATCAAATTCCCGGGATTCCCGCCCAAATTTATTTATTTATTTATTTACGTATTTCTCCAATGAAACTAATATTTCTTACTGGTTATTACGCTTAAAATAATTAAATCTAGTATCTATTATATAACAAAAACGTAAAAAATTTAAGATTAAAGTAATTTTAAGACTCTTAATAGGTTATTTTGATGCCAATAGGATCATGGAAATCAATATACGTATATACATTGTCAAATTCAGATCTCATTTATATAATTAGAACGAAAGTATTGAAGTCTTAGTGGAATAAAATTTCTGAAAGGGCGATTAGGAACTGAAAGCACAACATTACGAAATAGTAATTCTGAAAAAATTTTACCGTTTAACAAATTCAGCAGGAAGGAGAAATGTTATTTACTACATATATTTAATAACATATTTTTTACAATGTTATAACCCTTAATCAGCAGAGGTGTATGAAGGTATACTAAGTTTGTCATTCTATTTGAATCTTTTTTAATATTATTGTGAATCCTTCATTAATTCTAGGACGATTTAGTCATATTTAGGCTGTTTGGGAGTGAATTCTAGTAGAATCGCTTCTATAGGGAAATAGTTATACACACAAATGTGGAACTACCTCCTTTAAAACTCCACAAAAACTAACATAAATTTGTGGCGAAATGAACCTTTTCTCATTAAATTTCTACAAATTCGTTTTATAAGGCACCAAATTTCGTAAATATCGGTCCATAATTTACATACGGCTTTTGTGGTGCAATTTAGCATATTCTACTTTCATAAGACTCAAAATTACTTAAATGCCGCCTATAAAGCACAATCTAGGAAAACACTTCATTACGCTCTTAGCCGCAAAACCTTATAATATTATTGAAACATTTACACTTCAGTGTGCTAAGACAAGAAATAATTTTTCGTGAAGATACCCCTATAATTATCATAAGCCTTATATAAAGCCCATTCTTAAAAATGAGCTTAAGCTGTAGTAAATTTAAATATTGTGGTGAAATTAAGTTGGATTAACCTCCAAAGGCACTAGTCCGACATAGATTTACTAAAGTTTTAAAAAAAGATTTTCTTCAAAATTTCCCGGGAATCCCGCAACTTATTCCCGGGAAAGCGGGAATTGAAAACAATTCAAAATCCCGGGAAAAAACTCTACTTAGATCAGACCTAACAAATATTTTACGATAAAATCCAAAGAAAAGTGGGACCAGTAAATTAATCAAACTTTAGCTAAATTTTCAACAATTTTTTATTGATTTACTAAACTTTATTTGTAAGAAGATATTTGTATAATGTTATTTAGAAACTGTTAAATGATTTTTGATCTAGACAAACGTTTTGAATAAGCAAACAAATAATAGGAATTTGATAAAGTTATTATTTGAAATATTCTCTCAAATTTATTTGGAATGAGTTTTAATTTGTTGGTGGTTAAGCATGTCTATATAAATCAACCATATTTTTAAAAAGTTGCAAACAAAACCTCTTATTATTTCAAATTATTTTGTTTCAGCATTATAGAAACGAATAGTGAACTGAACATTGTTTTTGTGTAAAATATTTGTCATTTCGTCGACTACAATTTAAAACATTGTTTGATTTCTTCAATTTTGTTTTTTTAGTTCTTGGTGTTTTAATAAATAAAACTGGTAGAAATTTTTCCCATATGGTTGATTCCGCCATAATGTTGTATTTTTCAGCATGAAGAGATGCTGGAACTACTTAAGAGTTTTTAGTGCCTTAACGGGCATTTCGTCCTTGGCAACACAACGGGCTAATATTTCACCCAATGATTCATTTTTTGCAGCGTATTTTAGTAAAGTATAATTTGTCGTCTTCTTAGAACTACTTCGAACGGAGTTAAGTTTCATTTGGATCACATTAATATCAAGCATGTATACAAATTAAAGGTGATTAATAAGTCGTGACATGGAAGAACCGTGGCAACTTATCATTTTAGGGCACTTCAAGCACCTACTTTGTATTTTTAATCGCATTCTAAAAATATCTAGAGATAACCTTCATATAAAAATATATTTAATATTTAGAATACTCTTGTACAAATTACTATTTACTTTTTAACTGCACACGTGTTTGTAGTATTTTGAATAGTTTTTGGTTTTTTTCTACAAGACCACACGCTTTTATAAGCGATTTGAATTTACAGTGTTCATAATGTTTTTTGAATTTTGTTAAATTTTGTTTTGACATTCTTCATAAAAAGTTCAAGTTTGGCCAATATTCAATTAGAAAATACTTAAATTACGGGTACATCTACACAGTACTAAAAACCCCGGTTTATTATACCAAAATAACCGGTTTATTCAATATTCGAAAAATGGGCCTTTTAAAATAACCGACTAGCTGTAAGATTTATTTGAAGAAATGTTAGTAAACGAAATGAAGAAACGTATTTTGACGACAATGAATCTGTGATTTAATTATGGTTTGAAATTTTTCACGAAACCATAAGAATTTATCATGAGTGTTGTATTTATTCAAAAGACTTGTGCGATAGTGTAAAGCTGCTTTAAACGTTTTATTTTCTTTAGAGTACCTTGGTAGCCTTAAGATATTGAACAATAATCTTTAGTAGCCTTAACTTTTCCTGCAAAGAAATTAGGTAGCTTTAAGATTTTCCATAGAAAACCTTAAGTCTATTCCATGTAGTGCCCGCTTAATTCGCTTTCAACCCACTTTAAAACTAATTTTAATCAAGTTACTTATATTAACTATAATCATGTGAAAATCTAAGCTCAAGTGTTTTCTACGTGATATAGACATTATGTAAATAAATACACTTGGTTTTTTTTTTGTTTTTTTTTTTTTTTTTAATTAAAATAAATAATACACTGTGATTTTTATTACACAGTAAATACCAACAATCGTAGATTTGTATGCAGTTTGTTCAAATATTTTTTTATTAACAACGTGTTTTAATTGCAACAACCTATTTTATTGTTGTTATTTAGTAAACATATATGACAGAGTTTTATTATATTTATTAAAAAATTATTTTATTATTAAGACAAATTGAAATGTTTTAATAACAATGTCTGGGATTTAAATTCAATTGAAACAGAAAATCAAGTGGAAATTTTTAAAACAAAGACCCCGGCACTAAATGGAATTAATAATGGAAAATATTTAAAATTTTTATTAAAAAAAATAATTCAAAAATGATTTTTTTAAAAGGAAAATGTGAGAAGAGATTTAAATTTGTTATGACCCAATTTGGCAATAATGATCACAATACTAATTAAGCTTGTAAATAAACTTTTATTTAAATTGCTGTTATTTATCTATTCCCTAATATTTTTTTTCTCTTCCTAATAAATTTAGCCTTTCATTTATAATTTATGATTTTATTTTATACATTTAAGGTTTTTAGGTTTTTGTTACACAAATTATTTTAGACACCAGACAAATTTCTAACCGACATCCAAAGGGGAAGTAGAGTCCTGCATAGTAGAGTACTTGTTTTACTGACACACAAATTATACATTGTGCCAAAACTGTCAAAATGAATATTTATTCTTTTATTTTAACAATAGTGTACTGTTGTTTACTATTTTCAATCTTAAAAAATATATGACAAATTGAACGAACACAAAAACAAAAACAAAAGGCTTAGAAAAAATCGTTTGTCAATCAAGTACTCTAGAGAAAGGGACATTGAACGGTAATTTCTGTATTGAAGATAACAATGATATGAACAATTTGAGAGCCATCAGTTTTTTTTAGAGAAAAGTGTGAGCACAGAGCCACAAACGATTTGCCATAGAAAATTTTGGGAGCCACAAGATTTAACCTAGGAAACCTTAGAAGAGACAAGATTTTCTATAAAAAACCTTGGGAATAACAGGATTTTCTATAGAAAGCATTTGTGGCCAAAGGGGTTGCTATAGGAAATCTTGGTAGCCAAAAGATGTTCTATAGAAAACTGTTAAAGTGAAAAGATTTTTAGCAAAAATCCTTCAGAACTCCAAGATTTGCTATAAAAAAAACCTTGGGAAATACAAGATTTTTTGTAGAAAACCTTTGGGAGCCATAAGATTTTATAAAGAAGACACTAAGAGCCTTAAAATTTTCTAAAGAACACCTTGGTCGACATAAGAGTTTCTATATAAAACCTTAGAAGCCACACAATTTTCTATATATTAACATTGGTAGCCAAAAATTTCCTATAGAAAATATTGGGAGCCGCAAGATTTTATATAGAAAAGTGTGAGAGCCAAGAGTTTTTTATTAAAAATCAGTGAGAACCACAAGATTTGCTAAAGAAATTCTTGGGAGCCATAAACTTTTTCTATAGAAAACCTTAGGAGACTCAAGATTTTCAAAAGAAAAAGTGATAGGCAAAAGATTTGTAGTAAAGACCAGTGAAAAATACGAGATTTGCTACAGAAAACCTTGAGATCCGCAAGAAAATCGTGATACTCAGCATTATTTTTAAAACTTTTGGGAGCCACAAGCATATTTATAGATAACGTTGAAAGCCACAAGATTTTTATAGAAACCCATGAGAGCCACAAGATTTTCCATAGAAACCCATGAGACTTTTTAAAGAAAAATGTTAGAGACACAACATTTTCTACAAAAAACAATGAGTCACAAGGCATTCTATCAAAAATGAAAGAGCCACAAGACTTTCTATGGGTATCTGCTAGAGCCATGAGATTTTTTAATTGAAATACAAATGTGGGAGCCTCGAAATTTCTTATAGAAATATCTAAGAGCCACAATCTTTAAAATTTAAGTCTTTGAGAGCCTCAAAATTTTCTACACAAAACAGTGAGTAATCTTATCGGTCCGAATTGAAGCGCTAGTATTATTTTTTTCATCTCGGATATTGACACGAAAACGAATTATTTTTTATGATATTAAAATAAAAAAAATTTCAAAATAAAGATTTAATTTTCCAGAATAAAAAACATTTACATTAAACCCACAGGCTTAATTCAATTATAATTTGTTTATTTAAACTTAAAACAATTTTTTCAAGCGTTTTTTTTTTCTCTTTCAACAGAAACTCTAAAATAAATTTCAAATATTTGCGTTCAGCATAAATAAACAATTTTGATTTGTTTGACTTTTTTTGGGCAGAAAATTGAAAATCTTAAGAGATCTTAACACCTTTGCTCAAGCATTTTATTGCAAAGATAAGTAAATATTTTTGAATTTACAAGTTGCTTAAAGGAAAATCATCCCAACTACAGACAGACTTTTTAAAATATTTTTTCTTTAATATAAAACTATTTTTATTTTTAAATAAAAATAAAAAAAAAATAAAAAAATTTTGTGGGTTTCTCCACAAATATTAAAAAAATATTTTGCAAATGTTTCGGTATCTGTTTATCGTAATGCAACATGAGAAATCATTTATCGTTAAGTTGCTCGTTGCTGTGTTGTGTGTGAATTGTTGAAAGCAGCAGCAATGGAAATGGCCGTACAGAAGGCACATAAATATTAACAACAGAAAAATAAGTTTTTGTTTAATCAAAAACACTATATTTTTTCTTCTCGATTAGAGACTACTTACACATATACAAACACAACAAAAACCCAACGGCCAGACAGACTTCCATCTCCGAAAGATGTGTTATGGATTGGTTTCATAGACAAAAATCAACAACAACAACAACTGTAAAACCAAAGTAACAATTTCCTTAATTTCGAATATTTATGAGGCAACTTAAGTTTTAGATAAATAAATTTTTGTTTTTGTAAAAAAGAAAATTTGAAAACTGAATTGACCGCATTTTGTTTTCAGCTTTTTTCTCTCCTACAATACTTCAATAACAACGAGTATGGCAGCAATAGCAAACAAGACTAACAACAACCAACCAACCAGCCAACCAACAATCTGTGTAATAATTTTGGGCAATTTAATGTTCAAACTGTTCGTACTGTTGTTGCATTTGTTTAGTTTATTTTTTTAAAATGATTTATAGTTGTGATGTTTAGGGTTTATTAGTAAAAATATAAGAAAATTAAGTGTTAGTTTATCTTGGATTAATCGCAAAGGAAAATGGAAAATACATTAAAAAAATAAAATAATAAGAAATTCAAAAGAAAAGTCTAGTTTTGACATGGAAATCTTTTAAGCATTGGAGATTTTTTTTTTTTTTTAATTTTGAAGTCAGTAGATTTTTAAACAAACACTTGGACATCATAAACACTGATAGACGTACGATTTGACATAAAAGACCATGAGAGCCACAAGATTTCCTAAAGGAATCCTTGAAAGCCTAAAGTTTTTCTATAGGAAGCGTTGAGAAGGAACAGTTTTTCATAAGGAAACCGTAAAAGCCACCAGATGTGTTGATAAAGGTAAACTATGAAAGTCACAAAATATTTCTGTGGAAAGATAGTCATAAGAGCCAAAAAAAATTCAGCAGAAAACCATAAAAATATTTTCTATGGAAAACCATGTGAGCCCGAAGTTCTTCTTTAAAAAAAAAAGCACAATGCTTTTCTGCAGAAAAAAATGAGAGCCATAAGATCTTCTACGAAAACCTATTAGAGCCAATGAAATGCCAATTTTTTTTTAAATTTCGATAGAATACGAAGAGAGCCACAAGATTTTCTACGAAAGCTATGAGAGCCAAGAGAATTTTTTATAGATAACCATGAAAGTCACATATTATTCTTCTTTGGAAAACCTTGAGGCCTAAAGATTTCCTGTTACCCACCATGAGAAACAAAAGTTTTTCAAAAAAAAGTTTGACGCAAAATTAAAAAAGTGATAACAAAATAGAAATGGTCAAATCCACTATAGAAAATAGTGGTAGCCACAAGATTTGCTATAGAAAACAGTGGGAGCCACAAGATTTCCTATAGAAAATAGCAGGGCTGTGGAGTCAGATTTGGATTTGAGGATTTTGTACCGGAGTCAAAGTACCCACAAAAACACGCGACTCCGACTCCAACATTTTTCGGGATAAAATATTTAAAAAAAAAAAAAAAAAAATTCTAATATTTTCCAAAACAAAAAAAATTTCAAGGGGGTTTGCTTTAAAAATTTTGAAATCAGGAAATAAGGACCAGTCTACTTTATATATGTAAATAACTATATTAAAGCTCAATTAAAATATCGATTTTAAATCTTACAGAATCATTTTCATGCTATATTTTGCAATTTAAAAGGTACTGCATTAAAAAAGAGTTTAAAGTCAAATAAGGACCAGGCTCATATACATTTAGCATCAATATTAGAGTAGGAGTCGGAGTCAGACTTAAAAAATTTCACTGGTTGGAGTCTTAGTCGGAGTTTGAACTATTTTTTGACGACTCCACAGCCCTGGAAAATAGTGAGATCCACAAGTACTACTGAAAATAGTAGGAGCATCAAAATTTACTATTGGAAATAGTAAAATACACAAGTGCTATAGAAAATAGTGGGAACATCAAGATTTACTATAGAAAACAGTGGGAGGCACAAGGTTTTTTATACAAATTGGTGAGATTTGCATTGGTAGAAGTGGGAGCCCCAAGTTTTTCTATAGAAAATAATGGGAGCCCCAAGAAAGCAGTGGGAGTAAGAGGATTTTTCGTTGAAAATAGAAGGAGCCAAAGATTTTCTATGGAAAATAGTGAGATTTGCTATAGGTAAAAGTGGGAGAAACAATATTTTTTTATAAAAAATAGTTGGAGCCATAAGATTTTTCAATTGTAAAACATTGGGAGACACAAGGTTTTTTATACAAATTAGTGAGATTTGCTATAGCTGAAAACGGGAGCCTCAAGATTTTCTATAGGAAACAATGGGAGCCCCAAGAAAATAGTGAGAGCCATAGGATTTTCCCTTGAAAATAGACGGAGCCACAAGATGTTGTGATATTTGAGATTTAGTGAGATTTGTTATAAGTAAAAGTGGGAGCAACAAGATTTTTTAGAGAAAATAGTTGGAGCCATAAGATTTTCCAATTGAAAATAGTGGGAGCCACAAGGTTTTTTATACAAAACAGTGAGATTTTCTAGAGGTTAAAGTGGAGCCCCAAGATTTTCTATAGAAAATAGTGGGCGCCACAAGATTTTCTATAGAAAACAGTAAGAGCCACAAGATTTTCCATAGAAATAGTTAAATCCACAAGATTTGCTACAGAAAATATTGGGAGCCACTAGATTTTTAACAGAAAATAGTGGGAGACCCAAGATTTTCTATACAAAAACTATTCTCTACAGTAAACTGGGTGAGCCACAAGATATTCTATGCAGAACTGTAAAAGCCACCTCATTTTCTTTTGCCACCCAAAGATAATTTAAAAAAGAATTGCCATACTTAAACTTCTGGTTTGTAAAAATAAAAATACAAATCGCTTTCAAGGTATTGTCTTCTAAAGGTAAAATTCAACTTCATATGTTTTTTCAATAATGAACGCTCTTGTCACTGGCAGTTTATGTTCATTTATCTTTTTCACATATTAAGTCCCCATATTCGCTTATTGATGCAATTATTATTTAATCGACTATTAAAAACAAATCAAAATCAGATTACTCATATAATTTGATTAATTTTGATGTTAATACCAATTAAAGAAAAAAATTGATTCGTTTTGTGTCTGTTGTTTTTGGAATCTAATTTCTTGGAAATTTCTTCAAATGAAAAAATTAAGTATATAAATGGCAATGATTTACCATTTACAACAATCTTTAGCTTAAGCTATTAAAGTGTGTGTTAATTTTTTCTCTAACACGTAAATGTGACATGTGTTAATTTAATTCTTCTCGTAATTCGCAATCAAAAATACAATTATTGACAAATAAAAAATAAAAAAAAATTAAAAGTAATAAACAAATGAGCAGTTGCAATTGCCGGTGACTTTAATCTCTATAAAACCTGACGACTATAAATGGAAATCTTTTTAAATTGAAATCACTCGCTTAGTTTATCTAACACGGAAAAAGGTAATGAAATAAAATTTCATTTCATTTTGTCTTGTAATGCCGGCTTTTATTAATAAAGTTTTAATATAAAAAAAAATTAAAAAAATATGTTGAACAAATAAATAATATTTTTACATTTTCTCTATTGATCACCCGCGCAACTCGAATTGCGCCAGATTCAATAAAAATCTTGTACATACTGCCTTTTAGTCAAACCTGACACACGCATACTCTAATATTTATTACAACTTTATAACGCCTCTATACGGTATTTGTTTAGTAATAAATTAGAAAAAAATTAAGCAATACAATTTTTAACAAAAGACTTAGAATTACGTAAAATTCAAGAGCAATTTTTCTGCAACGAATCAGTTTCTTGTGCAGCAACAGTTGCTGTCAGTGCTGTGAATTAGAAGTGATGGATATTGAAATGTGTGTAAGACTAATATACGTCTTACCTTAACTTGTGAAGTAAATGAAGAGCTAATTGCTCTTAATTATTATTTCATTAAAAAAAAACCTTTTTAATAAACAAAACTTTAATGAAAAAAAAAAGAAACTAAACTTCTATCAATAATTCCTTAAGGTTAACCAAAAGTTTTCTACAGAAAAGATCTTGGGAGCCTAAAAAACTTTAAGAGCCAAGATGTTTAATAGGAGACTTAAATTTGAGAGCCATAGAGTTTTATAAAAGAAACTTTGAGAGCAACATGATTTTTTTTTAGCCTTAAGAGCCAAAAGAATTTCTTTAGAAAACCTTGAAAGCCACAATATTTTCTATAGGAAATCGTAAAAGCCTCAAGATTTTTTAAGAAAGCCTTGGGAGCAGCAAAATTTTCTATAGAATGCTTTAGACCTACAAGATTTTCTATAGCAAACCTTAAGAGCCACAATACTTTTTACTGAGAGCAGCAGGATTTTCTATCGAACGCCTTAAGACCTACAAGATTTTCTATAGCAAACCTTGAGTTTTACAGAAAACCTTTCTATTAAAATAATTGCAAGCAACAAGATTTTCTATAGAAAACCTTTGAAGCCACAAGATTTTCTATAGAAAACATTTGAAGGATTTCTATAGAAAACCTTCTGGCTTCAAATGTTTTCTATAGAAAGCCTTGAGAGCTACACGATTTTCTATAAAAAGCCTTCAGAGCTACAAGATTTTATATAGAAAACCTTGAAGCCACAAGATTTTCTATAAAAAATGGGAAGAAACACAAGATTTTCTATAGAAACCTTATAAATCACATGATTTTTTATAGAAAGCCTTGAGAGCCAGAAAATCTTGAGATCGACAAAACTTTTTATTGAAAACCTTGAGAGCTACAAGATTTGCTTTAGAAAAACTTGGAAGCCATTTGATTTTCTATTAAAAACGTTGAAAGCAACAAGATTTTTGATAGAAAACCTTGAGAGCCACCAGATTTTTTATAGAAGAGCTTGAGAGTTATAAGATTTTTATAGAAAACCTTGAGAGCCAGAAAATCTTGAGATCGACAAAACTTTTTATTGAAAACCTTGAGAGCTACAAGACTTGCTATAGAAAAACTTGGAAGCCATTTGACTTTCTATTAAAAACGTTGAAAGCCACAAGATTTTTGATAGAAAACCTTGAGAGCCACCAGATTTTTTATAGAAGAGCTTGAGAGCCACAATATTTTTTATAGAAAACCTTGAGAGCCAGAAAATCTTGAGATCGACAAAACTTTTTATTGAAAACCTTGAGAGCTAAAAGATTTGCTATATAAAAACTTGGAAGCCATTTGATTTTCTATTAAAAACGTTGAAAGCCACAAGATTTTTAATAGAAAACCTAGAGAGCCACCAGATTTTTTATAGAAGAGCTTGAGAGCCACAAGATTTTTTATAGAAAACCTTGAGAGCCATAAGATTTTTAACGAAAATCTTAGGAGCTATAAGATTTTCTACAGAGTAATTTCAGAGCGACAATACTGAATATTATGATAAATATAATGATAGCTACAAAAGTTTCTACAGACATCACTGAAGGCTACCAGTATTACTGAAAAAACAGTAAGAGCTACCATCTTTTCTACAATACATTTCTATATAAAACGCTAAGAATACAAAATGGTGAGCGAGTGCAAGCAATTCCAAAGTGAGTTCTGAAACAGTACAACTTTGCCTCTGAAATTTTTTAAAGCTTTACAATTTTTTTAAGCATTAGTGTTCCAAAATATGTATTCTATATAACAACTGTACAAGCATCGCATAATCTTATAGCGATACCTAAACAAGAGTGGAAAGCGTTTTCTAGCTGTCATAAGTTTTTATGCCCAATCAATTTGTATGTAGCATGCCGAAATAGCACGGCGGCAACTCTTTGCAATTGAAATATCCGATTTTGACAGCTCATTTAATAGCGAAGTTGGGAGCTATTGATAATAAATAATGGCAATGAAGCTATTTTTAGGTCAATCTACCGATTTGTATTAAACGAAACATTTCGTGACCCAACGTTGACGCTACATTCCGCTTTCCGCTCTTGCTTAGCTATGGTTGTTAGCTAATTTACAAACATGCTTAACTAGAAACTCACCATTGACCAGCGACACACTTTCGACTGTTGTTGCTCTGGTTGAGTTTTCTGTATTATAAGTCCAGACCTACATCTTCACGCCTAACTTATCCAAAGCAGACGTAAAGCTCTTAACCCATTGTATTTGTAAATGTGGTAAGTTTTGTGAGTTTTTTTTTACCCTACGAAAATGTCGCATAAAATAATGTAATGAACTAAGACAGTGGACAAATTCAAGATCTTCCAACACTTCATGACACAAGTACAGCGTATTGTTCCAAGTGATTATAAGAAATTTTCTTCCGTTGTATTGGGCATTTAGCAAAATACAATAGATTCCTCCGATTTACTCTACGCAAATTAACTGCTTGGCCCACAATGTCGACAAGAACATTTTTTTCGAATATTTATATTGAAAAAAAAACAAATTTTAGTTTTTTATTATTGTTTTCAGTACAAATATGCGAAAGAAATGTTCTTGTCGATATTGTGGGACTGGCAGTAAAGGTACTGCTGCCTCGCATTTATATCAGTTTTGTCAAATCTTCAAGACCAAAATGGCTTTTTTAAATAACCAAAATTTTGAACTTAAAAACGATAAATCAAGTATTTCAAAAATTAAATTATTTTCTATTAGAAATGACAATTTTTAAAATAAAAACTTTATAGAAGTAAAATTTTTTAATACCTAAAAAATTTAAATCTTGGAAAGCAGCAGGTATTGTTTTCATTAACTAATTCTTTTGCGTAAATAAATTTAGAAAAAATTTGATTAAATACAAATGACTGATGGTTCATTTTTTCCATGGCTAAACAAGATAAAAAAACGCGTAAATCTAGCGACTGAATAGATTAATTGGCAATACGGATTTATATACACCTAAAGAAGGCGAATTCACTAAATGTGGCGGCAATACTATAACAATCCAAAAACAACACCAACAACAGAGGTTTTCTTATTTGAATTGCATTGTTAGTGTTTACGGCTCGAAATGTCAACCATTTCCAAACAAAACATTGTAAAACCAAAACAAGTAGGTTCGAACTGTCAAAAGAGAGCAGAATTTTTGCCGCCACCTGCAGTGAATTCGCTTTGCAACTCGAAAACTGGAAACTTATCAAACTCTACGAAATAAATCACTCCAGTACCACTGCTCTTTTAGCGACCGTATAGTATTAAAAAAAATACAATTGTACCAAACTATACAACCCTGGTGAGTGCTATAACATTTCCTTCAGACAACATTCAGAGTTTTCAGATCTTTTCAAAGCCTGATTTTAAGTAAAAACATTTAATCTAAATGTGGTTTACAATTTAATTATGAGTTTGTTAAGACTTGTAAAAAATACATTAAAAAAAAAACTTATTTAATGCAAATTTTGGGACATACGAAAGTGAAATTTGTTTTTCTTTCTCCTTCTTTTTTTGTTAATTTCAAAGAAAGTAATTATTTTTCTTTTATATTGAAAATCGGAAGACAACAACAAACATTATTAACAATAAAACGCGCAATAAATTTTTAAGAGTTTAAGAAAAATCAGTATTTGTTAAAAGCAAATAATTTTATACATTTAAAAACTTCTGCTGTCAGTATTTATTTGTTTAATTTTTTTTTATTAAAAATAATAATAATAATTATGCAAATGCCAAATTTGAATGATCATTATGAAAGTGAGTAAATGAATGAACAATTTTTTTTTTAATTATCTGTTTATAATTTATTCGTATCTAAAATAAACAAATTCAATCAAAACACAGACACACAGATATGAAGTGGCAAAAATGTTTAAAGAAATCTTGGCTGTTGTCTACCAATCAGTTGTAATAATTAGACAAACATTTGAAAAAAAAACAATAGAAATCATATCTAGAAAAAAAATTTAAGAAAGAAAAAAACAGGTAAGACACCGTCTTGATGAATCACACAAGTGCTTTTTGTTTTCCAATAAGAAATGTTTAATTAATTAAAAATTTTAATTTGTTTTATGATTTTGTTGTTTTAATACTGGAATAACGACAAAAGTGATCAAGTATTTTGCGATGATGAACAAAAAATATAAAAATAAAAATAATAAAATTAATGATTTGCTAAAACCTGTTTTAATAATGATGATGCTACTTGCCAATGATGATACTCATTAACCAAATAGATCTTTCACTTGTTTTTCTAAAGCGTAATTAAGATTTATTTGCATATGCTTTTTTTTATAATTTTTGCTTCAAATATGCAAATTTGTTTTATTTTAGCAATTTTTTTAAATTATTAAACAAATTTTGATTCTTACTTTATTTGACAAATACATTTTAAAAACCGGTCGAAAAATGATAGTCACAAAAATTGTAAGTCTATTTAAGTCGAACTTTTTTACTTCAAAAATTTGAATTAAACTAAAATCTTAATTTTTTATACACAAAATCAATAAAAATTTGTCAAAGAATTAGGTAACATAAAAGGTTAAAGACCTAACAATGAAGCTAAATCTTGAATTTAAAGACAAAAAGGAAAATTTCTAAATCACTCAATGTTTTCAATAAAAAAAATGGCTCTCAAGTGGCTCTATTAAAAACCTGAATACTTTTAAGGTTTTATCCATTAATGCTCCCACGATTTTTAAAATAAAATTTCTAAGTAAAGTTGTAAGACAACTTATTTATTAAAGCTCTTAAGTTTTTTTTTATTAAAAATCCATAGGCTCTTAAAGTTTTTTATAGAAAATCGAAGGCTCTCAAGATTTGTTATACAAAATCTTACAACACTTTACCATTTTCTTTAAAAAATTAAGATTTTATGTATATAGAAAATTTTAAGCCTCTGAACGTTTTCTGTAGAAAATCTTAGGTCTATTAAGGTTTTCTAATGAAAATATTAAAACTGTCAAGGTTTTCTATGGGAATACTTAACTCTTCAGTTTTTTTTTTTTAAAAAATCTTTTGGCTCTCAATGTTTTCTAGAGAAAATCATTAGGCTCTTAAAATTTTCTTAAGAAAATCTATAAAAAATCTAAAGGCTCACAAGGTTTTCTTCAGGAAGTTTTAGGCTTCTTAAACTTTTGTATTACAAATCTTCCAGCTCTCAAGATTTTCTCAAAGAAAATCTTAACGCTCTCGAGATTTTCTATAGAAAATGTATTTGACTACCAAGTTATTCTTAAGAAAATTAAAAAAAAATCTAAAGACTATAGAAAATCGAAAGACTCTGAAAGTTAATCCAAATTTCGATATTTTAATCAGGCTTAAGTTCATTGAATTTAATTTGTATTAAATTATTTTGATGAAGAAAGGAATTTTACAACATAAAATGAATTAAAATTTATTGATAATTTTTCATTCTTGACTGAGCTGGGAATTGAACTCAGGTTTTCACGGACAGGTGGCCCTGACTAGTTTCGATTGTAACCACACGATCTCTACAGAGGGGTTTGCCGTTTAACACTCACCACCATTGACGACGGATGACGTTAATAGTCAAACATCGATATTTAAACCAAATGGTATTTTACCTTGGTAGATCGAAATATGCTTTGATTAATTGATTTACATGTTCTTCCTTACTTCTGTTGTTCGTACTTTTTGTCAAGAATTCCTCTTGAAATCCAAAGTTTATTTTTTTTTTGTTTTTCATGTTTTTGTCTTTCTTTTTCTTGTTGACCTTTTTCAGCACAACTTGAAGGACAAATGTAAACATATAGCTCGTGCCTTAGCTGTAATTAGTATTGTGGTTATTTTATTAAACTGTTAATGGATTTTAATCCAAATTTCGATATTTTAATCAGGCTTAAGTTCATTGAATTTAAAAAGTTTTCTATAAAAAAATTTGAGATCTCTTAAGGTTTTCTATAAAAATCTTATGGCTTTTAAAGTTTTCTCTATTAAATCTCACGATTTTCTTTTGAAAATCAAAAGGCTCTTTCATGAAAATTTTTTAGACGTTAGGATGTTTTTTCATTAGCCACCTAAACTTTTCTACTGAAAATCTTTAAGGTTTTAAGAGTTTTTTGTAGAAATTCTTAAGACCTTCAAAATTTGTTGTAGAAAATTCTATAGCAAGGCGAATTCCACAGAAGTTGAGGTCAACTCTATATGCTTTTTTAGTCCGATTGTCAAAAATATTGCTAGTAGGAAAAAATGTACACGAAATCTTGCGGTTCTCATATTTATTTTAAGCTACAATTTCGGTTGCCAAATATTTGCTATTCAAATTCTTAAGCCTGTTAACATTTTCTTAAAACATCTAGAGGCATCCATAACTTTCCATAACAAATTTGCCGGCTCCCAATATAATCCACAAAAACCTTTCTACTATCTATATTGTCTTAGCAAATATTTTAGCTACGAATTTTATTTATAGAAAATTTAGAAAATACTTTTGGTTTAAAAATACACAAATTAATTTTCATTTTATGATGCGCTTTATGTTTGAAACTGGCACATTAAAATGTTTATGGCCCATAACAAACTTTTAATTGATTTCTGTGTAAAACCCAAAATTTTGTAATTTCCTGAGGTTAATGATTTTATTTAAAAAATATTTAACCTTGAAAACATTTTTATTTATTTATTTATTTTAATTTAAGCAAAATTTAATTAACCCTTTTAACACGATCTCGAAAATATTTGGATATTTTTTTTTTTTTTTTTTTTTTTTTATTTTGTAAAAGAGAGAAAGTAGGCGGTAAAGTGTCAATAGTGGCACTTTGACTTTATTAAAAAAAAAAAAAAAAAAAAAATTTTAATAAAAAAAAAACCAAAAATTAAACGAGAGATGAATTAAATAAACTTAAAAAAGACATAAAACCACCCACCCGATAAATTAAATATTTACTAAAATGCTAAACCAAATGAAAAACCTTCAACCAGCAGTTTTTTCAAGCTCATCACTATATTTTAAAAACGTTATCTCGAATTTTGAACACTTTAACACCAAATATCCAAAAACTTATGAGTTTCAGAGCTAAAAGAAAAATCTTTATCGTCATCATGTTTCATTGGCAAAAATATACGAAAAAAAAACACCTGTTGCCAGTTGCATCGTGTCTCATCACAAATATGGGTTTTAACCAAAAACTAACTTCCATTGTGTGCGTTTTAAAATTTATAGATCTGTTTTGACCAAAACAGCCAGCGAAACAGAGTTTATCTTTAAATATTTAGTGGAGTGTGTGCGTATCAATCATTATTAGTCACTCAAGAAATATATTTTTTAATTTTTTTTTCATTTTTTTTTGTAAATATTACAATCGTCATTTAGTCGGCAAAACGGCAGCTTTTACAACATCTCAGCTGCCTCAAGGCCATTCAAGGCTGACCAGTCATCAGACAAGTAACACTTTTTTCCATACAACATGTTTTGAAATTCACTTTTTTTCTACAAAATTCATAGAAATCTTTAGAGAGACTTGTTTTTTTACGTTTAATTATATAGATTAAAAAATACATCAAATGTTTTTACAAGCTTTTACTTGCTATGGGAGGCGAAAAAAACTTAATAGAAATTTTGGTTGTTGATTATTTTCGTTTAAAACTGCAAGTGTGATTTTAAATAAAATTAAATTAACGGTTTTTTACTACACCTATTCCATCAAAATATCGCTTGGTTTATTACGGTAATTTATATTAAAATAATAAGCCTAAAGACAGGTAGCAGTTTTTTTTTGTCAATTAAATAAAATTTTGTTTAAATAAACTGGTTACAATGTAGTCAAAAAGTTGTGATATTTTTATAATAAATAATTGAAAGCTGCAAATTTTTTACAAACAACCAAAAGAGCCTTTAGATGTACTATCAAAAACCATTAGAGCTATTAAAATTTCAAAGGAAAAGCTTGGGAGCCACACAATTTTCTATCAAAAACCACGAGAGCCACTAGATAAATAATTGAAAGCTGAAAATTTTTTACAAACAACCAAAAGAGCCTCTAGATGTACTATCAAAACCCATTAGAGCTATTAAAATGTCTAAGGAAAAGCTTGGAAGCCACAAGATTTTCTTGCAAAAACCATGAGAGCCACTAGATTTTCTATAGAAAACCATGAGAGCCAATAGATTTTCTGTCGAGAGCCACGAGAACGTCTTGATTTTCTATCGAAAATCATAAGAGCCTTTAGACTTTCTACCGAAAACCATGAGAGTCACTAGATTTTCCATACATAACCTTAAAAGCCAGTAAATTTACTTTTGAAAAAATAAGAGCCACTGAATTTTCGATAGAACACCTTCGGAGCTACCAGATTTTCCATCGAAGACACTGATTGCTACTTGATTTTCTATCATAAACAATAAGAGCACCTAGATTTTCTATCGAAAGCCATGAGAGCTACTATGATTTTCTATCGATAACTATGAAAGCCATTGGATTTTCTATACAAGACCTTGGGAGACATCAAATTTGCTATCAAAAACCAAAAGAGCCACCGGAAAACCATGAATGCTACCAGATTTTCAATGGAAAGCATTGAGAGCCACTACATTTTAGAACTCCGTGGAAGCCACAAGATTGTACGTTGGGAGCCACAATATTTTCTATCGAAGACCTTACAAAAATTTTTTAGATAACCTTGGTAGCCACAAAATTCTCTGTAAAAAACTTGAACATATACAAGATGTCTCTACAAAAAAAACTTTGGGAGCCACAATATTTTCTATAAAAAACCTTGGGAGACAATATTATATATTATTTATAGACCTTAGGAGTCACAAGTTTGTTTTTTAATAGAAAACCTTAAAGGCCACAAGTTTAAAAAAATTCTTGGAAGTCAAAAGATTTTTAAGCGAATACCTCGGGAGCTATAAGATTTTCTATAGAAAACATTACAAACGACATGATTTTTTTAAGATTCCTTAGACAACAAGATTTTTTTTAGAAACCCAAAAGGTCTACAAGATTTTTTATCGAAAAATATAAGAGCAACCAGATTTCCTTAGAAAACCTTGGGAGATACAAGATTTTCTATAGAAATATCTTGGAAGCTACAAACTTTTCTATAATATTATTATTAAATATAACACATGAGACATTTATGAAAAAATCGTTTAAAAAAATCGCTTAAAGAAAAACATATTTTCTTTTTAATGCAAAAAAAAAACTCTCACAATATATAAAAAAAATCTCATATTTTGTTTTATTAAATGTCACTGCATTTAAAACATATTTCTAAACTCTAGCCCAAATAGAATGTGGGCGCAATTATACGTGTTTCACAACGCCCCATGCCCTCAAATGCATGAAGTAAAAAAAAAGAAACGACTGACGATGATGGTAAATTAATGAACAACAGATAAAACAAAAGTCTTTAATATTAGAAAAAAGACTTAAATGTATAAAAAAATCTCAAGTGAAAAAAGTATCATAAACGCCTGCTATTTGTTAAATATGAATTTCGTTTGCCCTCCTACCGTAACAAATTTGTATTTGCGATTTTAACAACAGCAAGAAAAAAATGATTATTAAAAATATTTTTAATAAGCCAGCAAACATTTAAAGAACAGTTTTATTTATTATTCAGGCATGATTTTAATTTTGACTTCTTTTTTGGAAAAACAGGCACGACTTTTAATTATATCACAAAAGGTTAGTAGACGTGATGACACTATTATTTGGCTTGAAGTATAAATCATTCTTAAATATTGAAATTATTTTTTGGGAGTAGGCATGACTTTGAATTACATATATTACGAAAGTAAAGTAGTACAATTAAAAAAAAATTTTTAATTTGTAAATAAATTTAAGAAAAAAATTTTGGTATTTTTTTTAATTTGTTTTAACCCTTAAATGCATACTGTTGCCATTTGTCTACATACTAGTTCTAGCTAATTTTCTTTGTGCTGCTTTGTGTGTGCATTCATAAAAGCTCGTTGCTAAGTACGCACAAGTAATATGAATGAAAAAAAAACGTTACTTTGTTTTTAGTTGCTTTGGTTTATATTTAGTTGGCATTTTATTGCGGTGGGTGATAGAGATTAGTTTCTTAGCTAAAATCAAATTTTGTATTTTCGTTTTTTCTGTGAATCGTGCATTATCACATTGGAAAAAAATTATTTTGCATTTGTTGATAGGTAAGCTATGGCCTGGTGATTTTTAATTTAATAGTGTTATAGAATAAATGCAATATTTTTTAAAAATACGGTATGTTGCCAAATGTCTACAACATGCGTTTGTGACATAGGTAAATAATAATGGACGGTTACAAATTGTTTGTATTTTTAGTTTATTTACTTTGATTTCAAAAATGCCTAGAAGATTAGGAGACAAAGATATAGAGGATTTTCTCTCTTTTCTTGAGGATGGTGATATTTCAGAAGATGAAGAGGATATTGGTGACGAAAACGAAATAGAGTATTTTCCGGACAAAGATCTTTTGGAAGAGTCGGAAGACATTAGTGATGATGACAACGATCTAGGCAATGAAGAATTAGGTTTAGAAGAGCAAATAGGCGAATTGTTGAATGAGGATCAGTTAGATAATCCAGCTCCTAGTACCTCAAGTATTCCTGGTGTTGCAGCCTGGAAGGAACGTAATAGAAACCTTATATGGAAGAAAAAAAGTTTTGAGTACAATGATGATCGCATAAGTTTTGTGGGCAATACAAATATTTCTGAGCGATTATTAACGCGTCAGACCCCATTCCAATGGTTTTCTGAATTTGTAAATGAAGATATACTTACGATTTTTGTTGATCAAACAAATTTATATATCACACAAAAAAATGTTTTGAACTGTCCACCTGTAAATGCTTCAGAAATTCGCAAATTTATGGGTATTT
Organism: Pollenia amentaria; assembly: GCA_943735925.1. Lineage (NCBI taxonomy): Eukaryota > Metazoa > Arthropoda > Insecta > Diptera > Polleniidae > Pollenia > Pollenia amentaria. The sequence continues at coordinate 113,450,650 of OX031008.1, forward strand.
TAATATTTATGTCTGTATATCACTACCCAAATGTGAGGTCTTACTGGGGTAAATATGGCTTCGATTACATAAGGCAGACGATGACGCTAAATAGGTTTGAAAAAATAAGATCAGTAATACATTTTAACGACAATTTTCTACACAAGCCTCGAGATCATCCAAACCATGATCGTTTGCATAAAATAAGACCTTTTATTGACCATTTAAATAAAGTGTTTCTGAATAGTGCACCATTTGAGCAAAGGCTCTCCTTAGATGAACAAATGTGTTCCACAAAGGTATCACATTTTATGAAACAATACCTACCTAACAAACCTCATAAATGGGGTTTTAAGCTTTTTGTATTATGCTCATTATCTGGATACGCACACAGCTTTGAAATATATTCTGGAAAACAAGATATCAACATCTTATCGGATGAGCCTGACATTGGTGTAGTATGTAATACAGTGGTTAGATTGTGCCGTTCAATTCCCCGAAAAATGAACCACGTAATTTATTTTGACAATTATTATACGTCCGTTCCATTAATGTATTACCTTTGGAATCAGGGAATATACTCGTTGGGTACAATTCAAAGAAATCGGCTTGGAAAAAACTGCAAATTACCTGCCGCTAAAGAATTTATGAAACGGTCTATTGCACGGGGTTTCTATGAGGAATTTGTAGCAAATTATGAATGTATGGATATCTCTGTGACATGCTGGAAGGACAATAAGCTTGTTACGTTGGCTTCAAATTATGTTGGTGCCGAACCGGTTGAAACTGCCAATAGATTTGACAAAACTCAAAAAAAACAAATTTCAATAGCCTGTCCAAAAATAGTGAAAGACTATAACGCCCATATGGGAGGAGTTGACCTTATGGATAGCTTTTTGGGCAGGTATAAAATAAGAATGAAAAGTCGAAAGTGGTACATTAGATTGTTTTACCATATGACAGATATGGCTGTAATAAATTCATGGGTACTATATAAGAAAAACAACCCAAACATGACATTGGCAGATTTTAGATCAGACCTAGCAGAAACATTGTGCTCCTATAAATCATCTGATGAAAACAAACGAGGAAGACCTTCAACCAGCAGCATAGAAAGGCAGACGGAGGCAAAAAGGCACCGAGGACCCACAAAACCTATTCCGACACAAGATATTCGGACCGATGGTATAGGGCATGATGAAAATAGGTGTTCTACCAAAAACAGGTGCAAGCTTCCAGGCTGCAATGGATTTTCACGGACTGAGTGCACCAAATGTAAGGTTGCTTTATGCCACAACAAAAATCGCAATTGTTTTGCGTTGTTTCATAAATAGAAACAATTTTTTAAACACTTGTTTGTTCTATAAATATGTATATAACTATTGTTCTTGCCTCAATAATTTAAGTACCAAACGCATATTGTTGCCAAATGTCTACATACCGTTTTTTTTCAAATAAACAGTCAAAACTATTTTCAAAATTTTTTTTATTATTTTTTACGTAATCTACGCATAATTTTCTATAAAAAAACATTTTTTTCAATCCAAAAGAAAAAATCATGCATTTAAGGGTTAAAATTGTTTTAAAATATAAAACCTTTTAAAATTTTATATTTTCATATTGTGACTTTTTTTGAAAGAACACGCATGACTTTTAGTTAGAATAGGACAAAAAATATATACATATATAGCTTTTTTTGATTAAGTAGCATACCTTAAAGTTGGCTTGCAAAAGAAACCAGATTTTTTAGCTTTTAAGTTTAAGTAAAGAGAACCTCAGCGCTGTGAAATGTGGTAATTTTGTAGTTTACAGAAATGTTATATATTCAAAGTTAAGCAGCACACCCTACATATTTTTGCAAATATTAATTAACTTAATTTCGTTTAGATGAATCTGGAATATTTATTTTTTTTTATTTTATAGCACAAAAATTATGTAGGACACCCTGAAAATGTTCTTCAAATATTTTCTATTCTTTTAAAATATTCATGAAAAAGAAAATCTTCTCAACTGCACAGAAAAAAATTAAAAATTGATTTTAATTGAAAAATTTGTGATATTAATTAAAAAACTAATAACATTTGCACCAGTAAAAAATAAGTAGAATTCATTAAACGTTTGATTCATTTGATTCAACGTTTAATGCACTTGATTAAGCATTTAATTTTCTTGATTAAATTTTTAATTAAAACTGATTTAATTGGTGAACAATTTTAGATAATTTTTCTGTGTCTTCACAATGAAAAATTTTAAAAACCTAAATAAGGAATGAATTCAATCATGACTTTTTTCTCTTGGGGGGAAGTCATGAATGGGTGTAGAAGGACTTGTGCAGCCTTTTAAAGTCAGCCTGAGTTCACACTACGAAAGTTTTCTTTCAGAATGTCTGAGTTTATTGGTGAGAGGGGGAGAAGAATTGTATATTCTCTTCCTATCTCACCAAAAAATCAAACTTTCTGAATGAAATATTTCATAGTTTAAGCCCAGACTCAAGTCTCAAAGCAAAACAAAAACCGTGCACCCAAAGCAAAAAAAAAACTCATCATGGAAGTCATATTTAAGAAAGTTCGAACAGTTTTTGTTTTTAGTCACCAAATATATTGCTGGGTTATAATTTTGTTTGAGATACACACTTCACTTTTGATCTTTATTGTAAGTCTCTTTCTTTGTTTATTTTAGATTTTATAACAACAAAAAAATTATAAAACTTTGCACCGGCGCCATAAAATATTTGTTTTTAACTTTTTATTATTTTTTTTATTTAGTTATTGTTAAAATTAAGTCAAAATCATCAAATTGGTGTTGGAAATGTTATAAAAAAAACATCTATAAAAATATAAATAAATAAAGTTTAAAACTTGCATTTACCATATTTGTAATAGTTTTTTCAACTAGCTCATGTGTTTATTTTTTTAAATTTTATTTGAAGGCGGCTTAAAAGTCTTTAATTTTTTTTTTTCTTTTTTTTTTTTTTTTTTTTTTAACTAAAAATTTTGGCTACCAGTTTTTGTTGAAAATTTTTTAACAATTTATTATTGGAAAAATGATAAAAAATCTCGGCCATAAATTTGTAAGCAATTAATATTTTATTATAATTATTATGGAGACTATGAAACAATTAAAATTAAAGCACAAATTGAATTAAGATTGAAAGATCTAGATTAAGAAATTTTATAATATAGAAATTTTTTGTCAAATATTTTAAAAAGAACTTTTATAACTACATATTTTAAATTTTATTTAGTATCAAATAACCGAAAAACGTTCAAAAAGTCCCCAAACAGAAAATCACTTTCTGCGTTTCTTGTCAGAGTAGCTCACCTTCTGCAGAGTTGTTTATATCTTTAAAGATTTGAAATAAATATAAAAATTTCTTTTAAAACCAATAAATTTCTTCTTTTTATTAATTTGTAAAATTATGCTTTATTAAGAAAATAAATAGCACACCTTAGTAATTATTTCTAATCATCAAATTTATATATAACCTGAAAACTCTATTGAGCAACAAAGACCCTTAGCTAAGTATAATAAGAAACTTTTTAATAATTTTTAAGAAAAAAAATTAAACAAAATCTAAAAAAAAGTAGCAGCTCTTTTAAATGGACAAAATTGCAAAAATAGATTCTGTACTGATGAGTTATTTAAAAAAATCAGTGGAATTTAATACGAAAAATTTTTTTCTTAAAAAAAAAGGTAAGTAGCACACCCTAAAATATTTCTGTAATTACACGAATAAGTAAACAAATTTTACCAAAAATGGGTTGCAAACCCTTTAAAATTGACAAAATTGCAAAAATAGATTCTGTACCGACGAGTTCTTTTTGAAAATCAGTGGAATTTATTACGAAAACTTATTTTCTTAAGAAAAAAGTAGCGCACCCTAAAATATTTCTGTAATTACAATAAAAAATAAATTCTTATTTCTTCGACCTTTTTCTATTAAATATTATATTTTTTATATAATTTAGGTGATTTTTTTTTTTTTTTTTTTTTTTAATTAATTAATTAAAATATTGTTTTTTTTTTATCAATATTTCGATTTCCGTTGGAAATCTTCTTCAGGAAATTTTTTTTAAAACAAAATATAATAAGAAAAAATAAAACATTATTACAAAAAATAGATAGCATACCCTTTAAAATTAACAAAATCGCAAAAATAGCTTCTGTACCGATAAGTTATTTAAGAAAATCAGAAGTGAAGCACACCCTAACCCTGTTCTAAAAACAAGTTCAAATGTCGAAATTTAAATTCATAAGAAGCAGCTCAGCTGAGTTAAATAATGAAATAGTTAAAATTATATCCACAGCTTAATTTCAAAACATGCTAAGGTGAATTATAACTTCCCCTGCAAAACTCACTTTTTCGACTTAGCATCAAATTGTAAAATTTCTCCATGCAAATAATTAATTTTAAGAAAGAAAAAAATATGTTATATTACAAAAATTTAGTAGCACACCCTAAAAACTTCAAAATTTGTTTGAAATTTAAACAATCCTTTAAAAAAATTATTAAATTTATAAAGAAATTCTCATTCGTTTTACAGTTTTATTTGTATAATATCTTTAGTTTTTTCAAAGTCTTTGGAAAAAGGTTTCCTGATGAACTGGCCTAAGCAACCAGTGAAATGCGCATAGAAACTGGCTTTCCCTCAGCAATAAATATCAGTGTATTTATTAAAAATAAAAAATTGGTAATTAAACACGTCATAGAGATATACATATGAATAATAAGCAAAAAATATTTTTTGTAATAAAACTGAAGTAGCACACCCTTAAAATAAGCCTAAAATAGAAATATATTACTAACATTTTCAATTTCACTCATATAAAAGAAGCTCAGATTTGTTAAATCTATAGAAAAAATTAAATTATATTAGAAAAATTAGGAAAGCGCATCCTAAATAATTTTCAAAGGAATTGTGGAAATATTTCTATTGAGCTGAATACTTTTTGAAAAATTATTTTTTTTATCAAACATTAAGCTAAAAATAACAATAAAATCTAAAAAAAAATTTATAAAGATAACGAAAAGAAAACCTTTCTTTCATATAAATAAGATAAAAAGCACACCTTTAAATTTTTTAAAAATTGAAAAGGTTTCTGAAAAATATGATTCCTAATCCAGAGCTGATTATTTCTGTACTAGAATAACTTTTAACTCTCAATTCTTGTGATCTTGAGGCTGTATAAGAAAATAAATTTTCGACTTTAAAAGCTCTTAGGATAAATATAGAAAATCCTTACAATTATTAAGATATTTTATAGAATATAGAATATTTATACTATATGGCAATACAATAATAAAAAAAATTTTAAAGATAATATTTATACTGTTTTAAGAAACATTTTTGTTTTCGCTGTATAGATATTAAATTTTAAATCTAGATAAAACTGCACAAATGTATGAACGCTTAAATTTCTGCCTAAAAAAAAAAAGAAATAAGACACTACAAAACTTTCTTTTGATATAAAATAGGCAACATTTTCTACTCTTCATGTATTCAAAATGGTTTTTCGTTATAGATGCCAAGCTAAACATTTATTTTGAACTAGAGCCAGGATTACAAATATGACATGACAGCTTCAAGTACTTCAAAAGTTGAAATATATAAAATCTGCCTAAAAAAAAGAAGCGTTTACAAGCTTTAATTTTTCAAATATAATACCGAATTTAACTTTTCTCGCTATAAAACTGTTCTTAAAAGAGAGCAGTAAAATGATTGGCAACAAGGGTTGGCCTTTTTAAAGCTTTTGGTTTGTTTGGAAAATATTTGTTTCTTACTGCCTGTTTTCAGAACACGAACGCAAACTCGTTCGTGTTCTGAAAACAGGCAGTAAGAAACAAATATTTTCCAAATTACATTTGAAACGAAAACAAATTTGAAATTTAGTTTTTGTTTTAAATGTAAGATAAACGAAAGAATTTGGCGCTCGAGCTCTGAAAACAGGCAGTTAGTCTATTAGTGTAAGAACAAAGCGCGGATTAAAGGGTGGTCATGACCCCCTTGGACTAGTCAAGCATTGGGGAAAATTACGACAGTCGATATCAATAAAAATTTCCATTTAAATTGCATTTTTCGATCGATATCGTATGCCGTAAGTTGTCCCCTGGTATTCTGAAATCATAAATTGGGTTTGTGAACTGTCCCGACTAAATTTCCACTATGTAAGCCCCCTCAACTCTGAAAAGGAGGCTTGATCTGTGAGGGTTGTAGGTTCGATTCTCGCTTCAGACTCTGTTCTAATTAACTTCAACAGGCTAAAGGTTAAGCGAAGAACTTTGCTCGGTAAAATTTAGTTAGAATATATTTTAGCCTAATGCCCGTTTTTTTCTACAAAAAGAAATCAAGCTGTGTATAGAAATCATTGATGTAAGTGCTGCCATATTTTTAAAGAAAACTTTAGGTTTAAACATGAAGGCATGTAAATATTGAAATAGGTTAAGATACCTGTTAGGTACAAACACGGCCCGCTATCTTTTTGTAGAAATTACGGGCACAAATTAAAACTATTTATTAATATGATTGGTTTTTCAAAAAAAAAATATGATTTTTGTGGTCAAAAACTTGATTTACTATAAAATAATTTAAGAAATGGAATCTGAATTTTTGTTCTGATGTTTTGCTTCATTTTTAATCTAAATTTTTAAATTATTTTTTTTTTTTTTTAATGTGGGCCATTTTACTTTTTTTTTTTTATTATTCCTACACGAAATCCCGCGAAGCTTTTTGCTTGTCTGCAGGAGAGACAAGCATTCTAAGTCAAATTACAATTTAAAAAGCTTTAATACTTTAATAGTCCTTCAATATTTTTCAGGAATATTTTCTATCCACTATCACAGTTTTATTTCTTTGTAACGGGTGGTTAAATTTTAAGGGCCGATGTTGAATGTGAACCACACCTAAACGTCAAGTTTTTTTTTTGTATTTCATTTTACATTTCTCAATTTCAGAAAGATACACAATCGAGCAACGCGTTAAAGTTATTCAGGCTTTTTATGAAAATGGGCGTTCAAATCAAAATACATATCGTGAATATCATCTTTAGTGATGGGGCACATTTTCACCTCAGTGGATTCGTCAATAAGCAGAATTGCCGCATTTTGGCGAATGATAATCCAAGAGTGATAGTCGAAAAACCAATGCACCCACCAAGAGTGACTGTTTGGTGCGGTTTATAGGCTAGCGGCATCGTCGGGCCTTATTTTTTCCAAAATGAGGCCGGTCAGGCAGTTACTGTAAATGGTTTTCGCTATCTTGAGATGATAATGAACTTTTTATGGCCCGAATTGGAAGATATGGATGTGGACGAAATGTGGTTTTAACAGGACGGTGCCACTTGCCACACAGCTAACAAAACAATGGCTCTTATGCGCGACAAACTCAATTGCCGTGTTATCTCACGTGGTGGCGATGTCAATTTGCCGCCAAGATCATGTGGGTTGACACCGTTGGACTTCTTTCTTTGGGATTATTTGAAAGAAAAGGAGTACGTCGATAAGCCAGCAACAATTCAAGAGCTAAAGGATGAGATAATTCGGCACATTAACGGCATAGAATCTCAATTATGCCTCAGTGTCATCGAAAATTTCGACCATCGGATGGAAGTGTGCCTCCGAGGTCGCGGCGGCCATTTGACGATATTCTGTTCCATACATAATTGAACCATACCAATATCATCATAATAAAAAGAAATGACAATAATTTCCTAAATAATTTGTGTTTTATTCAAAATCAACATCGGCCCTTACAATTTAACCACCCTTTATATTTCCGTTACGAGGCTTACGTTTGCTATCCTTTGGCGGTAGCACACACACACACACATTCGAATTAATATAAAAATTGATAATAAAATAATTTATTTTATATATTTTTTAATTTGTTTGTTAACTACTCACACTTTTAAAACCATAAAAAATTTTAATTGATTTTCTATAGAGTAGAAAGCAAAAAACCACAAGTCGCACTTACCTGCAAAGATACAAGAACAGAAATAAACAAATTTTAATGATATTTTAAACTAAATAAAGCATTAATAATAATTAAATTTAAATTTAAAAAAATAAGTCAAACAAATAAGAAATAAAATTTTAATTAAACAAAAAATATACAAAAATTTACTAATTTCTCCGCCAGTTTGTGACTAATTTGTTGCTAAAACAAATGAACAAACTTTTAGTTAAGCCAAACAAATTTTTTTTATTGTCTTTAATGATGTAATTCTTTTAAAATTTTAGAATTAAGTATTGTTTTTTGTTCTAAATTGGCGCCTAATTATTGGTTTTTTTTTTTTTTTTTTTTCAAATACGGAAAAAATTCTATCTAAATTTTTTTTAATTATGTATTTTTTTACAAGATTTTTTTTTTTTGTTATTTTTAAACAAATTTTTAACAATAGTGAAAACGAATTAAATTCTACATTTAACTAAATTGAAGGCAGACGCGTGCTTATTGTAAGTTTAACGAAATGTGTTTGTACGAAATTTGTTTGGAACTTGTTAATGATGAGATGAGAGCTGCTGATGAGTTTGATAATTATTACATGATAATTGGTAATTGCTTGAGGGGAGTGAAATTCGTACATATGTATGTTTGTATGTACAACAATAATTTAGTGGGAGTTTAATTGTTGTATTGTGTTTGGCGAAAAACAAAAATGATACAGCAAAGAACAATAAAATAGCAATTTATAATTTGTTTCGAATTTTTAATAGAGAATCTTAGAACTGGTAATTATTTATTACAGCATATTAATTGTAGTAACCCTGAACTCTAGTCTAATCTTTAGCCAATTCTTTAGTTAAGTTTACGGTCCACATTCGGAGGGAGCCGCTCAGCTTCTTCTTCGATCTCAATTTTTTGCTAATGCTTTTTATAATTTTACATATCATCTCCCAATTTTCCTCAATACTAAGTAAAGCATTTACAATTTTTTCTCTACTCAGTTGACTTCCAAGTATTTATTCAATCAGTTTTTGAACAGTCCTTGTCTTGTAATTGACTTGGAGATAATGAGGGCACTCCAGGAAGTCGTCCAAACTAAATATATAAGAGTACTTTCTATATCCTCCGTGTGCAGATGAAAACTGCTTCAGATGATAGTTAACTGATTTCTATTCAGCCACGTTTCTAGTGTAAGTATGAGTGTCTTTTTTACAGCTTTCTTTCCATCGGGTTTGCCATATTCTTATGGACCTTTCCTCATTTAATTTACATGAGTTTGGGTATAAATCTCCTCTGGTTATTTTGTTTCATACAGGCTTTTAGTTACGTTAGGCAAAATATCCAAAGGTATAATTTCCGCTAGAAGGGCAGCGACTTCAGACTTGGTTCGTACAGGAACTGCATAGACGTAGCCGCACCTAGCGCCTGTATACTGATTGTGCTTTAATTGCACCTGACCTTATCGTAAGGACCTTAGGCCTTATGGGGTCTGCGTACAGAATAACTTATTAATAACGGGCTGAATGACCCTATTTCAGGTCACAGTCAACTCCGTTGAGTTGTAATTTCTTAAGTTTTGTATTATGATTTACAACTTTGCTATATTGCGGTGAACAACAACATCAAAAAATTACAACTCACCACAACCAGTTGTTTTAATTACAACTCAACTGAGTTGAGTTGTGAACCGTAAAAGAGGCCGAAGTTTAATCTATAGTCTACTCTCTATAGTTTAATTCATTATGTTAGATTCGGCAAAAATGTCCTGCCGTCTTCTCACTTAACCCCTTTTCCATCGTCAAACATTCTTCCCACAGGACTGTCCTTAGGTATTTCGGGGTTTATACTTCATCTGTGTTTATATTTAACGCCCTTTATTCATTGCCTATTTTTTCCTTCGTGCTTGACATGAAATTTATTCAAGTCACAAAATCCGAAATTATCAGTCATTTTGGCACTGAAGTGTACCACTACGTCTATGTTATTCTCGGGTTTAATCGTATATCCCACTTCGGTCTCCACGGCAAGTCTAAGTATGTGGAATCTAGGGCATTTAAAGACAATATGTTCTGTATCTTCAGTACCCAAACAAGTTGGGCAGTTTGGTGAACAGTTATCTTTTATATCATCTATGGCCCCGTTCAACTATACATAGCCGATATAAACTCTAAAGGTTAGTGTATAGTCTTCTTTATAGTTAAGTTAGAAGTCTACTCTATACTTTAATCCCCACAAGGATTATAGGGATGATCTCAAGGATATTTAACCTTTTGGTGCTATATCCTTCTGGGCAAATAAGGTGCAGACAATATCTGGGAATCGGTCAAAATCCAAAATTTGACTGACCTCTTGAGATCGCGGCTGACCAGAGATCGTATCTGGTACCACGGGAAGCAGTAGCCCCCGGTGACATGCCACCGATCTTCCTACTGGTTGATGCCTCCGTTAGTACCCTGATTGCGAAAAAGGCTTCACGTCTTTCAGGGAGATTGTCTTTGCGGAAGTTTCGATTGTCCGCTGACAGGATACTTTTGTGGATCACGTGGTGATTGTCGAAGGGGTAGTACTGAAAAGACCAATAAAGGGCTGATTTTCACCACTTGTGAGAGTTCGGCTTAAGGAGAACTAACCCCTAAGTGCTGTTAGTATTCAACAGAAGCTGCTGGCATTTTTCTAGTGTAGGTTAGATAGCTCCAGCTTCTAAACACCCAAATCTCTAACTGATTATCACAACCTCCCCTCACATTCGGTGGCAGTTGGTAAATGCATAATTCTTCACCAATGTAGATTGGATCCAACATGAGATTAGGCCAAATGGCAGATACTCATGTTAAACCTTTTCACAACTGTATACTTTGGTCTATAGTCTACCTTAAAGCCGATTCTACAGTTTACTCTATAATTTAGCCTGTTCTTTAGTGTTCTCCAAGTCTTTATTCCACTCTATAATCCAATAAATTCCCTGCCATAATTTAAAGACTTATTTGGGTTAAATTATCCATCAATTCCTTTCTTAATATTTTTAAGATCCTACAATAAAGTAAAAGACCTTAACTAAAAAACTTCATAAAAAGAACTATAAATATTTTTCAATTAAAATCTGCCATAAACTGTTAAGTAATTTATTACTCTTTTTAACAAATAAAACATGGCTTATACCACTATTCAAATAATTCTATACATTCCGAAAAGGGGGTCAATATTTCAGTTAAAATCTTGTAAGTATATTGAACTTTTCAGAGAAAAATAAAAAAGAAGAAAGAACGAATAAAAGAAAATCAAATATCTGTATAATATAAGGTTTTTCAAGAGGTACGACGCATTTTGTTATTGATATTTCTCGAGTAGGAGTGAAATTAGTTTTGCAATTCTTTAAATGTTTAAAATGTCAGTCTTTGTATGAATCGTGCAAAGATTTAAGAACATTCGCAATTTATTAAAAAAATTTTATCACGACAAAATTTCGCATTTGGACGATTGAGCAGCCTGAAGCGATGCACGAGGCACAACTTTTTCCGAAAATATATAATATATATATAATATATGAAAGCACAAACAAAATCATAATTATTTTGTAATTTTGTTGTTGCTTTCTACAGTAATTCACATTGCATTTTAAAATTTCAAACGATGCATAGCTTGAGGCGTTGAAATTTCTTAAACGGTACATGAATTTCTTTAGAAAGCAACAACAAAATTACAAAATATTTATGATTTTGCTTGTGCTTTCACTGTAATTCTTTGGCCTTGCGTTGCGTTGTACATGATTAGGGCCTAACTGCTTGGTGCAGTTTTCATTCCGGTGGCGTGATTTGATGACAACGACGGGCCGTCAACTGTTAATGGGGATAACTAAAGGGCAATGATATCAAAGTATATTCGGATGTGATTCTGGCTCCAACAGAGCAGCGCAACGTACCATACATCGTACAACATAATCGAACTTAAGAATATCAAGCTCGGCGAGCCGCGGTGCTCGAGAATGTCCGCCTCGTTCGCGCGAAGACGCAAAATTCCTGGTATTTAGGCTGATATGTGCGCTCGATTTTAAATTGATTTAAACGTACTTACTCGTGATAGCCCTTCCGCGTTGGAAATTTAAACGATGTCACAGTCTACTAATGATGGCATCGTATTGAACTTTTACATGAAATACAGCGTTATCCATTTAGTCGTTTCAAAACTGCCGGTCTGGCAAGGCTGTCAGCGGTTAAACATCTGTTGGCTAAAGTGCCATTTATTTACTAAAATGTTTGCAAATAACAAATAGGGATCGTCTAACACCTGAAGAACGCTTTAAAATAGTTAACCTTAATTCAAAAGTGGTGGTTCAAACGAGGCCACTTTACGACCTAATGTGAAAGGAATTGAAAAGATCATAAACAAATTTTAAGAGACTGGAAGCGTTACAGATGTGGTCAGGCCTGTGCATCATCGCAATGTGCATACCGACGAAAATATCGCTTCTGTTATTTAAAGTGTGGCGGATAATCCGAATTTGTCGACTTCGTGGCGTTCTCAGCATTCGGGCCTTTCTAAACGGCCCATTTCTTTGGCCTGCAATTGAAGATTACGAACAGGACGATATATGGTTTCAATGGAAGTGTCCAGAACGCATAATTTCACGTTTTGGCGATGTTAATTGGCCACCGAAATCATGCGAGACCTTGCCTACGTAGATAATTGCCTAACGTTGGAGCATTTGAAAACCAACATTCGTCAAGTTATCGCCGAGATATCGCTCGAAATGTGCGAAAAAGTGTACATAATGATGGCTGCTGGATAAAAACAAAAGAATTGTATGTACGAATAAAACCAAAAAAAAGTATATAAATTAAAAGATAAATAATAAAGAGTTTAGATCGTTATCACCAGCATGTCAACGCCACTCCAACAATAAATAGCGCTGCAATAAAAGAGTCGCACATCATGTACCACACACTGGGAATTAACTAGAAGTCTATAAAGACGGATTCACCCATACCGGACAACATTTTTCTTTAATAAAAAAAAAATTATTTGTGCATGTTAAAATATGAAAAAAAAAATTATTTAAACAAAATTTTATTTAAACAAAAATTATATTTAAACGAAATTTTTTTGGACAAAAATTTTGTGCAAACAAAAATTGTCAGCGAACAAAAATTTTGTTGGGAGCAAATGGGTTAATCCTCATTGAATACTAAACTACAGCAACAAAACCACTCATCAGCATATTTTTTTTATCATGTCTTGTTGCCCTTGCCACCGGTTACCACTTACTACAGACGTCAGCCTATAATAATAATAATCGCCATTATTATTAACTTTATCATCATTATCATCATGTGGAATTCTGTGTCAATTAACGGTCTTTTGTTTATATTAATTTTTATGTATATTTTTTTCATCAAATATAATTTATTTACGAAAAAGCATAAAATAGTAAACCTCTTGTGGAAGCCAACGTAATTCTTTTGTGTCTTTTAAATAGAATTTTTATACCCTACAGGTGTTGAAAAACAAGAAAATCTTTGTAGTTGGCCGGTCGATTAATAAAACAGAGATCTGTTATTTTTGAGATTTTAAGAATTATTTTTGTTTGTCTAGGCCGTTTGTCTTTTTATATGGTCATTGTGCATATATTGAAAATCTAAACAATTTCTTTTTTTTAACCCGATTAAAAATCTGAATTCAAAAGCTGTTTGAAGTAATTCTTAAGTCATGTTTATGATTCCAAGAAAGTGAATGGCTGAAAGAACCGCCTACTCAATAGTTAAGTTAAAAGGCTAAACAATCGGCCTTATTGTTTAAGGCGTTGTCGTAAAAGCCTGAGTCGTATTTGAATAAATTAAAGTAACACCCCAGCTGTGTTCTTTAATCTATTACAAAAAACGACTCAGGCGTTAACGATAACGCCTTAGACAATAAGGCCAAATAGCATGTTGTCTAGTCTTTAGTCTAACCTAAAGCCTATTTTATAGGGCTAATTCCACATCCTAATATTAAGGTAAATCAAAATCATGGTGGAGTTAATTTTTATGTTGCCTTATTCCTTACTGGACATGGTTGTTTGATAAGTTACCTTTACCGCTTAAAGTGCGATGTTTCACCCATATGCTCGAAATACCCAGAAGAGGTGGACACTAAAATCATGCTGGAAGGATAACAATGCCGCAGCAGACTTATAAAGATAGAAATGGCAGTCAGTACTCATCTGACACACTTAGACCCAATGATCCGTTGTGATACAATGGAGTTCCACTAAACAGGAACCCCAACCGCTGAACCAACCCGAACTTCCGGCAAAGTATTAAATGCGTTCCAGTTTAATGCCAGATATATCATACAATCCGTCAAAGGTGGCGGATCCCATATCGGGCAGTCGCATGCTTGCCTCCTCGCTTTCGTTATCACAGCTGCCAGTGTTGTCAGAGTTTTTGAGCTTCATCGCCATGCCGGGTGTCAAAAATCGCCAAAAGTAAATTTTGTTCAGATTTTGTTAATTTTTTTTTTATTTAAAAAAAATTAAATTTTGTTTACACAAAAAAAAAACTAGTATAATATTTAAGTCAAAAATGGCCAAAAACTTAAAAAAAAACTTACTAAATCGCCAAAATCATAGACAAATTTTAATACCTACAACAACAATGTATTTTGTTTGCAATAATAAGTTGTCACATTTTTTTTAAATAGAAAAAGTTATACCCCCATAATCATAAAAAGTATTTTAGGTTTATAGCAGGTTTATGAAATTAATTTTATATGAAAATTTGTTTAATAAACCTTTTATTGATCAAACATATTTTTTATGAATATGGGTGATAATCTTTAAATTCCTATACTCATGTTAAATGACACCCTAAAATGTCATAGTAGAATCAAAATTATTTATTTTTTGGTATGTATTTACTTTAACGATTCTCAAAATAATTCATAATCGCCAAATATTTTATAACTTGTCAAAAAAATCTACATATCGCCAAATGGAAAATCTAGCCACCAAACACGTTTAAAAATTGGAAAGTTTAGCAAAAATCGCCATATCTGACAGCTCTGATGCCCATCTATAAAGCAGTGTACCGTTACAACAGTGGTACGTCCATTTTGGTCATCGAAAGTAGACATGTTAAGCCCATGCGGAGCGACAATTGCCTCGTAATGCTGCATTGAGTGTTCGCGGCCCATCTGTAAATATATTCGGTATAACTATGTCGCTGCGTTCAGCAGAGGAGTCTTGCAAATCAAAGCAAATTGTCTCAGCAGGAGTTTAGATAATCGAAGAGCTGACATCTCCTGCAAAGTAAAACCTTTTAGCAGTAGTGCATTGGTGCAGATAGGGAAAGTGTGGGCTAGGACGTAGACACGAGTTGGATGCATCTTTTGTAGAAGACTCCACACCTCCAGTTTACCCAATATTTAAATATGTATATGGTTTACTTTATAGTCCAGTTTGCCATTTTTATTCCGGTTTTAGTCAAATCTTAACTTGTCGCTAATCTAATCAGAATCTTGTCTATAGGCTATTCTAAAAACTAGTCCATAATTTGCTTAACATCCAGAGAAAAAAATTTTCAATATGGTCACATTCAACAAAATTATTTTTAACGAAAATGTTTTGACATATTCACCTCTATCGTGAATAAAATTTCCCTCGAAATTTTTTCCCTAAAAAATGTATGGAGGGTTGTTCACGACAGGGATTTAATTTAGCCATATTATCGCACCGGCAAGCATAATATGGTTGACTCCGAACATGTTAAGGTTAATAATAAAAACAAATATGTTTAACACTCATCATATCCTGGTTGGTTTGGTTTGGAAAAGAGGAAAAAACTATTGTTTATTTAAAACCAAACAATTATTGTCATATTTAACACATATTATTATCATATTTAACCATAACATGTTGAAAGGCAACTATAATATGGTTGTGACTTCTTAATGGAGGACTAATTTAAACATAATATAGTTCCCAGTAAATTTTAAATTTACCATTTTAAAATCTATCCACTTTAAAAACATTAATCATAAACAAAACATGCAAATGTTTCTATTTGATCACCTCCAACAAAACTATTGTTACCAAAAAATTTATACACATATTATGGTAAGTTCAACCAAATTATTATTGTCACGGGAAACGGTGGTACGTTTTAAATAATCATTCGTTAGGAAGCCATTGTTATGATTAATAATGGCAATAATATGTGTACCGCAAATAATTTTATGATTGTTTTTTAACAATGATATTATTAAATGTTATGATAACTAAAAAAAAACATAGTTTTATTTATGATAAACACTATGTTATTATTGACCCCACATAACATGACCAGAGGCAACCACAATATAATTGTGGCTTATTTATGGTGATTTTTGTGACAATCATACAGTTGAAGTTGAAGTGACTATAAAATATTTTTGAATTTTTCAGTAGCGGTTGTTGTTGTAGCAACGCGATCTGAAAGGTTGAGACAGGTGATTCTAACTTGAAAATCCTTGGTCGTTGTTCGATCAACTTTGAGTCGTACCGGTGCGTAGAACCGATTGTCATGGAAACATTATCGGTGACCATATACAAAAGTAGGTTTTCTTTGCGTGTAGCATAGAAAATAGTCTACTCTTTTAACCGTATCCCAAACAATACCTCTTTAAATTTTCATTATTTCCAAATCAAATAATCTTATTCATAAAAAAAAAAAATCTTTTCAAGAATAATTTTTCTCAGCACAAACAGTTAGAGAGAAATAATGAAATGTAAGAACTTAAAAATTATAATTTTTCATTATTATTTTTTTTTGCGAATTCTTCTTTTTATTTTGAGCTGCATTAGTGTAAAATGTTTATTTCTATTTTAGTATTATTATGATGGATTTATGAATGTAGTATTATAAAGTTATGAATATGAATAACTTTATGTTGCTGACGACTAGAGAAGAAGTCGTACAAAGTGACAAGTAGTACATGGTGAAATTCTTCTCCGTTTGATGTGTGAAGACTCGAGAAAAGTCTTTACAACTCTAAGCATAATGTGATTTTTCTATTAAGCAACGATGATGAAAAATGATGAAATGTTTATATTAATGCTTTTTGTAAAAGTCTCCGCTGCATCTATGAGAATTAAAGGGAATTTGCTAAGACAAATATTTATTGAAAGACAAAATAAATAAACATTCGTTACTGAGAAAAACAGTTTGACAAGAAAAAGACATGCAAAAAAAAATTTTTTTTTTAAATCAAGTGAAATATGAATATTTTTTTATTAACTGGATAATAGAAAAACGTAGTTTTTTTTTTTTACATGGAAATATATTTAGTTTTATATTGTAGATAAACTAAATAATAGAAATTTTAGTTTTTGTTTGAAAGGCTACTAAATTACGCTTCGAATAGTGGCTTTGATCGGATAAAAGATGGCTGAGTAAAAATGGATAAATCTAAGATTTTATAAAAAATTCAACGTTTTTCACCAATTTTATCATTTCGGAAGAGTGAGTCTCCCGTTGGCCTAAAAATTGTCAAAAGATCCTTAGGACCTTTAACAAACCTTTAACTGAAAAAAAGATTTTTTTTCAATTACAAAATCTTTGATACTAATTAAAAAATTAATTAAATTTGCACGAGTAAACCAAATAATAGTATCAATTAAATGTTTTTTTGATATTAACAAAATGTTCTGCAGAAATGTTGTTGATATTAGTAAACGTTTAATTTACTTAATTAAATTTTTATTTAAAACCAGGGCTGTGGAGTCTTCCGAAAAAAGTACTAACTCCGACTTCGACTCCAAACGCTGAAATTTTTTAAGTGCGATTCCGACTCCGACTCACGAATCCGACTCCTACTCTAACCGTGATGCGAAATGAATGAGACGTAAAATTATTTCTATTTTGTGTAGAAACATCTTTATTAAACGAATTAAGGGCTGGCCGATAAAGATGTTTCTACACAAAAGAGAAATAATTTTACGTCACAATTTTTCTAATACATACTAGTATTTATGCGCTATAGCAACACTTATTCTGTACAATGTTGAAAATATATCAGCGTTGATGGTTAACAAATTCTGATATTAAAATTATTGCCAATTCCTGTCATTAACATTTTTTAGCATGAGTAAATTATTTAAAAAATCACACATCTTTTTTCAACTAGATCAATAACTGAGTATAAGTTTTGCTAATGTAATTTAGACTTTTTCCCGCACGTATAAAAAATATACCTAAATATACTTAAATAGTAAAGTACTTGAATCAACTATAATAGTCTGGTAGTGTATAAAAAAGTAATTTCTAAAAAATTTTTAGGGAATAGAGCTATTACAAAAAAAAAAAAAAAAAAGCTTTATAAAATACATAACTGAAATTTAACTCATAGAATAAATTCGAAAAATGAAAAATGTTGAATATAATAAAGTTGCTTATGAAAAAGAAATAATTCCCAATATCTACCTATTTGTTAAAATCTACTTATTCATATTGATCTGCAAAATATTGCATCGCCAATTTCGAAGAATTTTTATGTTGGAAAATATTAGAAATTTTTTTAAATTTTTAATGCCGAAAAATTTTGGAGTCGGAGTCGCACGTTTTTTTGGGTACTGCGACTCCGACTCCGACTCCGGTACAAAAACCTCAACTCCGACTCCACAGCCCTGTTTAAAACTGATTTTATTTTTAATAAATGGTTTGATTGAAATAAAATTGGCGAGCATGTTTTCTGTGTATGGTATTTTGCTTAATGGGGTATATTTTGATTGTTAATTTTAGATTAAATATATAAAAAAATAAAAAGGCACAAAAAATTTTGTTTTTTTTGACAATTTCGGTTTTCTTTAATATTAAAAAAAAAAAACATTAAAAATATTAGAAAATGAAAAAAAAATCATTTCAAAAAATCTTAGATTTTATAGACTATAACTCATCCAATTTTTTTCCAACTAAACCCATTAGCCACTGTTTAAAGCGTAATTTAGAACACTAAAAAGACAAAACAAGGCATCCGTACTTAACCCTGCGGCCACACGATCAACTTTTTGTTGATAGTCTTTTACATATACTGTTTGTCAAAATTTACATAAATTGAAAACTGTGACGTAGGCTGCACGCAATTTTTAAGCAATTTACTTTCAAGATGTCATCAAGAAAACAATTTATATTGACAAACGAAAAATTTGTTCACTAAACTTCTAATCAGCTGTTAAATTGAACGTAAAATTGCCAAACAAATGGATAGTTAAAATTTAGATCAATCTCGTGGTCAATTTAAAATGTGTGAGTGTGTTAGTAAAAAAATGAGAGTGAGAGCAAATTGAAAGGAATTGAAAGACAAAAATTGATCGTGTGGCCTCCAAGTAAATCAAACCAAAGCGGTGTCAGTACGGTAAGTACGGATTTCCTATGGTTTGTATTGGTAGTTTAAACGCCCAATTTTATGCGTTTAAAGATGGTTTATATGTTTTCTGATTTATAGATTTGTTGGCTTAAACACATTTTAAACCAAAAAGAGAGTTTAACTTGCTCTGATTTATTAGCCCTTAGAGTATTGGTTAAATAACGTGAACTTTAACTTTTTTTGCATAAGACAGTTAGGTTTTTTTTATTGTCACCGACAACCATATTATAGTTTAATTAAAAAGTGAGTTAATGAGTTTAATAATTTTTTCACTGTGATATAGTTTGATAAGAATATATACTTTAATATTAACTAGTATGGGCCAGCAGTCGACACAATCGACTACAATCTAGAAATAACGTATTTGTACCGTTATTTCGAATATTACCCATTCGAACGTCGGGTTAAAAGGGTTAAAAAACTTATCGCACTTGATCATAATGAGGGTATTAACTGAAAATTTTAAAATTCTCAGTAGAGCAGAACAATTTTTAATTTAATATTAAAGGCATATGAAATTTAGTGATGATTTTTCTAAAAAAAAAGTGAAAATTTTTTTTTTTGAGTTTGGAGCCCTTTTATGATAGAGAACTATATATATTAAAAAGTTGACATAAATTAAAATTTAATATTTATTTTTTCATATTTATATATTTTTCTAAATGAAAAAAAAAAATACATATGTATATATAACATAAGTTCCCTAATCTCAATGTTTATAACAAAGTCATTTATATATTTTCCATTTACATTTATTTTGTTGATAAATTGTGTTCTCTATAGACAATATTTTTAATAAATACAAAAGCAGGTTTGTAAGGGAGCATATAAAAGAATAAAGCCTATAGTACACGGCATGTAAAAAGCCACATTCGCATGTGGTTCTGACGTAATTTTGACGTCATCACACAACACGCAATGTTTATTGTGGCTTTGCATTGACGTCAAAATTACGTCAGAACCACATGCGCATGTGGCTTTTTACATGCCGTGTACTAGAGGCTTAACAGTAACAAAGAATTCCGTGTGCAAAACTGATCGTTACATTTACGAATTTTTATATGCGCTGAATAAAGCGCTTTCTGTGTCAAAAATGTACGGCTTCAAAGTGGAAACTCGCCATATAAAATTCATGTCTTCCGTAAGCGATATGGGAAGCGAAACTTTTACGTTTCTCCATTACAAACCTCCATTTTTTATTGGGCCACTTGAGTTTTCTAAAAAAAAACAGCAATAAAATTAAGAAAAGATCGATAATAATTAAAATAGAAAAAAAATTAATTATTTCACTTCGTTCTATTCATTCATATCATTCACACGCTTTTTAAGCAACTTTTGTCAAGTTCAAGATGTTTTTCTACTTATTGTTTTTTAAAATTAAAAAATCATTTAACAAGTTTATTTAGAATAAAAACCAAATTGTAATAATTTTTAAAAAGATTAGTAATTAATACAAAAGGCGTGGGAGATTTTTTTTTTCTTACCTACAACTGCTGTTTATATAAAAATGTCAATATTTTTAACAAATTATTATTATTATTAATGGTTCAGACAAATTATAAACACGCAATTGCATTATAATAAAAAGATCTGTTTAAATAAGATAAACCATTTTGGCATTAAGTCTAAAACAAAACAACAACAAAAAAAGTCTAGCGTGGTAACAAACAATTGCGTTTTTATTTGTTTTAAGTCGGATTTGTAAAAAAAAATTCGAAAAGATGTTAAAAGTGAGATTAATAGTTTTAAGTTGGAATATAATCTTAATAAATTATAAAGGAAACCTTAAACTTAAAATATTTCCTATATAATTATTTAGAGAAATAAATAAATATAATTGTTAATACAATTATTTTTTTTTTTTTTTTTTTTTTTTTTTTTTTTTTTTTTTTTAATAATAGAGATTTTTTCTGTAGGGGTTAGGAAAAAAGGTCACAATTACAAGGATGACAGCGAGAAAAATATGAAAATTATAGTGTTTTTATTATTTCCAAGACAATTTATTGCAAATGTAGAAAAAAAAATCAAAAATTGTTATTTAGTAAAAATTAGTACTCGAAAACAAAACAGAAATTTTAGTGTTAAATGGTTACTTAAGGTGCCCGTAGACGACATGTTTTTTACATCTGACTTGTCAAATTTCCCACTGTTAAAAACATACATGTCGTGTGTTACCTTTAAAACATTGCATCTGTAAAAGTCAGACGCAAAGTCATCTGACAAAATTTTAATTAGAGCGTGCTCTATTTTCTTCTGACAAGCCATCTGACATCAGCTGTGTCGGAAATTTATACCGGGAAAAAACCGGCAGCGGCGGTGCGCTATTGACGGAATCATAAGTCGGCTGAGGTTAATATTTTACAATACCGATGTTGTATGAGAATTTCACCATTGAATATAATTTATGTTCATATATATAAAAAAACGTTTTATTATAATTTCCTAAATTGGTTTATTCGAATGTAAAGAAAAAAATGATAAGATGGCAGAACTCTTTTACGGCGCAAATAAAAATGTTTGTGGCAGCAGCACGATATTTTGAATCCGAGAACTACTTTGGTTTGTGCAATAACTATGCGAAAAAACAGAGACAATGTCAGAAGCAAATTACATGTACGTGTGTGACCAAATATTATAAACCTTATGTACAACAGCAATTTTGACAGACATGCACAATTACATGTGACTTGAAATTGACACGTCAGATGTAAAAAACATGTCGTGTACATGCACCTTTAATTGTATACCATTCAGCGGTCTGGTAACTAGAATCAGTAAGTGTAACTCTAACAGCCGTACCTAAACAAGAGCGGAAGGCGGAACGTTTTCTTACGCGTAGCTTTTACGCTGATATGCCATACCTAAACAAGAGCGTTAGCGTTGTGTCACAAACAGTAGTGCTAACTCTCGTGCTTACTAACATCCTCACAGAAAATGGAATTAAAACCGTTAGTTTGGCCTAAAAATAGCTAATTTCCATTATTTATTATCAAACGATAAAAACACGGTCGTCAAAACCACAAATATAGCAACCCTGCTTATTTTAACGCGCTGTCAAAATCGGATTTTCCAATTGCAAAGCGTTGACGCCGCGCTATTTAGGGATGCTTCATACTAATTGTATGGGCATGAGGAATTTTGACAGCTTGAAAACGCGTGCCGTTTTTATTTAGGTATGGCTGTAAGCGATGTCTTGATGTTTAGTTGTTTTCACATTTTAAGAACAGTTATTTGCGAACGACTATGTAAATTGTTTAAAAAAAAAACAATTCCAAATCTACACTTTATGCACTACAAAGATTCAATAAAGTGGAAATTAGACACTAAAGGCTTAGTCTAAAGGTTGTAGAGTATTAGATGACATGTTTAATAAAGGAATTAAAGTTGGCAAATATAATTGCATAGCAAGAAAAACTGACAGATTTGTTGATTGGCCAAGGACTTATTTAAAGATTTGTTTCTTCTTTATGTTTAAAGCACTGAACTTTTATTTGCAGACTAATCTTTTATTTATCTACCACTTTCACCTCAATATTCCCATATCAATAATTTTAAATATTAAATCGTGTTTTTCTCCTCCTAATAAAAAATAGACAAATTATTAAAGTAAAGAAAGGAAAAGAAAGAACAAATTTATTAAAGTAAAAGCCTCCACGGCTTTAGTTTTTTGTACTAAAGTTCTAAGCTAAAATATTGATCAAATGTGAAACTGGTACTTGTTGATTTATCAGCAGAAACTATCTATGACAAACTTTATGATAATAAAGAAATCTATTTTTGTTTTCTTGTAACCCAGAAATTGTGTCTTCAGCCCATAAAATATCCCAGCAAACATTTTTGAGTGATTATATTTCATTTCACGAACAAATAAATTACAGTAAGATTTCGTTTTAATGTTAATAAATTCCCAATTCGTACTATTGACAACCACACCGAAATTTTTTGTTGCTGGGATAAGCTAGTGCATACGCTCATTTCACTGGTGGCTTAGGCCCTTTTCCAACGGCTTTAGAAAAGCTAAAGATATTATGCAAATAAAACAGGAAAGCGAATGAGAATTACAAACACTCAAGTTTTACTTTTAAAGATATCAAAGTATGACCAAAATAACAACAACAAACAGTGTTTAGTATTATTTACACTTATACTAAAAATCATAAGTGATAGTCCAAGTTTGGTCATAAAAGCTTCAATTTAATCAGAGGTTTAATAATAAGCCTCCGTTTTATTTTGAATTTCAAGAAGTTGTTAAGTGATTTATAAAATAATAGAATAAGGTCTTTTATTGGTTTATTCTCTAATATCTCAATAAATACACCATTTCCATAGCTTTAACACTATGTAAATTTATCCCCGGCATCACATTGTCAGATCTGGCGATTTTACAAGCATTTGTGGTGTCAGTTTGGTTGACATTTTATCACCAATATAAAAAGTTATTAGCCATTTTCCAACTTCTTTAGTCATAAAAAAAATTTTCCATTTTTTTTCTTTGTAAATAGTAATTTTTATTTTTTTATAAAAATTAATAAAATAGATTACATTTAGCAACCGTTAATTCGATTTGATCAATTATGGAAATATTTGTACCATAACAATAAAACATTTTTTTTTCATTGAATTTAATTTTCATTAAATTATTTTTATGAAGAAAGGAATTTACAACATGAAATGAATTAAAATGTATTGATAATTTTTCATTCTTGACTGAGCTGTCAACTGAACCCAGGTTTTCACGGTTAGGTTGCCCTGATATGTTTCGATTGTAACCACACAATCTCGTCAGAGGGATTTGCTGTTTAACACTCACCACCATTGACGACGGATGGCATTCAATAGTTAAACATCAATCTTTAAAAAAAATTATATTTTACAGGGACCGAAAATAAGAGTTATTTTAAAATTTTAAAACAAAAAAAGCATATAGAAATAAATTCTGGCAAACTGATTAAAGTATTCTATATTGATCCTTATGAACATTTCTATGATAAAATATTATGATTTTTAAAGTTTTGATTCTAATTTTTTCGATCAAAAATTACAGCTATTTTTTGGTTTTTATTTTGTTGAATAACAGTTATTTTTTGATTTTAATTTTTTCGATCAAAAATAAAAGTTATTTTATGATTCTTATTTTTTCGATTAAAAATAACAGTTATTTTTTGATTTTGATTTTTTCGAGCAAAAATAAGTTATTATTTATTTTATGATTTTTATTTTTTTAAACAAAAATAACAGTTATTTTTTGATTTTAATTTTTTCGATCAAAAATAAAAGTTATTTTATGATTCTTATTTTTTTGAACAAAAATAACAGTTATTTTTTGATTTTTATTTTTTCGAGCAAAAATAAGTTATTTTTTGATTTTAATTTTTTCGAACCAAAATAACAGTTATTTTATGATTTTTATTTTTTCAAGCAAAAATAAAAGTTATTCTTTAAACAAATGTACGTGTTATAATTATTGAGTTGTCTTTAAATATTTATTTAAATGTGTGATCATCATTGGGATATCTTATGCATATTAAAATAAATATTTAAAGTCAACTAAATAATAATAACACGTACATTTCTTTAAAGAATAACTTTTATTTTTGCTCGAAAAAAATAAAAATCATAATATAACTGTTATTTTTGATCGAAAAAATAATAATCAAAAAATAACTGTTATTTTTGTTCAAAAAAATAAAAATCAAAAAACAACTGTTATAATCTGACTTTTATGAAAAAAGGAATAACTGTTACGGTCCCTGGTATTTTAACTTTGTCAGATCGAAATTTGTTTTGAATGCATAACGATTTTAATTGATTTACATGTTCCTCCTTACTTTTGTTTTTCGTACTTTTTGTCAAGAATTCTTCTTGAAGTCCAAAGTACATTTTTCTGTTTTTCATGTTTTTTTTTTCTTGTTGACCTTTTCTTTAAATATTGAAAAATTCCTTTCTTCATAAAAATAATTTAATGAAAATCAAATTAAATGAACTTTATTTAGTCTGATTAAAATATCAAAATTTGGCAGTTCAATAAAATAACCACAATACTAATTATTCTATTTTTTTTTTTTTTTTTTTTTGAGATTTGGTTAATGTTGTCATAATTATGAATTACCTTCAAAATATTAAAAACTAATATTTAATTTTCGTTTATTTTAAAGATTTAAATTAATATAAATTTACAATTTAATTGTAAAAAACTTTTAATGAATTATTTTTGTTTTGTTATTGAATTTTAATGTGTTTTTATTAAAAAAAAAAAAAAATTTTAGCCATTTTTTTACCCTTTTTAGCCATTGTTTTCCGTTAATTTAGCCATTTAAGTCACCAAGTTTTGGCAACAGGTGTAGGAATTGGTTCTGTATTTGTTCATAAATTAGTCGAAAAGTATGAATTTTTCTCGGTATGCTCTATTTAATTGGACCCCAAGATCGCGTGATTTGCAATCTAACAATATATGTTTTTCCTGGGCTACATAAAGTGAAAACCTTGGACCACCACTTCAAATGCGTGCAAATGGTCGCAATTTATCAAGGGGGTTTCAGGGTTTTTTTAAAAACATTTTGTATGAGCATGAAAATCGAATTGTTGACAGATAGAAAACGCTTGACGCTTTGGATGTATAATATGTCGTATTCTATTCAAAATGCCACCGATTGTACTTTTATTTAAAATAAAAATCATATTTATAACAAGCCCACAAGTCTTTTAATTGGGAAAAAAAAACAAAACGCGACGCTCTTAATAAAAAAACCCTTTAACTAACTATGTATTCATCATGAAAATGTTGTTCAATAAATTTTGAAGCGTTTTTCAGAATTTTTATTAAGTTTCTTATTTATTTGCTAATAAACATGATGTTTGTTTCTGTTTAAGAATTGAACCATTCTAGCTTTATTTTTAGAGTTTCTTAAATAATTCTCTAAAAAAAAGTTTGTAAATAAAATATAAAAAACGATTTATTAAACATTTTTTAATACTTGAAATTATTAATATTAATTATGTTAGATAACAATTATAATAATTTTTTTTATTACTTTTTAAACAACCGCATGTTTAACTTTTTTTTGCAAAAAATAAAGAAAAAAAAACTTTTATCTAAAGCGCTCACGATTTGTAGTATAAACTGAAACTCCCCCACATTTGTGGCTTCGATCTCAATAATATTCCGTCAAGTTCCAACTATATAAAGTCACATAAAGTCGGGTTTTCTAAGTCGCCTGCTGTTATTTAACATATGCCGACACATTTACTAAAAATTTAAACAAATACTTGCAGTAAATATTTAAACAATGTTGTTGTTATGACAG
This sequence comes from Pollenia amentaria, assembly GCA_943735925.1. NCBI lineage: Eukaryota > Metazoa > Arthropoda > Insecta > Diptera > Polleniidae > Pollenia > Pollenia amentaria. The sequence continues at coordinate 113,477,255 of OX031008.1, forward strand.
TTTAACATTTATCAAATATTATTAATATATTATTTAAGAAAAGTAAATTTGAATTAATTTTTCAATAAATTTTAATTATTATTGCTAGTTTTTATATAAGAAAATAAATTAACGTGAAAGAGTTAAATTTAAAATGCAAATTTGTTTAAGTATTTAAGAGAATGAACCAGTAAGAGTTCTATATTTGGCTGCGCCGAATCTTTGATACCCTTCACCGAGACCTAGAATATTTAAGAAATGGGTATTTTATGGGGCCTATGTTAAACTATAGCCCGATCTTTTCAATATTTAATTGTGTGATTTCAAATGTTATGAAACTATGACAAACAAAATTTTTCTACACTGAAAAAAATTCTACAAAATTATTCATCAATTAAAGCATTAATTAAAAATCAAATCAGTTTTAATTAAAAATGTAATCAAGTAAATTAAACATTTAATTGATACCATTTATTAGTTTACTGGTGGAAATTTAATTAATATTACAAATTTTTGAATTGAAATCAATTCTAATTTTTTCTGTGTATAATAGCGTTATGCAGTACTGTTTTAGGCCTAATAGCGTGTTTTTCGAGAGTGGGCTTTATATGGTGCTAATGGTAAATTATGGACCGATTAAATAATTAAGAAATAAATAAAACGAACATGTGCAAAATCTTATGTCAATCCGTGCATTCTGCCAAGCCGATTGTGCAGGACATCAATCCCAAACTGCTTACACAGAAAAAAATGTTTTATCAATTGAAAAAATGGTTTCAAAAGTATTTAAATTTAATTAATGTGTTAATTGAATCAATTATTTTTTTAGTTGAAAGAAAATTAAAAATTTAATTTTGATTTAAATAACATTTTAGTTGTTTTGAAATAAATTGTCAATTAACATTTTAATTAAATAACAAAAAATCTAAATCGACTTTTTTCGTTTAAAATAAAATAATTTAAACATGTAGAATTGTTGTTGGGAATGGTCAACGTTTATTTAAATATTGTTTGAAATGGTAAAGTTTTTTGATAACTTTTTTAATTAAAATTAAAAATATCATTTATTGAAAATATTTTTTCAAAATTTTAAAATTTTTAGTAATCAATATAATCATTTTGGTAATAGGTGCAAAATCAACAACTTGTTTGCTTGATATTATGAATTTAGAACAAGTTTGGTGATTGGAGAAATTTAATAATTTTTTCTGTGTAGGGGAACTAGAAAGAAATTACCACCAATACCATTCTTTTCTTTTGATCCGTTCAAAAGTGAGCTTGATTTCAACAGACGGGCGGACATGTCCACATACTTACGGTATATAGACTTAACAAGTATTTCACGACAAAATTAAAAATAAGCATGACCGGCGAATTGATCCAACTTTAGCTTTATTTTTAACAATTTTTATTGACTCCCTTATCTTTATTTGTAAAAAGATAATTGCAATTACTTGTAATTTCTAGATTATAGCCCAGAAGATGTTTTTCAATGAAAAATGAAATATCGGCAACATTTAATAAATTATAAAATAAAAATCATTAAAAAAGACCTCGAGCTCAAAATAAGTTCTTTTATTGATAATTGCATAATTGAATAAAGAAACTGTTAAATGATGTTTGCTCCAGCAAACGTTTTGCAAAAGCATAAATTTTTTTTTAAATTAAACTAGTGGTTACGTGAAGGACGTCAAATATTTAATACTTGTGAATATAGCTTTAGAATTACTCAAGGACCCAGGATATAAATGTGTCTTAGTGATAAAAGGGCAATTATCAAAATATTAACTTTTGAGAAAATTGATATTAAAGTTTTCTTTTTTTATAAGAGCTCTAAGTGAAAATGGATAGCAAAATCCTTATGAAGCTGTTTAGGGTTAAATTAGACATTGGCTGTTTCAGCAAAATAAAAGAGAATAAGAAAAGACACATAACGCAACGATAAACTCAAAACAGCAAATAATTGACATTGGCCCGTTTTGCCCCAGGCCACTTTATAGGGTCACAGATATATATTAAAAAAGTTTTTACACGGAATGAAAAACTTAGTATACCCTCTTTCCTCTTCACAACTAGTTATGGAGGGTATAAAAAAAAGAAATTATTGAAATATTGAAATCTTTTTATAACCGTATCACAGGTCGAAAATGGTATATATAACTTTGCCATTCCGTCTGTAACTTCCACAATATTGATCCTAGACCCTAACAAGTATTTATATTTTGGATCCTTATGAAAAGAGAAGTTGAAATCCCATTGACCGTCTGTCCATCCATCTGTTGAAATGGGTTTTCCAAAAATCCCAGAAACGATGGGGATAGTTGGTTGGTATACATATATTTATGTCAGATAATCTCATGGAAATTTTTCTTTTGAAATTCAGCCAGATCGGTCCATAAATGGCTGAGATATGAGCTAAAAACCGCGACTTTCTTCAATTTTACCCCAAAATCGCTTGTTCTTGTTCTTTTTTATTGCTTTTTCTATATGTCTGGAGAACGACAAGAACCAAAGTTTCGAAAAAAAGGTACAAGCATCTTGGTTATCAATACACAAAATCGGACAAAATTTGGGCGGGACTGCACAAGTGGGCGTGGCACTTTTCTTAAAAAGACATTTTAGATTTTTGTGTATCTGGAGAACGGCAAGAGCCAAAGTTTCTAAATTAGGTACAAGCATATTGGTTATCAAAGAACATCCGGTAATATGGGCGGGAGTGAAGAGGTGGGCGTGGCAAAAAATAGATTTATTTATGTCTTAATAAGCACCATGGTTAAGGGTATAAAAGTTTCGGCATTGCCGATTAAAATAATACTATTAAACGATTTTGTTAGGTTTTAGCCCACTGTTATTCAAAAAATTCAATTTGTTTTTCAAAATTTTTATAATTCTTTGTTTACAAATACTTTTTAATCGTAAAAAATCTCTAAGAATCAAGAACATGAAGTTTTTTTCTACTTAATATTTTTTTGTACTTTACCCTGCTTAGGAAAATATTTATCAATGATGCTGTTCATAATGATCTTCAAGAATGTTTGCTAAAGAAATTCCTGACAATTTCAAGTAACTAGAAGTGTTGCACTCTTATGGCAATAGATAGACGGCCAAGCTGGCGGGCAGACCATGAATGGCTTGCTTGGCAGGCTAGTTGGTTAATGTTTTGTAGCAAATTAGCAACATTGTTAGTAGGGGAATGTAATAAATGACACTTTGCTAGTAAATTATAGCTAAAGTAAGACAAGACAACAAGAATAAAAAAATTTGTAAATTCAGTTAATTAATGAGAACAAATTATGGGTGTATTAGAAAAATGTTTACAATGATGAAGGGAGGGTAAGAGTAAAATTCTCTTACACCGTAAATGAGTGCTGAGTCTTTTTTAACGAAATTTGCAAACCGAATTCATATTAAAAAAAGTTGGGGGCAATTTTACAACAAGTAAAACAATAAGAAATCATTAATATTGTTGGTTTGTTTAGTCGAGATAAAAAAAAAAAAAAAAAAAACAGCCAGGGGCCAATTAAGATATCGAATTACAATACAATTTGAATAGGAATTTCTATCGATATCGAATGCCGTAACTCAGAACTTTGTATTAAAAAGTTGTGGATGGTTTTTGTGGATGTAATCGCGTAACTGAAAAACTATTACAGCGAGAGAGTCTTCAAATGTGTTTAAATCCACTATTATGGTGAGCTATAAATTCCAAAATAAAAATGGGTGGGGTAGACGAAGGAGCAATACCCTCCATAGGACGAAAATATTAAATACTTCATATCTGAAGACAAAAGTCTTCAAGCTTTGTAGGACCCACTCTTATGGTAAACTACACCTTTAAAAATAAAAATATAATATATAAATGAAAAAGCGTATGTTTGCTTATTCTCTACAGACTCCTACGCTACTGAGCCGATTTTCCTGAAAATTTCACAGTAATTTCCTGATTACTCGGCGCTTAACACAGGCTATTAATATATTTTAATCAAGTAGGCGTGGGAACAACCATACAATAAAAATATGAATAACCTTATATCTGGAGGACGGTTACAATAAGAGTTTTCCAATATGAAACAAATAACTTCGTTATCAATACACGAGCCAAAAAGTCCGCTGGATTAGACAAGCGGGCGTGCCACCTCCCCCACAATTGCAATAAAGATTTCTACGTCTTTGAAGTACTGTAATAGTGAAAGTATTCCAATTTTGTACAAATAGCTTAGATAATAATCCACAACATATTTCAAAATGTAGTTTTAATGGAAAAAGTAGGCATGGCACATCCCATACGAAGACACTTGAAATTGCTGTATATCATCTGTTGAACGGTTACTGTAAAATCATTCAAATTTAGTCCAAGATGCTTTACTTTTTAAAAAAATCTTGCCAATTTTATTTCGATGGGGGTAGCAAAGCGGACCGGGATTAAGCTAGTATTTTATAAAAAACAAACTACACTCGTAAAACTGCTCTGAGTGGGGAAGAAGCTCGCGTTCGTTGTCATTATTTCTTAAGGACAATCAGATCGTTCTTGTGTGTATACTTTTCGCGTCATATAACTGTACTGAGTTAGATGTTTTTGACTTTGTGCAATCGTTCGTTACCTCAATGTTTTAACGTGTTTTTCTGGTGGAGAACCATTTATAACTCAACGTGACTGATGGAGAACCATAAAAAACTCAGATGTTTACTGGTGGAGTGGATTCTGGAAGCTCTCGCCTTCCTATACGAAGGCTTAGGTCGAACGAGGACTTGTGGTTGAGGCTCAAAAATTTCGTGTGATACCCTGGCAATATGACTTAAATAGCCAGCCAAAAACTTTTTAGTTTTAAGTAAAAAAAAAAAAAAAACTAAAGAAACTGGAATTTCGTCATTCATTTTGTTCATTTATTTATTTATTTAATATCAATCTATTAACAAATTTTGATTTGTGTAGACAGGAGAGCGGCTGGCCCAATTTTGTGTTTTGTTCTCGTCAAATGAAAAATTGCATTATTACAGGGTCGGCAAGACATTTTATACATGTGCCTTTTAACAAGGTAATATTTTTTTGTAGAAAAGAACCATAAGATTCCGATTTTTTTTATAAGAAATGTATGCACTTTATAAGAGTTGGCATTCCCGCAATTAAACAACGGCTTCTCGTGTTTGCCAGCTTGAAATTTTTAGCCAATATGAATGCAGTTCGCATGACTTTGTTTCAGGGATGGCGTTATATTTATTTCTATCATTCTTGGGTTATATAAAGTTTCAGGTCTATGTCAGATAAATAGAAAGGTTCGAGCACTTGGAAGCAAAAATTGCACGAATTATTGCCGAAATAAATCTTGATTTACTGCGAAGGCTGTGTAAAAGTGTACCTCAAGATTGCGCCATTGACGCGCTAGCCGTGACGGCCACATCATTAAAATCGCATCGAAACATTAATGCCATAAAATAATAATATCTGTTTGATGGATATTAAGAACGTGCTTTACTATTTCTTTCTTTTTTATTTTAAGTTCTCCACCTCTAAACAAAATTTTATGTTTTGAACTTACAATCATGAAAACTTTATTCGACTTCATTCTAGATTTTTAATTTTATTTAGAAAATATGTATGTATATGACTAACTTTTATTGTGAACATATTTTCGTACTTTATTGCGCAATATTATTATTATCTTTAATCATTTAAAAAAATACAATTTCCCCTAACTAATATTTATTTGAAGAGCTCATTTATTTATTTGTTTTGTGGAACTTGTAATACCTTGTTCTATTTCCATGAAAAAATAGTTCATGTTCAGTATGTCCGACAGCTACAAACAAAAAAATTATATGACGTTATAAAGGCCTGCCATTTATCAGCTGAAATCTATTTGTTTAACTTTAAAATTATAGATTACAAAAACTAATTTTAATTAAAAATTCATGAAACGTTTTTATTTCTCAAATAGTTTAAAAACTTTCAGGGAAAGGAATTTTTCTAAAGAAACTTTTATATTAAAAGGAAATTTTTTCAAAATATCACAATTCTTAAGAAAATATAAATTCCAAAAAAATTTCAGAAATGTCAAAAAGAAATTCAAAGTAAAAATAAATAAACAGTAAACAGTTTATTTTCTTTAAAAAATGTATAAGATTCCACTGAACTTTTAATTTTTTATGTTTCATTTTAATAAAAATTAATTTCAAAATATATTTTAATGTTTAATTAAAATGTTTTAAGAATTTTCATTTAATTTGTGCATTTAATAGGAAGTTATTAAAGCATATAAAATATCTACAACAAAAACTTCACTTTTTTTTTTTTTTTTTTTTTTTTTAAAAAAAAAAAATCATCTTCTAGACAGCCATAAAATATGGCAGAGAGCTAGACGTCCACTTTAGTGGAACTCCATTAAACTTGACAGTGATTATCAGAAAGTGGCCATTAAATATTATGACTGACGGACAGACGTATGGACTGTTTGGTAAACAACATAGAGCGAGTTCTTAATGTGTATGTCTGTTCGTCTGTCACTTTATTAAAATGCTTTCAAATGTAATTATATTTTTAGAATAAATAACTTTAAAAACAAAAAAATATTAGAAAATAAAATAACAAGTTTTTATTACCCCTCCCGTCTAAACAAAACAAACCATCTACGGCCAAAATTAGAAAAAAAAAACAAAGAACTTTCTCTTTGTATTGAAAGCCCGATAAAAACTAAATAATAAACTTAAAAAAAAAACTAAAAAGAGTTTAAAAAAATAAAGTGACATATAATAATTTCCTAAAAAAGAATAATTTTCTTTGAATAATAAACATAAATATTTTAAGAACAAATTGAATAGCAAGACGAGAGGGAGACTAATTCAAATCATTTAAATCCAAAAGAAACGAAGCCTTACAGCCGTGCCTAAACGAGAGCGGTAGGCGGAACGCTTAGCTTTTACGCTGATATGCCATACCTAAAGAACGCTGTGACACGAACAGTAGTGTACACGTTCTTGTTTAATAAAACCCACTTAATAGCAATAAAAAATTGAGATTAAACCGCTAGATTGACAAAAAAAAATAGCTAAATTGCCATTATTTGCTTCATACAAATTGTATGGGCATGATAACTAGAAAACGCGGTTCGGCTGTAACAGACCACAGAAAACGACAAGAATAGAAAGAGCGAAAAAAACCTAAATCAGCTGCCAAAAAGCAGAACTTTATGATTGTGTTAGTAAGAAATGTGAGTATGTATTTTGTTTTTGTAACATCACATTTTTTTATTCAGAAGATTGCCTAGAATGTGAACTCTCTCGAAAGAAAAACAGGTGTAAGATTGTTATATTCGGCTTTACCGAATCGTATATACCCTAACCGTACCATAAGTACAGAAAGTTATATAAATAAATATCGTTACCTAAATCGCAAAAGGCACTACGCAGAAAAAAGAAAAAAAATGGTTTAAAAAGTATTTAAATTTAATTAATGTGATAATTGAATCAATTATTTTTTTAATTGAAAGAAAATTAAAAATTTAATTTTGATTTAATTAACATTTTATTTGTTTCGAAATAAATTTTCAATTAAAATTTTAATTAAATAACAAAAAATTTTAATTGACTTTTTTCGTTTAAAATAAAATAATTTTAACATGTAGAATTGTTGTTGGAATTGTCAATATTTATTTAAATAAATTAACACATTGTTTGAAGTGGCAAAGTTTTTTGATCACTTTTTTAATTAAAATTAAAAATATCATTTATTGAAAATATTTTTTCAAAATTTTAAAATTTTTAGTTATCAATATAATCATTTTAGTAATAGGTGCAAAATCAACAATTTGTTTGCTTGACACTATGAATTTGGAATAAATTTGGGGATTGGAGAAATTTAATAATTTTTTCTGTGTAGCTAACTAAAAATGTAAAACCGACATTTTCATTCATTCTGATGTATTATATCAACACAAACTTCCAGAACAAATTAAATTGAAATCTCTCGACCAAAATTAGCGATTCAATTAACAAAAAACAAACGGCCCTATCTACAAAAGATTATATGATAAAGACCTAACTAACAGTTTGCAGCATAATATGCAACATTGTCAATTGTCAACACAACTTGTAGGCCGGGCTGCGGAGTCGGAGTCGGAGTTGAGGTTTTTGTACCGGAGTCGTAGTCGTAGTACCCACAAAAACTCTTGACTCCGATTCCAAAATTTTTCAGCATAAAAAATTTAAAAAAATTTTCTGATATTTTCCAAAATAAAAATTCTCCAAAATTGGCGATGCAATATTTCAGATATCGATTTGAAATTTGTACAGAATCATTCTCTTGCTATTAACCATTTAAAAGGTACTGCACCTCCACCGGCAGTTAGAATATATGAGAGCTATAAATTACACAAGGGAACAAGGTTTTTGTTGATTGAGAACTGAATGTCGTTTTTAAGGTTATTTGGGACGCTGAATTCAAATCTGCACTCAGTTTTCTATCAGCTCGACTTTTCGAAATATACAGTTATTTCCAAAATTAAGACACTTCCACTACATATATTGCAATAACTTGAAAACTTTGCAACATATTCACTTAAAAACAAAAACCAAAATTCGCTAACAATATTATCTTTAAGCCGTGCTTCCATTGTTTTTAAATTTGCCCTGTAGTTTCAGAGATATCGTTGAAGTTTAAAAAGAACAATTTCAAAAATTAATTAAAAATCACTTGATTTCAAGTCACGTGCTTTTAAAATCACACGTGTGATTTTGTGGGGTTCTGACAACCTAGTGGGGATCCTACAACCTAGTTCCCATTATGTCTAGGCCATTCGGAAGCCCATTTTCAGCAGACAGAGCGGCAGACAGTCAGAGGGACATCGTTAAATCAACGTCGCTACTCATAAGAACCCAGAATATATATACTTTATGACAACTTGAATACACCCTTTTCCACCTGTGGTGAAGGGTATATAAATCTGTCTTAATACTTCGGACGTGTGGAATGTAACAGCAAAGTAATCACATTTCTTTCTAACACAATCATATAGTTTGGTTTTTTTGACAGCTGAGTTAAGTTTTTTTTGTTTCCTTTCAATTCTAGTAAAATGTCAAAATTTTCCATTCTGAAACTCTCGTATCGTAAAGCACAACTGATTTAGGGCTAGCTGAGTTAAGAGTATTTTGTGATAATTTCAAGTGTTACAAAAGTAATGACAAATTAAATATGCATAGCCTTTTTTTTTTTTTTTTTTTTTTTTTTTTTTTGGAGTACACTATAAGAGAATGTTCACTTTTCTTTTTAAAAAATAATTGATTGCCAATAAAATTTTTCGTATTTTTAGAATCTCTTTTTGGATATTTGCACACCCGGCAGTGTCACTTTTCTAAAATCTTATTTAGAAAGACTTAAAACGTTTCTAAATAGCTGTCATAAACCATTCAGCCAATAGGCATTTTCTTTATGGCCAGACAAGCCAGACACAGCTAAAGATTAACACTAAAAATGTAAATAAATTTTGCCAAGAAAATTGTAAGAACTAAACGAAATCTTTTAGCATTTTCAAAAGAAGTGTTAAGAGATTTTGAGTTTTAAAGAAAGTAAAGTTTTACAAAAAAAAAATTCTTGACTAATAACTTTATTTTTAGCTACAAGTATTTAAAAAAGAATGGTTCTAAGTAGTATTTGTTTAAGAAATTCTTTCAATATACAACATATACTAGTATAAGACTTTCAAGAAAAAATAAATCTGGTTGATGTCTGATAATGAAAGTATTTTACTACTTTTCTAATTTTAGTTTTAAAGCATTATTTTTTATGTAAAGATCTTTAAAATACGAAAGAAAAAAATTCTTTAAGCTTATCGTATGTCATAAAATTGTTATGGTTTTTTCATATTTTTAAAGCCATAAAATGATCATAAAGAACATTTAATAATTATTATGATCATAATGATGATAAACAAAAGAACTTTGAACTTTTGTTTAATATTCTCTTTACGACTTATGTAAAATGGTATATAAATTGTAAAATAGAACATAAGGGAAATTTTATAATTTTTTTTCTTTAAATAATGATCCTGATCAATGAATAGAATAATTGTGATTATAATGATGAGTTTTGTTAAGCAAAATTAAAGAAACTGAAAAAAGTTTAACGGTTTCAGATAATTTGAAGAATTTTGTTTGTAATTTCATTAAAAAAAAACTATCAGATTTAAAAACCTAAACAAAGTATGTTAACGAATTTAAAAGTCTTAAAAACAAAATGACGCACGGCAGCCAGACTTAAGTTCAATTCAAGAAAATAGAAAAACTTACAAACGCAAGAAGTTATTAAACATTTTTGTTGTTGGGATTTGCTACCGATTCTGTTCATATACCTACTTCATTTACTTACCCCCATATTCATAAAAAAATAAAACATGTTTATAAAAGTTTTAATAAACAAGTTTTCACAGAAAATTCATTTCATAAGCCATTTACAAACCTGTTTTATTTTTTATGAATAACGTTGTTTATATATAAGAAATTTAGCAAAATTCTTTCATATCAAATTATTATTCTTACTAGAGACGTAGCCGACGTAGGATTGCAGATATATCGATATCGGCGATATTTTGCTGTCTATAGGACGATAATTCTTAAGTTCTTTGTAGAGATTTTTGAACAAATAATTTAATTTTCAAAGCTTACTTTTTGCATAGCAACTAAGAGCAATATAACACATAAAAAAAACGGAGGATAAAATCAAAACAGAATAATCACCTCTATTGTGAAAGTCGACGTCGACATGAGTCGACGGCTCCGGAATAGTAATTGTATTTTCTGAGTCGTTATTGAAAATAATCGATTACTATTGACAGTCACTTGATATTTTCTAAGTAGAATTGTCTCTTCTGTTTTAGTCGACAGGAAATTTTGCGACGACTCAAATGAAAGTTAAAAAAAATTTAAGTAGAATGTAAACATTTTTATTAAATGCGTTAAAATAAAGCTTTGGGCACAAATGTTATTAGGAAATTAAACGCGAAAAATCGGAAAAATTTGTTGACTTATCAAAAGTTCGGTAAAAATTCCAAATAGCGGAAATTCGCAAAAATTTTCTAACAGCGGTATGATAGCAAAGTCTTATACATATATATATTAATAATCGTTAAAGCTATAAAGAATCAGAAAACTTGCAGTAAAAAACAACTCTTATCGCGAACATAGCAAAAATTCGCGAACAATTCAAAATCGGAAAAAAAAACTCTGAAATTAATTTCAAATCGCTAAATCGGTATAAAAAAAACAAAATGTCGGAAAATAGCATAAAATCGTAAAAAATAGCTTTAATGATAAAGAACAAAAATAATAGAAAAATAATTGGAGATGGGATTTTTTTTGTGTCTGATTTTCGATAACTAGTCGACGTCGACAAAACTTTCTTATAAAATACTAAATTAACGTCGAAGTGATGTAGTCGTCGACTTGCTGTGACAATAAATAAAAATTAATGTCGACGTCGACAAAGGCTTACATAATAGGGGGAAAAGAAATTGTTTCCTTAATTTTTTTAACTGGAGGTCCACACCACTCCGTAAATGGGTTGATGCGTTTATGCATCTATTAAAACAGTAGAATCAGTATAAAATTTTATTGACATGTGTAACTTGTCACACACGAAGAATACATATTTTAGTCGAAGGAATGAAGTAGAATTACTCTCTACTTTTACATGCTTCTTGAAAAAAAGATCAAAAAATGCATAGAACACGTGGTGTGGATCTCCAGCTATAGTCGTTTTGTTTTGCAATATTTTAGTGAAATGCTCTCTAATTGCTAAACTTGTATGTATTTATATGTTTTAAGAATAAAAACATTATGCTGAAAATAAAGTGTTACTTCAAGGAAGAGGCTACAAAATCCATTAGAAAGGCTACGGCTACATTCTCTGACGCTAGTGGAATAGCGTCAGACAATGTTATCAGTCTTCGAATAATACTAGAAAATATAAAAAATGAAAAACACTAAAATGCTTAACAGTTTAGAGTTCCAAAGCTTTGCGACTAATTTAGCATTAGCGGTGAATGAAAGATTTGAGGGCTTAGATATTCGTGTATCCTATTGTTTCAAATATTTCAAAGACAATCGACTTCAATCATATCGCAAACAACGTCGTATTGAGCTTCTTAATATGGCTCTGCATTCCGAAAGTGCAAAAGACACGGTCACACTTACACCTAGTAAAAATTCTGACACGTCTACGAGAACTGGTCTTTGGAGCGTTTTTAAAGAATTTTAAGGAAGCCCGCGGAGAATGAGCATAGTAAGCTGTGGTTCTACTAAAGAAGAAGTCGAGAGATACCAGAGATCTACTTATATTTCTCGAGACGCAGATCCGATTGTTTATTGGCGCAGTGGCAAGTTATACTCAAACTTGATGAAATTTCCACTGCAGATCTGTTTCAAACAGATGAGCGAAATCGTCTATCTCCACAAAAGTTGAGATTATGTACTTTGTTTTTAAAACAAATCTGTTGTTTGTTTATATCAATTTTAAGTATTAATAATCCCCTACACTGTAATTTTGTATAAAAAATAATTAATTCTACTTGAATTTCGTTAATTGTATCTTGAATTCAATATTCGTATCTTAAGTATGGTATAGGTATAGTATCGGCAAAAAGGCGTATCGTTACGTCCCTAATTTTTACCCCTCAAATACAAAAGTTCATTGTGCTTTTTCAAATCATTTCACATACAATTCTATGACATTGAAGAGTATTTATCAAAACATGTTTTGTTCAAATTCTATTTATTTAATTACCGTGTGTATCAAGCTTGAACATCTTTAACTAACGGTATTTATTTTATAAGATCATTTAAAAATACGCAAAAAAAAATCTTAAATGTAACAAATTGGTAGATATGTACTTTTGATATATTTCAACCATAACGAAGTAACAGAACAAAGCCCTCCTGCTTTCAGCGTCATTATTTTTTATTTGCTGTTCATAATTCTTAAAAAAAATAACTTAAGTAATACAAAGCTCGTCATAGTTATTTAAAGAGTTGAAAAATGTTTTCACGCGTTAAATGATGGTCAATGATCAACAAACAATATCATCATTTTCTTAAAAAAAAAAAAAAAAAAATTATTGGCTTTGAAATTTTATTGAGTTTAAAGTTGTTAAAGGTTTGGGAAATTATAATACGGAATGAGTAGACACAATTTTTTTAAGTGCATTAAAGTTTGAATTTTAAATGGTTAAATTTTTTTTTTATAACTGATCAAAGAAAAATATTGATTTTAGGGCAAATAAATTTTTCTTTTGTAAATTTAACTCGAGAATTTAAGATTTTTTTATTCTAGATGAAAATAATAAATTTGGCTATAAAAGCTTTTTAGTCTGCTGTTTACCTTAAAATCTCATTGTTCCATATTTATTTAATAACGTAAAATTTTAACTAATTGATTAAAATTCTTTTTTTAAAGCTTTACACTTTTCCATTTCCTAAGTTATTACGGCGAATTTCTTATTATTCATCTTACATTTCTACAGAAATTCCTTTAAATTTACAAATATTCGTAATTTTGCAAGATTAAAAAACATGCTTTACATCCCATCTCCTGCTTAAACACAACTTAAGAGGATCAGGCCCAGGGCTGCCAGATAAAATTGGGAAAAAATCGTCAATTTTCTGAGAATAAATAAAAAATTCGTCTTTTTCTGTTTAAAAAATCGTCAAAAAAATCGGACAATTTTAATTTAGATTTTAAACAAAGTTTGTTCGATTTTTATTTAAAACCAAGCAAACAAAAACATATTATATACATACATTCATGTATTCCCGTATGTTCATGAAATTGTTTGTTAAGGAAAATTTTCATAAAAAATTTGTTTTGTAAACCTTTAATTACTATATTATAATAATCTAAGATTTTTTTCAGTCTTAAGAATAAAAGATAATTTGTATACCGTTCATCATAGAGGGTATATATACAAGTTCGTTTTTATATAAGTTTGTCATTCCTTTTGTAATTGCTACAATATTAACGTTAGGCCCTATAAAGTATATATGTATATTCTGAGTCCTTATGAATAGCAAAGTTGGCTTAACGATGTCAATCTAACCATGTGTTTGTTGAAATGGGATTTCCGAAGACTCGTATATAAACATTGCTATACATTTATATTAGATACATATATTACAGAATAGAGTGCTATTATATTTCAGCCAGATTGGTCTACAAATGCCTAAGATATGAACAAAAAACCACGTCTGCCTGTAATTTATACCCATAAATCTCTCATTTTGACCTGTAAACCTTAACTTCTTTATGTCTTCGTTTAATTAATTATTATTTTTTCTTTTTTACCTGAAATATTCTTTCTTCGCGAAATTATAGTTTTGTCACGATGGCACCCATATAAGCTAGGAAGATAAAATTTGGCTTAAAAAAGTTTTATATAATAAATGTTAAAAATGAGCCAAATTAGTCCATAACTTCACCTGCTCCTTACACGAGTGAACTCTCAATCTCAAAATCAAGATTTTGGTACGAGTTTTAACTTAAATTGACTTGACTCAAAATTTAGCTTTAACCGATAAAATTTTTTATGGAAAATAACAAAAATGTTTTTTTTCTGTGCTGCCTAATAACAAACATCAAAAGATTTAAAATTGTCTTATTTTGAAGACTGAATAAAATCGTCACTTTTTAGAAAAATATCAGCAAATCGTCACTTTGCTAATTTCGGAACCTAAAATCGTCAAAATGACGATAAATCGTCAATTCTGGCAGCCCTGATCAGGCCATAAACGCACAACACAAAATAAACAAAGAAAATGAGAGAGCGTGTAAACAACAGAAATGGGATTTATTTATTAATTTAAGTTTTGCTTGCTTTAACCGGCTGACCAGTCATTGCTAACAGATATTTTACATAGAAATTAAACAGTGTTTGAACTTTTTAAAAGAAAATAATAAAAGAAGTAAAAATATATAGAAAATAAAATAATTAGAAACGTTAACTAAAAGTTTATTTATAATTTTAGAGTAAAGGTCTGAAAACTTCAAAAATTTTTACAAGGTCAATGAAAATTTTTTTATTTCAACAAAAAGTAAACGATATTAATTGTAAAACATTTTTCTTTAGGCAAAGCAATTGTAAAGTATTAACCCCCTCAGCTGTCCGCTTCAAACTGATTGATGAGTATGGTCAAATTAAGAACTTCAACAAACACCTTCATCATAACGGAATAAAAAAAAAACTCAAAATCTTTTTTAATCTAAAAACAAGAATAAAAGCAACAATTTAAAGAAAATCTTGCATATAAAAAAAAAAAAAAAATTCGTATGATATTTGAACTACAAACAATGAAAATAAAAACCAAGTCAAGATCATCTATTCAGCCATCCATTGTGTAGCCATTAATAGCATTAACGTATCTAACAAACAGAATATATTAGATCTATATACAGAATTGTAATTCATAATAACGAGGGCGGATCAAAAAAAAACTGTTACTTATAGAATAGAGAAAAGTTGTTCAAGAAAACAAATAAAATAGTTTTTATTATTTGTTTCAAACACAAATAGCAAACAATATTCTAACTTATTTTAACCGAGCCATAGTAACGTAGACATTCAGCTTGTTTAAAAAAAATAGTGGAGAATTTGCTCTGCGGATATCGAACCCGCAACCCACCTACTTAAACACTAGCTCACTATCAACTAGTTTACCAGGGCACTCTTCGCAATATAAAGGCTTTTTTTTGACACATACAATTTACCCTTTTGCAGATAATTGTAGAATAGAAAATGGTTACTGCGGTCATAACTTGTTTGAATTAAATTTTAATTAACGTATATACATGTGTGAACCTGTTCTAGTATTGTAAATATTTTTAAGCCCCTTATGCCCGTATTCATAAAAATATATAAAACTTAATAAAGGTTTACAAAACAAATTTCCTATGAAAATTTTGCTTACTAAACGTTTATTAAATTTAATAATCTTTTATGAATACAGGGGATAAAGTCCAAATAAAGTGATATCTCAGGATGCTTTTTAGTTGCTTAGAGATTTCATTGTCTTCATTCTACCGAAACATTTCTTTGGATTTGAAAACAGAAATATTCACTGAAATCTAAGTATTTTAATGGCAATTATGTACTTTTTTTCTTGACGAAATCGTTGTTTAATAACTTGTAGAAGTAAGTTTTATGATCGAGAGTGGATTTTAATACGGTTTGATGGTAGGCAGTTTTTGACCTAGATCTCCTTCGGGATTCGCTTGCTTGGAGAAACCGAAGGCTGCTTGGTACCTTTTTTTATCCATTTACCATTCACCTTTATAAATCTTAACTGTGTTGCAGGTAAAAACGTGATCAAAATTCTTTCACTTTGCTATCGGTTATTTTATGTATTTTAAGAAATTTTTGACTAAGGTGATTAGACGTTCAGAACATTTGTCTTTATACACCCAGTAAATCACTGGCTTTTCACTTGCTTTCCTTGAATGCCAAGACGACCCACGGATTGTGGTTCCTAAGGGTGCACCTTCCTCAAGCTGCTGCCGTTACGTTATCTTTTCTGAGAATTATAATTGGAAAATCGCTTCAAGGGCAAACAGTGGGATCAAGTAACATTAAACGCAAAAATCTAAATTTCTTAATTGGTCTTGGATTGGTTGTTGGTAGTGTCCGACCGATTAATGGGCTTCGAATAAGCCAAAAATTTATAATTAGCCAATAATCGGTATTAAGCATTAATTTGGCTGAACTTTGCTGCTGTCTGAACTTTTCTAATACCGTTATATGCAAATGTTACAAACAAAACCATGCAAAAATAATCAACTACAAACCTTTTCTAAATTTGGCTGCACACAAAAAATTACAAATTGTCTCTAATCACCAAATTCATACCAAATTCATAGTATTAAGCAAACAATTCGTTGATTTTGCACCTATTACCAAAATGATTATATTGATTACTTAAAATTTAAAAAATGGAATATTGTGAATATTTTTTTTTTCAATATTTAATTTTAATTAAAAAAATGATGAAATAACGTTGTCGATTCAACCAATGTGTTAATTGATTTAATTAAAAATATCTCTGGCAATTCCTTACAACAATTTTACAAGTTTAAATTATTTTATTTTAAACGAAAAAATCAATTAGGATTTTTTGTTACTTAATTAATATTTTAATTCAAAATTTATATCAAAAGACTCAAATTTTAATTAAATCAGAATTAAATTTTTAACTTTCTTTCAACTAAAAAAATAATTGATTAAATTATTACATTAATTGAATTGAAATACAAGCAATTTTTTAATTGATAAAAAAAACTGCAGATAATTTTTTTTTTTTTTTTTTTTATGTGGAAAATTATATTTTTTCTAAAACAATTTAATAAAAAGAAAAAACAATAATTGATTTAAAAAACTTCAAAGTTTTTTCTTGCTGTGAATTTGGATAAGTAAAGCTCGGCTTCGGTCGGACACTTTTGACCCGCAATTGAATAGATATGGTCCTCAAAAATACATTGTTTTCATCCAGTGTAAAGAGCATATATGTGTGCCCTGATCAGCTGTTAAATATAAAGTTGAGGTGAATCAGATGTCTTTCAACAGATGATATGTGACTGGAATTTCCAGAGGTCCAGTAATTTTTGACCCACCATCGTCTTACTCAGAGCTATATTTAAGCTCAGATATTTTATATTTTAAAGTGTGTTTTCTTGTTTTTAAACTTATTAAATAGAAAAAATATTTTTCAAAAAAAAAAACCACAAACACCTTCACATTTATTAACACTCAGAATTTGCAAAATTATAATAGAAGACAAATATCAGCAACTAACATCAGGTACATTGTAGTCAATTTTGAGCTTAATTTAATATTCATTTGAAGGTTAAGTTGAATAACACAAAAAAAAATAATTAACGGCTTTTTTTTATTTTTAATTTTAAATGAGCAACAAAGAAAAGATCTTAGATTTCGTTAACATTAATGTTAATTGCAAGAATGTTAATAAGATATTATGAAAATGAATATCTCTACATAGATGAAAACATTTTAAGTCGTGTTGAACGTTTTTGTAGCAAGCAGTTTGACAAATGGTTAGTTTGACAATCAAAGAAACATTTCAAAATTTTTACAACAAAGAAAAATCTTTAAAAAATATTAAAGAAAACTTTATGAATTCATAAAATTTCCCTACCTAGAGAAACTCTAACATTAGACCTCAATCACGGACGCAATTGTTTAGAAACAATTTGAAAAATAATATTTAACAAAATAACTCATCTTACAAACCAAAAACAATCTTACAAATCTTGGCAAACCCACTTACAACAACAATAAACTTTCTTATGAAAATTTAGACAAAACTTTTAATATTTTTTTTTTTATATTTAATTTTTTTTAAAGCTGTGAAATACTTTCTCAAAAAAACGCACAAAAGAAGAAAAATAATGGTTTAAAATCACACATTCATATTTACTTCTCTTCTTTCTTGCCATCTTTCTCGAGTGTTATTACAAACGTACTTCATGCCTTATTGCTGTCAACCAACTGATATTTGCAGCCACGATTAAAGCGGATGCTTTTGGCATGACTTGGATAAGAAAAATCTCTACTCCACTACTTTGCTTTTTAAGAAAATGATGAACGAGACATGAAAGACGCAAAGAGAATGCCAATGAATTGTTGGTTGGCTAATAGTGATGCTGTACTGATGATCGTTATTATGGCAAATAAATAAAAAAAACTCTAGATATTTTCACCCATAAGCCTCATTTTTAAGCATAAATTTTGATATGCTCGCACAATTGGAAAATGCTGTTTTGGAAAATGTGCATTAGCAACTTTGATTTTTATTTCTTCCTAATGCATGAGTAAAAAAAATTGTTGGTTGTATGTGTTTGTTGTAGGAGAGGAAAATTTTTAAGTGAGAGTTCGCGACTTAAGTGAGCTCTATTACGTACTCTCCTTAATACTAGATAGAAGATTTTTAAAATTAGGAATTTAAGTAAAAATCAACGTAAAAATCGTTTTAAGAATCGTTTTATACTTGAAAAGTTCCCCTCCGCAATTCAACGGGTGGATGAGAAAGTTCTGAATACAAAGATTCTGAATGCGTAATTTCTTTGCTTTGAACTTCTCATCAAATCCGCAACAGGAATAAAATAGATATAACCGAATTATAATTTCTTGTTTGTATGTGTGAAACCCAATATGAATGGTTCTGTTATTGAGCTTAAGGGCGGTCCAAATAAAACCAATTTTAAATACGTATAACTTTTTTATTTTGTAATATAATTGTTTTGTATTTTGCGGCTTAAAACTGAATTCTTGAAAATTTATAAGAAAAACAAGGACGAAGGCGTTCTTAATTTTATATTTATTAATATATAAATTTATTTTAAAATAAATAAAATAAATAAAATAAATAAAATAAATAAAATAAATAAAATAAATAAAATAAATAAAATAAATAAAATAAATAAAATAAATAAAATAAATAAAATAAATAAAATAAATAAAATAAATAAAATAAATAAAATAAATAAAATAAATAAAATAAATAAAATAAATAAAATAAATAAAATAAATAAAATAAATAAAATAAATAAAATAAATAAAATAAATAAAATAAATAAAATAAATAAAATAAATAAAATAAATAAAATAAATAAAATAAATAAAATAAATAAAATAAATAAAATAAATAAAATAAATAAAATAAATAAAATAAATAAAATAAATAAAATAAATAAAATAAATAAAATAAATAAAATAAATAAAATAAATAAAATAAATAAAATAAATAAAATAAATAAAATAAATAAAATAAATAAAATAAATAAAATAAATAAAATAAATAAAATAAATAAAATAAATAATATAAATAAAATAAATAAAATAAATAAAATAAATAAAATAAATAAAATAAATAAAATAAATAAAATAAATAAAATAAATAAAATAAATAAAATAAATAAAATAAATAAAATAAATAAAATAAATAAAATAAATAAAATAAATAAAATAAATAAAATAAATAAAATAAATAAAATAAATAAAATAAATAAAATAAATAAAATAAATAAAATAAATAAAATAAATAAAATAAATAAAATAAATAAAATAAATAAAATAAATAAAATAAATAAAATAAATAAAATAAATAAAATAAATAAAATAAATAAAATAAATAAAATAAATAAAATAAATAAAATAAATAAAACAAATAAAATAAATAAAATAAATCAAATAAATAAATAAAATAAGGAATACAAGCCGTACACAACAACACGTTTAAATTATCGAATTTTTTGTTAACGATCAATTGTTATGACACAGCGAAAATGTCGTCAAGATCAGCTCCCACAGCCTTTATGATTAGGAATTAAGACTAACATTTTGAGAAACGGTGTTCAGTGGCCAACCGTCCTGGAAGAGTTGCTCAACGAAATATTTGCATTGAAGGGTATGTGGAAGCTGTGCGACAGAGTGTTGAAATTGATCTCAACTTGACGTCGTTCGGCCAATTGGGTACTTCCAGAACAATATTGAAGAAAATTTTAAATTTAAGTCTTAAGATGCATCCATAAAATATTTAAATTGTGCAAGCACTGCTATCACAAGACCCCCAACAACGACTACAAAAGGTCTGATTTGGGCCTCCCTGTAAAATTTATGTGAGAACAAATGCAGAATTAAAATGAATACGTAGTACCGCATTTCATGTTTCCGGGTCAAGAGTGGATTTGATCAGAAATGAGAAAATTGTCGAAATAAGAGAAGGACTAAATATTTGTTTCTTTCCATGATCGCAAAAATTTAGAGTGAAATGTTTATTTTTCTGCTCAATTTTCCATCATTTCTTGTGGTTTTGGTTTGGAGTTGGAAAAACCGAAATTTGTATCATGTTATGCTGTGTTCGCACGGCATGTTGAATTGCGTTGTTCGATCTTTGAATTACGAATGCGAATTATGCTGTTCGCACGGCATATTCATAATTCAACAATTCTTCTTCTTTCATTTATGAACATTGTTTTGCTTTGAAAATGAATGCAAAAGCAATTAACAATTTAAAATTTCTCATTATTTTATCAATTCCTATTTTGTAAAATAATTTTTTGTTTTAAATTTCACAAAAAACAACATTTTACAATTTTATGTTTCGAATTTTTTTTTGGCGGTCTTCGATAAAAATTAGAGATGACAAGGATTTGCTTGTAATTGTCATAGTAATTCAAAATAAATTACGTACTAATGAGATAATTCGCTCTCAATTTTTTCAATTACGAAAAAAGATGACGTGCGAACATGGCAATAAGCTTCGTTCACAATAGGCAGCAACATTTTCGCTGGTGTTCATAATAGAGCGACAATTTTTTTCGTAACCACACACATTTTCAGTTAAGAAGCCGTTTGCAAATTTTTCCGAGAACAAAATGACGTATTTATTATTATACATTTTGTTAAAATTTTTATTCAAAACAAAATAATATTTTTATAAACGTCATGAACAATTTCATACAAATTGTTGCTGAAGTAGAAGTAGACCCAACTTTTTAAAAAAAAACTTTAGTTACATTTTTGTTCGAAAAACGAAAGGAAAATATATAAAATACTCTGGGAAGAAATAAGATAGAAGAAAAAACGAAATTGTTGCTAGCATTGTGTACGAGGCTTTAGAATTGAAGAGGAGCAAACACATTCGGAAGTATGCATAGAATATAATTGTTTATTTTTTTAATGGAAACCGATTCCTCAAGAGAAACAGATGAAGTTTAGCTGATAAAACAGAAATAGACTTTTTGTAGGATCAAGTAGAAGAAGACTGAATGCAAAAGAGATTTAAAGGTTACTTGAATAAAACACAAGACCTTACAGGTGGAAGCGAAAAGCCTGCTGATCTTGACAATTCGAACCAATTTGTTTTGGTTTTACAATGTTTTCTTTAGAAATGATTGACATTTGAGCCGTAAATACTAACAATGCAATGCAAAAAAATATCTGTAGCAATAGAAAGCTTTTGTATTGTTGTAGTATTCCTGCCATCGTAATCACGAATTCGGGTATGTTCATAAATGCCTCACTGATTTAAAATGTTTATATACATATATATAATGCAATGAAGTAGATGTGGACCCAAAAATTTTCGTATTCTCGGCAGAAATAATATTCATACAATAAAAAAATTATTATTACTTTTTTATCGGCATTGAAAAAATGTTGCTTTTCTGATGCATCGCAGTGATGATAACGTACCCTTCGATGCGAACTAACCCTTCGTCTTGCACAAGACTGAGATTAGCATTTTCAGTTTAAATGCAAAAGCCATCGAATTTTTACGATTTAGATACGGCTTCTCCTTTTGGACGAATTTCTTAAAGGAAAAGATAACGGAACAAATTATTAAAGAATTAATCGGAAAGTGATCTTGAAACTTGAGGAATCTAAATGATATCAAAACCATCCAAGTTATCAAAAAAAAAAGCGTTAAAACATCAGTGCCACCAAAGACTGAAAACCCTTAATCCTCAAATTCGGAAAATTCAAATGGTATTGTTTAACTTTAATGGAGTAAAAGTACATCCTAGATACGAAATATATATGTTTAAGCGTGTTCTTTAGAAAAACTATTTATATGCGATAATCTTGTGGTTTTAGCGAATTTGATCAAAGAAATAAGGGCGCAAAGATCTTTAATAGTACGAGAAATTCGAATACAAAATAATTTTTTGTTGGACCTTTGCAATGCTACTACAGTTAACGAAAATCATCTGGACACTTCGAAAAATGTTTCAAGTGATAAAGTGAAATTGTTTAGACTATTAAATTTCACATGTGCCTTTCTTTTCCCTTCGAAATGTAATGAATAACAAACAAATTCCTTAGCACATTTCTTAAGTGTTACCAACTTTAACTGTAGCTTATGTTGCCACTCCAGTACAAGTATAAGCCGTTTTAAAAACACACAATTTTAAAAACGTCTAAAACGTAACATTATACACATACTGACTGACATAAAACACATACGTTGTTACATTTTAAATGCAAGTTAAAATAGAAAAGGCTAGACCGACAGACATACCAGCAATCTTCAGCAGCTGCTGGTTTAACCAGAAAAAAATTAAATAAAGACTACAAGGTTTCTTTTTTCTAAAATTTTTGCGTTGAAATAACAAAAAAAAAAAAACACCCATATGAACACGATGTAGAAGAAGCAGCCAGCATACGATTGACGTTACCAACTTCACATATTTTCAAAGGTCGTTTCAAGTGAGTTGAGTGAGCGAGTGAATGAGTTAGTAAGTGAGCGTGCAGCAAGCCAGTGAGGGAACATAAATATGTATATGAACAACTAAATATGTATTGCTGTAGCTTAAAGGCTACAAAACCAGGCAGCATCTGTTTAATGTTTCATACTTGTAATGATGGCTACGACGATGAAGCTCTATAAAGTCTGTTGAACTGTTCGTACGAATGAACGTAGTACAATATATAGTTAGTTGTTGTATTTATAACTCTTAAAAGTTGTTGTTACGTTTCAGTTTTTTTTTTTTTTTTTTATAAATATTTTTTCTAGTTTTGAAGTGCTCTAGTAATAATGTTTAAAGTTTTTAACCGGCCTTAAAGACAGAAAACCACTTCGCCGCTCTTTATCTATCACTGACAACTACGATTTTGTTTTGTTTTTATTTTTAATTTTCATTTTTTTTTTACTTTTAAATGAAGATTCTCTAAAAGTCAGTCATCTTTTGTTGTAAAGGCATGAAAAATTGTTTATACGTTTATTTGTGTGCTCGTCTGTCTTTCCTCTTCTTATAAATGAAACATGATAGAGAAGGAGGTAAAGTCAAAGGTGGACAATTAAAGTTGGGAATAGTATTAACACTAAAGTCTTTTAAATATTTTAATACATTGTAAAAGAGCATAATTTCGCCTGTAATACACCAAAGAAAAATTTTAGTAAATTAAAGATAAAGGCGATTTTTGCAAAAACAATTTTCTGAATGCTGACTTAAAGCTGAAATTCTCGACTCAAAAGAATAAAAATTTTGAATTTAAGCAACATGAAATAATGTAGTGTAGTCCCTCGATTTACGTCGCAATTGGTTCTGGAAAATGACGACGTACATCGAAACAACGTAAATCGAATTTAAACATGTTCATATGTGTTCTATAAAATGTATCTTTATAAAAAACATAAAGAAAGACTAATTTATAAACAAATAACAAAACAATTACAGAATTAAACAAGTTAGAAAGTATATTTAAAAACAAATATTCAAAAGTGTACCCTATTTGGGACCCGCAAGAAGAAATTATGTTGTTATGAGGTTAAGATGTAAAAGTTCTTTATGACGAATATTATTTAGATATTATTTTCATCTATATGAGATTAGTTTAAATCTTCAAATATGTACCACGTTTTGTCATTACATAGAATCTATCGTTTAAGTGTTTTTTTTTTTTTTGCTAAATTTTGTGTCAGTACCAACATTTATAAAAAAGATATTTTTGGAATAGTATTTGTGTGGGAACTTTGGTCAAATATGGACCAATTTCAATATAATTTTTTAAGATGATTTAAATTGCAATGAGATAATTTTGGAGAACATTTAAGCTAAATACCAACACAATAAGTGCGTTCATGGGTACAAATTCTCAATTCCGAAGATAGCCTTGTGTGGGGGCTATGTGAAATTATGAACCGAAGCTCACCATTTTCAAATGGCATGTATGCCAAATTTAATGAAATTATCTCCAAAATTACGAACTGTAATTTGCGTACAGTGTTTTCTATCACGGCCTGCAAGTCATCCGAACGAACGTATATCGTAAGATCGATTCAAAAAGTGATTCTTAGTCGATCGGAATACTACAAGTAGGGTCTAGGACCAATATGTTAAGGTGTTACAAACATTAGCACAAACGCATAATACCCTTTCCACTACATATTCAGCCCAATTATAAATAAAAATTCCCGGGGAGTTTTTTCCTTTCTTCCATTTTTCCTATTTAAATTCTGTTGTAAAAATGGGCAAAGGGAATAAATTTCCGGGAAATTTTTATTCATAACTGTGGTGATTTTGGTTTGTTGATCTCATATTTCTCTCCGTTGTGTTTGACAAGAGAAACAAAAATGTATCCATGTATAGATAGGAATAGCTACACACGCATGGATACCCCAAAAGAACATTTCAACTAAAAACTGTGATTCCCTGCTTTTTGCTTATAAAACATAAGCAAATGAGGCGACGTAAATCGAATGGCGACTGCAAATCGAGTTTAAAAGAGAGAAAAAATCTGAAGACGCAAATCGAATGGCGACGCAAATTAAATTTAGAAGTCACATAAGATTTGGCGACGCAAATCGAAACAACGTTAATCGAGGCGACGTAAATCAAGGGATTACTGTATAACTTTTTGCGAAAGGTAATCATTTTGAGTCTTCGAGCAAAGTGCATGACCTAAACATCCTATAAAGCTGATCTTAGCACATCCGATCTTACCTCTAACTACTAGCGGCCACCTTAGATTTTAAAAGCTGTTATAGGATTCCGCCTTTGGTATTCTTATCCTAACAAACACGGAGGTTTGATATCGAATTGAAAATGATTGAAATGAAATCTTTTCTCAAACGACAAACGTTTGAAAATGATTTGAAAATCATAGCATTCGCAACAAAAAGGGGAAATTATTTTCAAATTGCATTTATTTTCAACTTGCTTCTAACGTTATTCTCAAATGTTTTTCAAATATGAATTTTAATACAATGTGGAACATAGAGGAAAATAATTTCTTTTTTTTTTTATTTAAATTTCTTATTTAAAATTTTTTACTCAGAAATATATTTAATATTTTTTAGCAACAAATTAAAGTTTTTTAAAGGCGAATTCACTTCACGTAATATGTAACTATTCTTTAATTGTGTAACAGATTTAACTTTAATCGCCATTTTTTAATGTTTACATTTATTTTTCGCTTCAGTGCTGTCAAGTTTTTTTTTTTTTTTTTTTTTAGAATAACATTTGATAACAATTTGACATTAAATTGATAAAACATTGTATGTCAAATGTTAACATTCAAATCATTATAAATTTGAATTCAAATGTTAAAATCAAACAAACGTTTGAAAATTGCGTTTGATGCCAAATGATAGTCATTTCATATCAAGGGTTTGACTTCGTGTATGTTGGGATCTTCCGAATCTTGTTTATGATCTAAATACATCCATCCGGACTTCAATAGCGTTTGTTTTCGTTGTGTAAAGCAACTACTGGATTTCTCCTCTGGGTCGATTAAAATACCTGAACAGAGTTTAGAGGCTTCTCTTATACATGAACCAAATATAAGATCCTAAATAGGTACTGTCAACCGACTACCGACTGGTTTTTATGTTTAAAGCGACTGTAAAATACTTTAATTCGGTCGCTCCGAGACCCACGAGAAAAGCCAGAAGCTTTTTTTTCACAAGTCTGAGCCTAGATGTGACCTAAATTCTACCGTTTTTACGCACAACATCGTCTGTTCTGAATAAAAACTTTCCTTTCAGGGCATCGATGGAGTCCTTTGTAAATATTAAGGTCAGATATTTGGTCATATCATGGAGATCGAAATCACGTGAAATTGAAATCGAAAAATTTTAGAAAACTCCCGTATTCAAAGTTCATAAAAATATTTCCTTTTATATACCTCATACTTTGAGGACCACTTTCCTCTACTCAAACTACTTATGAAATCAGGAAAAGCTGCGTTCATTTTTACAAAAATTCAATTTATTCGTCGATTTTAATTTCACGTAAGTTCTAATACCATGACATGGCCGATTGGATTCCTAGTCTGAGCTTAAGCCTTATTGGAACCGTGGTTATATGGCTTAACGCACTCTTAAATTTAGAACTTCCAATTTGAGGGATTGTTTGCGGGGCTTTTAATATCAACCTACATTCTAATCTGCGGCCGTCTCCAGTGGAGTGACAGTAATAGGCTGATGTTCCAGAGCATGAGGGACTAATACAGAATAAGCTTAACAAATAGAAGAGATGGGTAACCTCATAAGAGGGACATTTATATTTCTCGTATTAAATTGTTAAAAATAACCGTCATATCAAACAAGAGCGGAAGCCGGAACGTTTTCTTCCGCTTAGCTTTAACGCTGGTATGTCATACCTAAGCAACACCGTCAACTTTGTATCACGAACAGTAGTGTTAACTTTTGTTTTATAATAAAAACCAAATATTATCATTAAAAAATAGAGATAAAACGCTAGATTGACATAAAATAGCTAAATTGTCATTACTTGCTAACAATGACGGCCAACTTCCAATTGCAAACCGTTGCCGCCCCGCTATTTCGGTTTTCTACATACACATTGTATGAGCATGAGAATTTTTGACAGCTGGAAAACGTTTTCCGCTCCTGTTTAGGTATGGTTGTAAGAGAGGAATGGCCAACTACAGAGTATGAACACAGGCGATCCTCATTTACCACTTGTAGAATAATAATCAGACATTTGTGGTCGTTTGTTTCCAGGCAAAACAAAATATTTTTGGTTTTTTAAAGCCATTATGTCAGGGAAATGTATGATTCTCCAAATTTCTGAAGGGTTACTTTTAGAAGCAGACACAAAGGAAGTTGATCTGTAAACCACCTCTCTAGTTAATAGATGTCCGAAGTAGATAAACGGATATATCTATTATTGGAAATAAAATGATTCAAGTTGGTTTCTTACGAAAAAGTATCAGCTTAATCACGAATATTCACAAGGAATTTTTTTCTAACGGAAAATAGTTTTCTCGAGGAAAAATCCTCCAATTATAAATTTCGAGGGTACAAAAAAATTAATAAGTAACAACGCCGAAGTTGTTTTTTTTTTTTTTGATATGGCTGTGGAAGTTAAAGTAAAATTAATTTATATTACAAATACTTTATTAAAAATTTATTTTATGACAGGATTATAGGTAACACCAACGGGCTTTACAGTCACAACTTTGACGTATGATTTTATTCCTTCTGTGTAATTTCTTTGGTGTTCTGCTACAGCCTTTTGCCATACTTAATTTTTTTTATTGATCAATTACTTTTAAGAATATTAATGACAGACATTTTTCCACTCAGTAGCACAATTATTTGGTGGCCCCATGTTGTTAAGCTCGTTTTCAGCATCCCTCCAAAAATCCTACAAACAGTTTTTAATAAGCTCACTTCTGTTTTGCAAGCGAATTTTTTTCAGAAAAAAGAAAGAAATTTCATGCAGAATTTGTACTTATAATTGGAGGAATGGGGAAAGAGGAAAATTTCCCGCGAAATTTGTATTCGTGATGGGGCTGTATGACTATCAGAAACAATTTTCGGTATTACGAAGAGTCAACTGACCTCCAAATAAACTTACCTTAATATACGAGCACTATCTTATAAAGATCACGAGTTGTGGAATTCATGTAATGATCTCTTAAATCGAAACAAATGTATTCAAAGGTCTCTAGTTGAAATATTCAAAGTCAAATTTTATTGTTTTAAGTTTTGGAAGACTTTGGATGCCACACTTTTTTTGCAAACTTGGAATTCAAATCTTTACTTCGATGACACTTCCTCTAGTCACATTATTTTAATAAATAAATTGTGTTATTCTTTTAGAAACTACAACAACAAATTTATTAAGATTTCACCAAAAATCTACCACTGTGCAACTCAATTTTATCAACTTATTTTTCCATAAGTTATTTCATTTAATTATTTATCTTATTCTTACAATTGTCTTGTCAAGTCTTAGTAAATACTAAAAACAAATAACACTACAATTTTTTTTTTTTTTTTTTTTTTTTTTTTTTTTCGAAATGTTTTTGTTTTTTCTTTTATCACAGTTAGAGAACAATTATTTGCGTTTTAGTGCAAGAATTCTATAAAAACTAGCGTTTGGTTGGAAAACGGACTTTGGTATATGCTCTAAATTATAAGATAGAAAAAAGTTCATTGAGTTGTACAAATATGGATTGAAAATAGATATAAAATAAAATAGATTACTTTTATTTATTTAACAAAATTCAGAAAAGTTTAAAAACCCCTTTAACAAAATTAAACAAATATGGAGCAAACATTTGCTGTATAACAGTTAATGTTTTCTTCATAATTGCAATATAAATATCAGAAAATTTTTAAATTATTACTTATTTCCAAAATTGTATAAAAGTTTAGAAAAAAATTAATAATATTGTTTAACCAATAACAGTTAATAATTTGGTATACATATAAACAAGACTGTCTAAAGAATTTCATGATTGCTTTAAATAAAACACTTTATAACAGTTTGACTATATGTTGAACACATAAAAATTTATAAAAAAATTATACAAGCTCTAGAACTTTTTTAAATAACTAAAATACTGTATATTAGTCTAAATAGATATACATAATTAAATCTGTAATTCATTCAATTGCCTTTTGGAAAACCTCTATAAATTTCGGAAAATGTTCAAATTAGATTATATATAACAATAATTTTAATTGTATAAGAGTTTTAATATGAATCAAAAATAATAAATGCTGATATACAATTAGTCAATTCACAAGGTATCCTAACACGTCATATTGTCAATAAGTCCTAGTATTTCACAATGGTTTAAAAATATTGTTGTTGGTTTGTTAACAAAAAGTGTCTTAAATAAATAGAACGTTGCTTGCTGTGTTTATTGTGCTGTCGTAATTAATCAGAAAAGTCCAGCGCTGAGCGGCTGAGCCGTACAACAATATTTTTAAACCATTGTGAAATATTAGGACATTTTGACAATATGACATGTTAGGATACCTTGTGAATTGACTAAATAACATTTCTACTTAAAATCTTTTAACATCTTTATTTTGTATAAGAGTTAAAAAATCATATAACAGTTTAAATGTTATGGAATAGCAGTACATAATAACATTTACTTAATAATCACTATTTTTT
The DNA here is from genome assembly GCA_943735925.1 of Pollenia amentaria. Classification (NCBI taxonomy): domain Eukaryota; kingdom Metazoa; phylum Arthropoda; class Insecta; order Diptera; family Polleniidae; genus Pollenia; species Pollenia amentaria. The sequence continues at coordinate 113,507,163 of OX031008.1, forward strand.
TCGAATGGAATAATTTATAAGATTTTGAGAATATCGTATAACAATGGCTAAGTAAATCAATAGCAATAATAACAAGAAAAAATAAAGTTCTTTTTCCAAAAAAAAAAAAAAAAAAAAAAAAAAAAAAAAATGTTTTAATAGACTTTTTCTATTAAACTCTATAAAACTGATTTCAACCTGTAAATCAGATTTATAGACCCTGTATAACAGTTAAAAATAAAGAACCAGTTTGCTAATTAATAATAAAATGACTTTCCGTAATTAAACTACATTTAAACATTTTAAAAATTTTGTACAAAGTGCTTATGAAAATAAATTATTCTACAAAACTCTTATACAAGCTCTAAAATATTTCAATATGATTCGACGCTAAATGATTTCGTACCAAAAGTTTAAATTTTAAGAAATACTGCTAAAAAAGATGTATAAGTCAATAACTTGCCTATTTAAAATCTCTTATACAAATTAATCTCACTCATAAAAATTAAAAAAATAATAAATTAATTTATTTGTCTTATAATTTTTTATATTATAAAAGCTTTAAAGATTGTATGATGTATTCATAAAAATATTTTTAATTTAAAAAAGGTTTATACAACAAATTTTCTATAGAAATTTTACTCAATAAACGTTTGTTAAATTTAATCATCGTTTATGAATATAAATAATATATCAGTTTTTAGTATGCTACATAAATTTTTTACTAGTCGGTATCATAAAGCTTAATACTTGCAACAAGAGTTTTCAGAACTGTGTAACAGTTCAATGTGAAGCTTCTTTTATTTATTGCAGAAAGGATAAAATTATAACTGTATATTTTTTTATAATAAACAAAAAATATAATGTATACCAGTTTTAGTATAGTATTATAAAAGTCTTAGGCTATGTTCACACTTATTAAATATTTGACTTCCTACACGTAACCACTAGTTTTATTAAAATATTTGCTTTTTCAAAACGTTTTGCTAGATCAAACATCATTTAATAGATTGTAAATAACATTGTAAAATTATCTTCTTATAAATCAAGTTTAGTAAATCAATAGTAATTGATAAAAATAAAGCTAAAGCTTGATCAATTTACTGGTCACGCTTTTTTGGATTTTTTCGTCAAATATTTGTTAGGTCTGAACATGCCTTTACTTGTGTCTTTAATTATTATTTTTATTGTTAAAGCAGTTTATATAAACTAAGGGATGGTATAAAATAAATTAATGAACTATAAGCAACAATTTAAACGTATAACTACTTCTTACTACTACATACTTAGAAGAGGATATCAAAAATTAATACTCTTCAATCAACTTTAAAACTTTATTTTGTTAAAATTATAATATTCGAGAGCATGTTTATTTCTAATATATACTTTCAGTCGATACTGAACGAATTGAAATTATTTTATCAGTGTTGTGAAAACTTTAATAAATGCTTAAAAACACGGAAAAAGTAATTTTGATCTGTTCAGTATCGACTGAAATAATTAGAACTAAAACTGTTTTCGAATCGAAAAATGCCAGAAAAAGGACCCAGTAGTTTCTGATACGTATAAATATTTTTATTTAGATATGGGCATAAAAGAAAACATAACACGAGTAGTTCTCCATTTAATGCAGTAATTGGAGTATAAGAGTTTTAATTTTCTTTTTTAAGTTACAAAATATTTACCGTTTTTCTTAATTCAAACAATTCTTCTTATACGTATAACAGTTTTTATGTACTTTATACTAATTTATGTTAGTAGTAAGAGAAATTTCTTTAGTTTTTTATTTTATCAATTTCTTTACAAATGCCTTCCAAAATAAAACAAGTCGAGACTAGACTTGTTAACAACAAATTTCTTTTGACTCATTTTTCAAATTTTAACCGCCAACAGCCAATAAACTTTTCTTCATTTTTCCTTTAACACAAAAATCACGGTCATGCAAACAATTTATATTATTATTGGTCATAGGAAAATTTAAAATCTGCAGCAGCAACAAATAAATATTAATCGTTTATATTTTATAAAACTAAACAAGAAAAAAATAATGGATTTTTTTTATTTAAAGTGTTTAGGGAAAACTTTGTTTGAAAAATATTGAAAAGAAAATAATAAAAGAGAAAATTTATTTAAAAACACGCCAAAAAAAATTTTTTTTTATATCACAAGATATTTGATTTTTTTCCATCTCGCCACCAGCCAGCCCAACAAACAAAGTCATGGCAACTTGAAAAAAGTTTTCCTTTTAAGAGTGACTGACTGACTTTCTGTCTGTTTGTCTTTCTGACTCTGTGAACAAAGAAACATTTTTTGTACATTATATGTCGGTCGGTCAATAACTTATGACAAACAATGACAGCATCCAGCAAAATACATTGTTGTTGCAACAACTAAAAATTAAATTTATGATTCTACAAGATGAGCTTTGTCAGTATAAGAGTGTTATTTTTACCGCATGTAACCTAGAGATTCTACCGGCCATTAGTTTTGTATGCGTTTATTTTATTCAATCTTGTCTACAAATTTACACACTGGCATTGAAGTGGAATTGTTAAAAACCACATCACAAATGCAACATTGTTGCTGCAACAATAAGTGGTAAAAGTGATTGAAAATTCAAGGCAGGAAATATTTGTTGAAAAAGGTAAAAAAAAAATATTAAAATTTTGCAAAGTTAATGGTGGATCAATTTTTTGGAGTTTGCGTGTTGAGCATAAGACACAATGGTACAATTTATAAGAAAAACAAATTAAAAGTGTTATACAAAGAACATACTTTTAAAAGCTTTTTTATAATTTAACGATAAATCATTATACGTGTAACTATAACATTTAAAAAAGTAGTATAAAAGTTTAATTGCACATATTAAACATTTTGATATCATTTATATAAACAATATAGCTTTTAGCCCTCTTAAAACTATTATACTGTTGAGTTTTGTACCGCAAACTTATATCAAAACCTATTTAAATAAAAAAAAAAATACTTTTATATGTATTAAATTTTAATTTTTTTAAATTCAGCTTGAAACTCTTATACTGCAAAGATTCGGCAGCTGTATAAATTCAATATCAGCACCTTAAGGCGGATTTTTGTGATGTTTATAGAATTTAAAACTTTCAATAAACCTTTTTTATCTAAAAAAAAAATATTAACTGGTGTATTAGATTTAAAAAGTTATAACAATTCTTTGTGATCTCTTATACAAAATATAACAGTTATTTTTTTTTTTATTTTTTTTTTTTTTTTTTTTTTTTTACAGCGGGTTTGATATTTCAAGTAGACATTTGAGAATTTAATTAAAAAGAATCAGTTTTAAATAAAATAAACTTTCAAAACTCTTATACAAATTAAAATATGTTTTTTTTTAATACTAACATTTAAAGAGTAACATTAATTGACTATGTACACGTTTAAGACTCTTATTCTGCCAAGAAATGAAAAGAAAATACTTGTAATAGCACTGTAGTTTATAATAGATGTTATCATTAGTTTAATATTACGCACTTAGAAACAGCTAAACTGCAAATTATTTAATCTCTATTACACATTTTCAAAATTGTTGTACCATTAACATAATTTTATTAGAACAAAAGCAACAAAAAATAGTCTTTTATTGCATAATTAATTCTAAGAATTAAAGCTATACCTTCTCAATTACTTATACACTAGTACAAGAGTTCAAAAGGGGAAAAACTGAGTTTAGTAATAAATGCAACACCTTTTACTTGAATTTTATCAATCGTTGTTGTTTGGCAAACCATTATACTTATCTAGGTAATTTTGAGCTAATCAAAATCTAATTTATGTATATGAATAGCAAGTACATATTAAACTACGTAAAAGAACTGTTTAAGCAAATTTTAATTACTGATAAAATACTCTTCAATATTTTAAATTGAAGTATAAGAGTATAAAAAATAGAAATAACTTCAATTAAACCTTATGATATCTTGAAAATATATATATTACCGAAAGAAATTTTAATTAAAACAAAACTGTTCAAATGCATTTTACAACAATATATAGTATACTTTGGTATCAAAGCTTTTTAAATAAAAAAAACAACGTTTTCAGAAAACTTTAAACTTTTAAAAAATCTCGATCGAGAATTATATTTTTATTAAATCTTATATTTGTAAAACAACGATATACAAATTTCAAACTGCTGCTTAAAACTGTATAAGAGTTTCAAAATTAAGATTTATTTTAATTGCTACAAAGAGATTAAGAGCGAAAACTTCTGAGCACCACCATATTTTGATAAATTTGTTTCCAATAATCCCACTGTTAAAAGTACCACTCTTGCAAATAAATCTGACAAAAAATATTGAAATATTGCATCTACGAAAATTTAACATTGAAAACAAAACCAAAACAATGAATAAATGTCATCAAGACACAAACATTGTAGTAGGAATGAAATTCTACACCAAGATTTTGTAAATGCAAGAAAATAATTTTTTCAAAAACCATAAATTTATTGCTGTAGTTGCACAGATTTTTTTGGATTTGTTCTATTTGTTAGTCTAAATTGTATAAATTTCTAAAACTAAAGCATAACATGGCTTTTTTGCGGTGTTTCTCTATTGATTTAATATGTTGTTACAACAAACGCTACTTGCAACAAATTTTACAGCCGCCAATAGACATTGACTTGATAAATATGTGTGCAAACGTATGACAAACGTTTTCTGAAAACCGCCGCTTTAAGACGACAATCTAAGCAACAATGTTTTTGGTTTTTTTTAAAGACCATTTATGCCGCTTTCAAAGACAAAATCAAGCTTTAAGGCTTGATGTCAAATACAACTAAGTTATTTTTTTGTCTTCTCTTTTTTCATCTTATAACATTTTTATGTCTCATTGTCTCTGTGCTAAACAAATCCTTAACATTTTTTCTAATAATTCTCATCACCAAGATCGTCATCATTTTAAATGGCGCCAAATTGTTTTCACTATTACAACAAAAAAAAAACAACTAAAGAGGGAGGACGGTTAGAGGAAAGCAAGGGAGTTGGTTGTAATCAACTAGACCGCAATAATTCCAATGATGCTGTTACTGCTGCTGACGCCGCCATGAAATTGACCAGCAACAACAACAGCAGAGTTTGACATAAAATCAGTTAAAACATGTTGTGTTTTTTTAAAAGTTGACTTATACTAAAAGTTAATTTTTCTTGAGGTTGTTGTTGTAGTTTATACTAGTTAGTTGTTGTAGCTTTTGCGGTTTAAGATTAAATGACAACAACAATAACTATTTAAAAATAAAATATATTTGTACACATTTTTTCTTTAGGCATTTTTTTTTTTTTTTTTTTTTTTTTTTTTTTTTTTTTTTTTTTTTTAAGCGTAAATAAGAGATTTTTTTTAACGTTTAGACATAAATATCAACGCTTAAAAAATTAAACAGATATGTATTTGTTGTCAGCTAATTGGAATTTGAGTGATTAATTTAGTTGAAGATAGAAATTAAACTCCTTGGGAACCGACAAAAATAATTGGTTGAAAAAAAATTAACGCGAAGGAAAATTTTAAAACTAAGAAAACTTCTTGTCGAAAGTTAAATAACAAACAAATTTTAAAGATAGTTACGAATGAAATAAAATATCATACGTATAACAGTTTCATTTAAATGCCCTATACTAATTTAAAACTGTTTAAAAATTTAAATATTTAATATTGTTAAACATTTCATGAAATATTCTTCAAAAAAATCTTATATTCTTCCAATATTTAAACTCTTATCCAAGAAAAAGTTCCTTTAAAAGCAAATGCAATGCGTCTACTTTTATGTATATACGGTCTTTTAATATTGATGGGTTTATTAATTATAGGCGTTTTAATGAACATATCTTTTTTTTGGGCTTTAATTGTGTATATGGGGCAATTTTTGGTATACAACGCCCAAGCGGGTAAACCGATGTAAATGAAATGTGGTATCACTATAGAAGAATATTCAGCCTGATAACGGTTGGCGTAAAAGTCTGTTTCTTTCTTTTTTAATATATTAAAGTTACACACAACCTGTTTTCTTTAATCTACTACAAAAAACGACTTAGGCTTTAACGAAAACGTTTAAACAACTGACATGTAATATACTTTGTTTTAAAGACGTCATGCAAATAGTCGAAACGATTACATATGTAATATTAAATTGTTATAGGAAAATCTTAAAACTCTTATACAAATAAAAAATTTTTAATCAAATATTCCAATTATGCAAACTTTTTTTAACATCAGTATTGTTTAACGTTACCATTAAAATTGTTTTATTCTTATACAAAATTTTTTATGTTATAACTGTTATACAAATTGAACAGTAATTTTAAAATCTTTAACTTGTTAATCTTATTTTCATTTTAGGTATAATTCGTTAATTTATTATAATTTTAAAGTTAAAATAAGTTAAGGATTTTATACAAAAGTTTAGAACTATTGTCTACAAAATTGTTATAAAAACTCTTATACCAACATTAAAACTCCTAAAAATTTTAATTTAATCAGTAAAACAATAATTTCTTACACATTTTATAATTGAGAGCCTGTTAATTAATAACTTATGTCGTATCCGATCAGGGTTGCCGTTCTTGGTCTTTTCCGACCAAATTTGGTAGGGCCCCCTATACTAATATAGGCGGCTAAGCATTATTTTGGTCGGCTTGAAAAAATGTACTATATTTGTTTTGAGAAATTAAGACCACTATAGCAAAGCAGATAAGAGCAAATCTTATATATTTTTATAAAACAAAAATTTTCTTTGATTGTTGATAAAACCTCGGATGTGGCGATGATGAATTACCTACATTCATATTACTTTAGTAGCACTTTACTTTGACGGTGTTAGTTTTATAAAGAAAAGTTTTGCCACAGATGCCGTTTCAATTTTTCTTCTCATAAAAACCTTTTTATCACCAATCAATATTCCTTTAAATTTTTTTATCAGATTGGCGATACTCAAGTCGATTTCAATATTAGAAATAATCATATTGATGTTTAAAATACATAAAAAATCCCAGCTCAAACGAGGATTTAGCAGGCAAACAAGATATATTAAATTTTATATTGATCTTCGTAATCAAATAAAATTTAAGTTTGACTTCAAGCGCGAAGATATTAAAATGTTATAAGTAATCACATCTTTTAAAGTGTTGGCTAAAGATGATTTGCCTATATAGTCCCTAATATTAAATTGTAGATACTTAAGCAGAAAGATCAAATACTAAGACTACTTTCAGAATATGCGAAATGTCTTTGTAACAATATTCGTATTTTCCCTTGGGGTCCCTTTGAAAGCTCCTATACGTTCAGACGTTACGTTTGATGTTGCAATTGTAGCTTTACATTTAAGCCTTTAATTCGAATTGGACTTCTCAAAAATTGTGTTTTTAAACAATTAAAAATTTATCGATTTCAATGGATTTTGGTAGGTTTTATATACAATTTTAGTCGAATAGAAAATATCGAAACAAAAATTTTGAAAAATAGACAAATTAAACTCTTATACATTCTTTTAAAGCTTGCTTTACTTACTTTCTAAAATTCTCTTTTTTTAGTTGCCTTTTAATAATTAAAAATATAATTAATAACATTAATAATAATATTTACATCATAAACTTACTTTAAATTTTTTATAAGTTTACGAACTTTCTATAAGTTCTTATACCAATTACTAATGAAACAAAGAAAAGAAGATAGCGCATTTAAATTTTAAAAACATTTTCTGCGCATGTACGTCATAATAGTAAATGAACCATACACTATCAAACAAACTCGTGTATGTGGTATGATGAATGTTTTTTTACATTTAAATCTCTTTATTACAGTGACCTTAAAATAACGTCACAATGAGAGTACAAAGTTAACAGACCTGCACAATACGCTATATTGTTTTCTTTGTTTCATTCCAATCACTTATACTTTTTTAAAAAAATCTCTTATACCAATATATTAACTCTAACAAATTAAAATATCGCCCTTAAATAGCCTGTATTATTAATTAGTTAAGGCCATATGAGATTTTCTAGTATTGACTCGAAATTCTAACACGTTCAAAACTTTCTTTACTTACTTTTTCTTTTAGAATTCCCATGAAAATCATATTAAACCGTTAAATTCTAAATAACTTACCTGAAATGAGAAAAGAAATCAAAAAATCAATTAATCATTTGTTTAAATAATAAGAAAGGCAATAATTTTAAAAAACAATTAAGTTTCAAATAAATATGAAACGCAAGAAATTAATAATGTTAGATAAATCATTGAAAGCTAATTCAATTTGAAATCAAAAAATGCCTAAAAAAATAATAACAAACCAATAAGTTTTTTAAAAAATAGTTTTAAAGAAAAAAAGGAATGCCCAAAGGCATTGACATAAATTTTTTAATACCAGAAGGAAATATATTTATAACAATAGATTTAAAAAAAATTGATTTATAAATAATGTTAAAGCTTTTATTAATATTAAAAATCTTTTGAATTGAATTGTTTAAAATAAAACTTTGCTAAATTTTAAAGAAAAGGTCTACGTTAACTTGACAAAGGAATTTTTTTTATTTATTTTGTATGTCATTTGTTAATTTTGTTATTATCAGTTAAAACTATTATTATATACATTTAATCAATTCCTAGACTTATGTTTAGAGTTATGTGGTTATGTTTATTCTTTTTTATGTTTATTTTATTATTTTTTATAATGCGTAAAATAAATAAGCAGAGGAAATAATTATAAGGTTAATAATAAAAAATAAGAATTTTATAAGCATTTTACCAAGTTTAAGATACAAATTTTTAACCGATTTAAAAATTTTGCCAAAAAATTTTTATATTGTTTATTTAAAAAACGAATTATTCCTTTTATACAGATTTAAGATAAAAGCGGAAAAACGGAATAGGGCTCAGGAAACTTCAGTCAATAGACCTGTTCAAGACGAGGTACCTATTTTACTTATGATCTTACCTAAGGTGCTTACAACACCGAGTAAATGAAATGTTTGTACGGAAACCCCCAACAACGCAGACGCAAATTCTAGTACATGATTGTCTGCTCTATGCATTGACCCTTCGTTTAGGAACCGGAATGAATTAAACTCAATTGCGAAGCAGCTTCAAATAAATAGCAACAGGGGCATCCGCAAGTAGGCTTAAATTCGCCCTTGCCCACCATTTTCCTGACATTCCTTACCGCGAGATATATGAAGCAGCCGTGCCAGTAACCACTCCAGGGTTCAGCTAACTTTTTGTTGGACTTCTGTTTTTTGAGGTGCCAGACATGTATCCTGTTAGCAAAATTCTCAAGACACACAATTCTTTAGTTCGTCACTTATCTCGAAGCGATAGAACGCTTAAAGCACGAAGCCAAGATAATATCTAACACACTGTTGCCAGGGTAAGAATCAAATAAGTTACGTTTTTCGTCAAAAGTTACATTTTGAAATAAATATTTTCTGAATAAATAGTAAATTTATGTGATTTAGGTCCGTTTTTACAACTCACCAATATCTTTTAAGTAAAATCAATAAAACTATTCGTCCAAATTTTTTTCTAAAAATTCTTAATAAAATGCCAAGTGCTAAATGAAAATTTTGTAGCTAAATAAAAATTTTTAATGCAAAAAAAAAATTTTTTTTTTTTAACGTTTATTTGACAAGAAATTTCTTAAAATGTAGACCATAAATATACAAATAGTAGTTAATATAACGTTATATACACTGTCCCGTGTTCGAGCACTCTAGTATATTTTCCATCAGAAAATCTAAGTTCTTTTTAGGAATATTGAAAAATTTATTTACTGGTATTAAAATACATATGTATAATATATTTGCAATTTTTAATGTGGAAAAAACAATTTAAAAAAACCACTTTAGTATTTAGATTTTTAATGCTAAATTTAGCTGCAAAAAAGCCAAAATGGCCACACTGATACTATGTCTAAAACTGAACCGAAGTTATAGCAAAATATATTTTATGAAATCAGTACATGAAATCTTTAATAAAATTTTTTTTTTTTTTTTTTTTGGTCTTCATATTTTTCAACATCACATTTCAAAAGTTGTATGTTTTGATGAATGCATTGATACAAATAAGGTTACCTTTACTAAACAGTTGCTCGCTGACAACACCAGTAGTTGGTGGTGCTGACAGATATTTCAGTACGTTTCAGTACTTAAATATACATATAAATGCTTATTGGCTTATTGACATAAATACGTTTTTTCTTATAGAGGATCCTTTCCTCATTTCTTCCACTTTAATGTGAGGAATAAAGTATTTCTTTTCACATAATTAATTTGTTTTCGTCTTTTTTCTTCCGATATTGCTTGCTTGTTTATCTTTTTCAGAAACAATATAATTTACCAAAACCGAATTTTGGAAAAAGTTTAAGTTGATTATTTTTGCATGGTTTTATAACATTTGCATAAAATGGTATAAAAAAGTTCGACCAAATCAATGCTGAACACCGATTACTGGCCGATTAGCAATTTTTGGCCGATACCGAAGCCAAAGCCGATTAATCGGTCGGACACTAGAAATTCTATTTCTTTTACTTTCTACATGAGGTACATTGTTATCTACATTTTTGACTTTTCTATAATACTGAACTTAGAACCACAAAATTATAGGTGCAGGGACCTGACAGAATGAAAACATATAAGATGCAAAATGTTGGTTATTTTTGTTTAAATTTAGAAACATAAACTTTCGTATATAAATATGTTTACGAATGAAACGGAGACGCTAACGAAGTAGCGAATACACATATTTTTCCGCAAAATCAAAGAAACATAAAAAAACTCAGAATGATCATCATTTGCCCCGTAGCTTTATATTGCCAAATATTTTAAAAGTTGGTCAAACGTTTGACTTCCATTATCAGTCGGGATGCGCATATGCCCGAAATCAATGCATCTCTGCCCCTGGAAGGTGAAGTTTTACTTAAAACGAATTAAGAAAAGCACATTTGTTTCGTTTCTTTTTTTTTAATATCCCACTGTGTCTCAACCGATTTTTGCGAGAATTCTTTACTTTTTTTCTTCTGTGTATGACCTGGTCGGTTTAAATGTTTAATTTGTTTTTTATGGTGGTCGTTCCCTCTTCTTATTATCCACCAAAAAAAAATGTGTACTTAATTTATTGATTTATATTATTGTTTTTAATTAAAATGCAAAACAATTAAGATATTATTCGGTTTAATATTTCTCCAGAAAAAATATTTTAACGTTTCTTTGACATTGTTTTGAGTTCAATTCAATATTTTAATGGAATTATTTCATTAAAACATTTTGCTTAAATCATTAACTGTAAATTGACTTTAAAAAAAAAAGAGCAATAATGAATTGAAATGGCGCCAAAAAATTTATGACGTTTTAGTTAATTAAAATTTGAAAATTTGTTTAAAGATTTCTTTTCGAATACTTGAAAAAAAGATAAATTTATTGTTTTAAATGGTTGAAAAAAAAAACGTTTTTAATAGGCTTGTTTTTGTAAACATTTTGTTTGTAATAAAAAAGAAGTTTAGGAGACATATTTATTTTTGTTGCTTTTTTTAAGTTTAATTTTGATTGAGCAAATATGTGTAACAAGAAGAGTTCGGCCTAAGGGAGGACTGTTTCTAGGTGCTGTTGCTATTCAACAGAAGCTGCTGGCATTTTTCAAAAAAGTGGAGGCTTCTAAACAAGGGGCGAGCGTATAATTTTACCGGATTATACACTCAAATGGCTGCATGGGTGTGATGTTGCCTAGGGATGGGCAAATTTAAAAAATATATCGATATATATCGTATCAATATTTTTTAAGAGTATCGATATTTATAAATTAAAAATATCGATGTATCGAAAGTATTAAGGATTTTTTTACCAAATTTAAAAACTTAATATACATATGTAAATATGCCAATACATATTTACATTTGTACAAGCATATTACATGTAATTCCATTCTAACTTTTTATTGTTTCCTTTAATTTAAAATTTACTGCCTTACAAAAACCAATTTAAAAATTTAAAAAATATGCGAACGAAGTTTTCGTTTGAAATCGAGAATACAAAAAAATTTTTATTTATTCGCCATATGAAATCTTAAAAAAAAAATTAATTGGAATTATATAATGACGGATTATATACTGCCGGTAAACGAAACTTGTGACACAGTAAACTGTGCAATATTTTATTTTTAATATATAAGAACATGCTCCAATAAAAAAAACTTAATATTTTTTTTTATTATGTACCTATTAGCATTCCAACTTTCATGAGTCTATTGCTGCTAATACGCCATAATTAAGGCGATTCTTTGCATAATTCTAGGGACCATTTCCAGAATATTTTTTCCGCGCTTATTTTTTTGTTGCTTAAAAAACCGAGACAAAACCGAATTGTGTAATCTATGAAAATGTACAATGGAAAAACGCCGTTATTTTCTTAATATTGGTTAAAAAATATATGATGCAATTCTTAAAAAACAAGAGTATTGTAAGCAGTTGAGCAACGGTTAAAATGTTTAATTTTATTATAAAGAAATCTTAAAATTATCGAATTCGATAGTCGTAGATAAATATCGATGTATCGATATATGGGTGTTTTTAATATCGGCGATATATATCGATTATAATTTTTTTAAATATCGATATTTTGATATATCGATATTTATTGCCCATCCCTAATGTTGCCTCTTACAATCGGGGGCGGTTGGTAAATACATAATTTGTCACCAATATGGATTGGATACATCAGGAGATTAGGCCAAATTGCAGGGGCTCATACAAATCCTTTTCACAATCGTTAGTTAGCTACTTAGTCGGTCGTAACATTACGAAAAAACTTTGCGGAATGAAACCATTTTTGTTTTAATGAACGGAATGGGAGTTTTCTGTATCTTAAAGGCCAAAAAACTATCAAAATATACTTTCTATCAATAAATAAATATGTTTTCTTCGGTTCCGTACGGAATTGTATTTTGTGACATGGCAGGTAGACCATAATTAAAAAAAAATTGGACAAAAATTCATTTGTTTCATCACGTTCAGCGGCACACTTTGAATTTTGTTTAAAATAATTTTTGACTAATCCTAGGACTAATTTCCCTTTTTGTTGTAATGTTGAATTTGCTCGATGCCACCTGCATTGTTTCACCATGATCCTATTCAGTCGTACGATTTGTCCAAAAAAATCGCATGTGCTTATAAGAAGTATTATAGTGTGACCTAAGCATTTAATTGATTGAGTGATTTTTTTGGACAAGTCATAAAATTATGGGTAGTATGCGATAAGGGATGCCAAATGGAAAATCCCGAATCCCGAAATCTCGGGATTTTTCGGGATTGATAAATCCCGAATCCCTGGATTTATTTTTATGAGTCCCGGGATTTTTAACATATCAACTTTTATGTACAAAAATTTTCGTTTTTTTTGAACTTTTACTCTCTTTCCAAAAATTTTTTTAAAAAATTGTATTTAAATTTATTTTTATTGCAAATAATTATTATTTTTGAGTTTAATTTTTGTTTTTGGAACACAGCGAGTATTTAAAATTTTCATTTTTTGCATGATTTATGACGACGATTTCTGGATTTTTGTATTTTGCTTAATAAAAAGCATTATTTTAAGTAGAAACGAAATTTGAAGATTCACATCTCACGCCTTTTTTACAATTACGTTTAGCAAGTTCAGCTTTGGCTTAAGACATAATACCAAAATAAAAATGTTTATTTTTATGCAAAATATAGAAATCATGAAATAATTGTTATATACGAGTATCAAGCAAAAAATAAAAATTATTCACGATCCAATTAAAGTATATTCGGAAACTAAAGAATAAAAGTTGATAAAATTATAACAATTAATATGAGCTTTATGAAATAGCTCATATTCCATCCGGTCCAATAATAATAAAAAAATTTCTTAAAAAACACGGTAAATAAAATAATTTTTTTTTTATAAATAAACACTATCTGACGTATTCATAAAAAAATTATTTAAACTCGAAATCTGTTTTAAGAAATTTTTGTTTAAAGATTTTGTTTTAATGAGGGACTACACTTTGCATTGTATTAATGTCGTCACAACTTAATTCACATTAAAAATTGAATTGCTGTCAAAAAACCGGAATGAATTGATCTAGAAAAACTAAGAGATACGTATATTTTTTTAAGCTTTTTTCTGAATCTGATCAGTTTGATCATGTGTGAGGCCAGTGTTATAAACATATGTATAAAATAAATTGTTTTGTTGTTTCATTTTTAAAAATTTATGTTACGTATATAAAACTTTTTGAATATTCAAAAAGTGTTATTTATTAAAAAAAAGTAGCATCTTAAAGAAACACATTGATCCCGAAAAATCCCGGAATCCCGAAAATCCCGGGATTTTCAAATATCAGTCCCGATTGGCATCCCTATATGCGGTCAGAGTTGCATTTTCTTGTAAATTTCACCGTCATATCATCTTTATTTATTAATTTTTTTTTGTTTTTTGCCGTAATGTGGCATTGACAACCAAGGTTATCAACTCGGCAGTTCAAAAAAAGGCTAGATTTTTAAAATTATTAAAAAAAAACTCCATTTTTAATTCAGGGGCTAAATATAAACTTAGCTTTTGAGCAAAATAAAGTCAGCGTTGACGGGTAAGCGGGCGAGTGAAGCGACAGCGGTTAGCCTCCGATTGCAAGCCGATCGGCTGGGTTCACTGGGTGTCAGCTGCCGGTTTGTAATCAAGTGTTGCATACGTCGAGTAAATATAAACTATTGGTTCTAAGCGTTGCATATTTGCAAAAGAGTACCATGTGTATTGCTGTATATTTTGTTAGTGTAGAGTTAAAATATCGTAGCATTTGCAAAATGGTATAGAATTTACTATAATCCCAAAAGTATACTATAGTTTTTACTGTACCGTTTTGCAAATGCTACGATGCAAGACCATTTGCACAAGATTGTGAATTGAGCTAATATGCATCAGCCATTTTTGTGATGCGTGTTTTAGATTTGTGTGCGCATCATCTGCTTTTTTTATGCTTTTTCGAACAGCTGACATTTGCAGTGATACCAGACAATGTTTTGACAAACGCGCTACGCATCAGATCATGCATTTCCATTACTATTGAAATCCGCAGAAAAAAAATGGAAGGACCAGTCGTACTCTTCGAAAACCTTCTGAAAAAATATGTGGTCATGCTCTTGACTATAACCCTGAGGAATCTCCACATTTAAAGAAGCTGACAAGAAGACAGTCAGCTCAGAACGTCCGTTAAGCAACATCGGTAGTCTAAAGGACCTAGCAACGAAAAGACAAAACGGAAGTTAACTTATAGATAGCCTATGTCCAATATAGAGACAGCCCGTAATCAACTTGATGATGAACAAGGCTTTATTATTATGATTAATAAAATATTTGTAATTAGAATAAGATTTCCTAGTTTCTTTTTAAAACACTTTCTTGTACATTCTGATTTTTTTTTTAAATAATTTATTACTATTTTAGACATTTAATTGAAATTATCTCATTCATCATTTTATCTTTTTATTTAAACATTGAATACAATAATTTACAATTTAAACTTGGCCTGGCTGGCCATAAAGTCATCTTCTTCTCAACGATATTATTATTTTAAAAAAAAAATTTATTTCCTTAAACAATTTTTTTATGCAGTTTTTTCTCAGGTCTTAATTTAAAATAAGATTAATGCTGGTGTCAACATTGACAAAAAAAAAATTTACACATCTTAAAGCAAATAATTTCAAGTTGAAAACTGCGAAAAGACATTGAACTTGACAATTCTGTTTCAGTTTTTTTTTCAGCAAAAAACAAATATTTTTAGTTTAAAAAGAGAGAAACAATAAAACACAAATTGCATATAAAAAAAAATCATTTACAGTAGAAGAGTTCGTTTAGTGACAAAAAAAAAAGAAGATTCGTATATGTACTTATAATTGGTTTTTAGGGGTACAGTACACAGAGGGAAAATCCGATATAAAAAAACCAAAATTGACACAAATCGTTGTCAAAAGCGAGCCAACTCCTTCTTCGTTCAATTTGATAACTGATAGTGTCAACATTTTTAACCTCCACGTTGTAATGGGTGTTTCAATTAGAGATACTTTTTTCAATAGCCTTTTTTAGACAGATCACGTGTGAGTCAAATGCTGTCATATTTTTTTTGTTTAGTATTGTTTGGCATTTCATAATGGAAAGACTTACGCCTGAACAACGTTTGCAAATCGTTCAACTTTATTACGAAAATTCAAGTTCTGTGAGGAATGTGTTTCGTGCACTTCGCTCAACTTATGGTCAACATAATCGGCCTACTGAGCGTACTTTTCGCAACATCATCACCCATTTTGAGACCCAGAAGAAAATATAGCGGCCGTAGCTGAGAGTGTACACGAAGACCGTGGAGAGTCGATTCGGCGCCGTTCGCAGCAACTCGGACCGTTATCGTGCCATGATAACCGACTATTTGATGCCTGAAATTGAAGCTTGTCATCTCATCGACATTTCGTTTCAGCAAGACGGCGCCACTTCCCACACATCGCATCAATCCATGGATTTATTTAGAGAACATTTCGGTGAGCACATAATTTCACGTTTTGGGCCGGTCGATTGGCCACCAAGATCGTGTGATATCACACCGTTAGACTTTTTCCTGTGGGGATATGTAAAGTCTAAAATTTATGCGGACAAACCCGCTTCGATTCAGGCCTTGGAGGAAAACATCACGCGTGTCATTCCCCAGTTACCAGTCGAAATGCTAGAACGAGTCATCGAAAATTCGACTCAAGGAATGGACCATCTGCGACGTAGCAACATTTGTTAACATAATCTTCAAAAAATAAATGCCAAAGAATGTTCTATCAAATGATAATAAACAATCCCCATTAAATTTGAATTTTCTGTGTTTTTTCTTTAAAAAGTAGGGAACCTCGAAATGGATCACGCTTTAGTTTTATTTCCATTTGGTCTTATTCTGACAATAATCTGTTAATATTTTATCACCATAATGGTGTCATTCCGACAACATATTAATTTTATTTTTGGCAACATTCAGTTGTCATTTCGACAACATATTATTCTGAGAGTAGGAAAGAATAACCATTAGCTGATATGTAAACAAACACAAGCATTTTTTAAATTGACGATGCTTCCGCGAAGTTTAAAATAGATAAATGTATTTGCACTGTTGTAGAGCACAATTGATTGATTTAAGCACTGCTTTAACTATTCATATAGACGTTTGGAAAGGCAGCCATTTCCATACTTTATATGTGAAATTTTTTTGACGTATTCATTGAGTCTAAAAGAGCCTCCCTTCCTGATTAGCATATTGCGGTAGACTGTGGGATGTCTTTCGACGAGGTTTTTTCCGCTCATTAACTAAATGTACTTCGTTAATAGATGCCCATTTATTTGAAGATCTTTAAACATTTTGTTCTTATAAGATTTCGAAAGATTAAAGTTAATGCCTCTATTACGGTTTACAAATTAACTTAGTTCATTTAACACTTAAAAATTTAACTTTACAACTGCTAGTGATGAATTGTTAAGTTGCAAAATTTCAAAGTTGAGTTGTAAACCGTAATAGCCATATACAACAGAACTAGAGTGGAGTTGTAAACCGTAATAGGGGCAAAAATCTTCCATTTAGTGGATATACCCATCGCTAAACGTTGCGCTCAATTTTGGAGTTACTTTTTCCCACGATCGATTTGTAATCAAACTAGTCTTGTCCTAATAAAGTGACTGGATAAAGTTTAAAGCGGTGGGCAAAACAAACATTTCGGAACTTTTTAATACTGCAGATTATAGTAGAAATTATTTTTCGGTGTATACTGTAATATGATTTTACTGAATTGTTTTGAGTATCCCATGGTTTTTCGAATTAGTCGCTGTATCTACCGCAAAAAGGTCACCTATACGATGGCATTCTCGAAAAACAAATACAAATTATATTATATCGTTAATTGAAGCACAGTCGCGAATAACGTTGTAAGTTACAAAATAATTATTTTTCAGGAGAGCAAACAAAAGTTTTTAACAGGCAGGATTATTTTTTTTTTTTAATTATTCTTTTTTAGATTATCAAAAATAATGACAATAAAAACTTTTATGCAAAATATCAAGAAAATCGAATTTTAAATGACATGCAAAATTGCAGTTTATAATTTTTTTTTAGTGGAAAAACGTTTCATATCCACAATCGCGATGTCATTTAAAACGTTTTTGCACTATGCAAGCAGCTTTTAAAACGTTATTCCACGTTACAAAACCATTTCATTTGTATCAATTTCTTTGTAACTTACAACGTTTTTCCACTGCCTGACTCGTTGTATTGCATTTTGACGGCATTAAGGTGCATATTATTTTGGGTGATTTGATGTTTAAACAGTGTAAGAGCGTTATGTTAACGATAATCTGCAAAAAAATAGTTTTTGCAAAAAGTGGCTTTTACAACGTTATTCGCGGCTTTGCTTCAATTACTGAGCTATAATAGCTTATAACTTTATCAAGTCCAGTGAAACAGAACAACAACTCTGGGTGGAGTCGAACTCGCAGCCCTCATACTATCAGCTAGCCTACCGGGGCGCTTTATTCCCGAAAAAACATTAATTTTTAAAATAAATTTAAAAGATTTTCAAACTTTGTTGTCTTGTGGCAATTAGAACCTGTATACCAGATTTCATCAAATTATCTGCAAAATTGCGACTTGTACTTTGCTTTACATGGAAAGTCAGCCAGTTCGATCGAATCAGAAAGTGATTCTGAGTCGATCGGTCTACTTAAGCTGGGGCCTAGGAATAATATTTTAAGGTGTTACACACATCATATATACCCTCTACACTATTGTGGTGTGGGTAAATTAAAATGACAAATCAAGCCGAGCACAAATGACAATAGAGTTACCATCTCTAACAACCATAATTCGTTTCGGAAACCTGCTAAAGCTTTTAGTTTTTTCTACTGATTGAACAAAAAAAATTTGCTTAGTTAGTTTAAAAATTTACTTTCTTTTCCAAAATGTTTGTATTTTTATCTCCAATTGTATTTAAACTTTAATGTGGTCTTTATAAAATCATAACAAAAACATTAAGTTTTTTTTTTGTTTTTTTTGTTTATTCAACCCAAACAATCTTAAAGTTCAACAAATCATCAAGTCAAAATATTTATTATTTACAACTCAAAATGTAAGACAATTCCAAACAATAACCCTTTTTAAAAAAACGCAGATATTCAAATAAATCATTTATAATTTTGGTTAATGCTCAACTTTTTTTTTTAAGTTCATGAACTTGAAAATTTGATTTGTCATTTAAATAAATATTTTACATTAAGTTAATGTTTTTTTTAAAAGAAAACTTATTGATAATTTAATATAATTAAATTAAATAAGCAGCATTATTTGTTTATTAAATTCAATAGAATTAAAGAGATAATCTTTGATTTTACAGGTCTTGAAAAGATCGTTAATATAAAAAAAAAACAATACTCATTTTGTAATTAAAGCGATAGCAGGCGGCCACTTTAAAAGCTTTAAGATAATCTTCAATAAACAATTGATTAAATAACAAGTTCAAAGAGTAAATATTTTTATTTGAATTAAAAATAAAGTTGTTATTGGATTTAAACCGCTCTTTTGGTTCTATAAAGAGAACATTTTACAAAGTAAACTAGAAAACTTAATTTAGAAAAATAATAAATCAATTAATTTAAAACTAGTGCAAGGCAAATCTGCTCAAAGTCACTGTTGTAACTTGAAGTACATATTTAAAACACCGCTAAAGTATGCATCGGATGTATTTTCTGCCAGCGGTTTTATTCAAAACATTGCAGAAGCTTCTGATAACTATTGACCGCCACCAGTATTAAAATTAAATATTAAAAATGCCGATAAAGTATGCGGCATTGACCGCTGTCAACTTTAAGCCGCCGCAGTGTTCCGCTAGTAATTAATTAAGGTTTTAAAAATCGTTAAAGTATGCTACGAATATAGCAGGTGCCATCCGTTGTATTCAAAGCCTGCTGAATCCTTTTTGGCCGCCGCTAGTGTAAAATTCAAATATCTAAAAAGCCGCTAATGTATTATAATATTTAAAAAGGCGCTAACGTATGCGGCGGTCGGATGTAACGTCTATTATGCATTAGCCGCTTTAGCTGATATCATAAAAACGACGGTAAAGTATACGTATTCTGCCCTCCTAAGAAAGAAGGACACATCACCATTTTAGAAGTTTTGAGCAGAGTAGGAAAAAATTCAAGTCGCGAGCACAATTCAAGTCAATTCTCTCGTTTTGTGATGTGACTTTCTTTCTTAGAAGGGCAGTATGGTCTTCTGATGACTTTTAGTTTGCAGCTAGTATACAGTTTTAGAATGTATCGGCAGACTAATCGTTTTTAGGGAAATCGAGGGGTATTAGGGATAATCTTAAGGATATTGCTCCTTTTGGTGTTACATCGTCCGGGGAAATCAAGTGCAGCCAATATCTGGAATTCACCAATAATTAAAAATTGGCAGATCTCAGGAGATCTTTACGATCTCTAGTGATTGCTGCTGGGCAGCGATTTTATCCGGTTGCACGGCAACGGACTGGACTGCCTATTGGCTGAAGCCCTCGTTAGTATGATTCTTGCGGGAAATACTTGTTGCCTTTAGATCGTCTTTGCGGAAGTTTCGCTTTTCCTTTAAAAATATACTTCCGGGGATCAAGTTATTGGTTCGAGAATTATTGCCTAGGGATGCATTACAATGGCTATAATATGCTAATCGATCAGTCGAAGTTGGCCCATATTGTACACAGAAAGAAAAAACTAAATTTAAATTTAAGATTTTTTTACTTACTTAAGTACTAAAGGATTGATTTTTCACCACTTGTGGGAGAGGTCGACTTGAGGGAGGATTATCTCTAGGCGCTGTTGCTATCATTTATCCAAAAGCGGCTAATATTAGATAGTTCCAGCTCGTAAACGCAAAGGGAGAGTGTATAATATTGCTGGATTATGCACTTAAATTGCTACCTATGTGTGTTGGTTGCGTTGTTGAGATCCACCATGCAGTAGGCCCTAAAGTAGGTATCAATTTAAATCTTTTCCAGAGCTGTTGCAGAACTGCGTGTCGGCTTAACATCACCGCCAATTAAAAATTTAACATTTTAAAACACCACCTACGTCTGCGGCTGATGCATTGACTGCTAAGTAGTTTTCGCCAAAAACACGAGCCGACGCCCCCCGTATTAAACTGACTTACTGCCTGTTTGTAGAATGCGAGCACAAAAGGACTCCTTTAACTTTAACATTTAAAACAAAAACAACATTTCAAACCTTAATATGTTTTCGAAATGTAAGTTAAGAGCGAGTCACTTTTGCGCTCGCGTTCTACAAACAGACAGTTAATTTTCTATTATGAACCATATTTCTGTTTATTTATTAACAATTCTTCTGTGGTAAACGGCGAATGCATTAACTTTTAGCCACCGTTTCTAAGACGCCTCTAATTTTGTTTGTTTTTCCCTATGCTAATCCCGCGAAGCTCTTCGCTTGTCTGCTGGAGACCAGATTCTCTGGCGGAAATCGAACCCGCACAACGGCAGTGATAGGCTAGCTCACTACCAGCTAGCCTACCGGATGCACCCGGAGGTATTAAATACTAACTGTTGTCTTTAAAGTCACGTACTTTCTTCTGACAACTTTTCGCTGAAGCCAGTATAAAATTTTAGGATGCATTGGTTGCTAAATCGTTGTCGCCAGAACCGCATAGTCTTTAAACGACTTTTCGCCGACGCCAATTGAACTATTTAAAACGCCGTTAAAACCTGTATTCGATGCTTTGAATGCAAAGTCGTTGCCGCCGCCAGAACGGGTTGTAGATTTGAAGCGATTTTAAATAGCCGCCAAAATACAACTGTCTTAATTTTCTGTTATAAACAATTGTTTAACTATTAATTTAACAATTGTTTTCTTGTTAATCAAACATTAAACATTTATTTGCCTTAAAAGCGAAGAAAAAACTAATTTATATTTCTTATAAAAAAAGCAAATGTTTAAAATATTTTTCAAGAACAAAAAATAAGTACCTTGAACTTTAATTTAAAAAAAAACGTTATATTTAATTTATTTTTTTATTATATAAAATATATTTTAAAAACTTTAGACTTTGTAAAAAACAACAAACATTTTTACTATAAACAAATTAAATTTTAAAAAATTTTGGAGAAAACCTTGAAAATATACCGCAAAAATTATTTAGCTGCCTTCTACAACTCATTACTTTTTAAAAATTTTAAAATTATTAGGCAGTTAAATTGTTTTTTTACTAAAAAAAAATCAATTGTTGTCAACAATAACAAAAACAAGTAATTTAAAAATATTTCTTTTGTTTGTCGATAATTGTTTACAAGACAAATGACAAATCAAAAAAACAAAATTTACGCTTGATATATTTCTTAATTGCAATCAGTAAATTTATTTTTTTCTTTTTAAACCCCCCCCCCCCCCCCCCCCCCTAAAAGTGTTATGTTGATAGAGTATGTACACAGAATGAATTGTCCGCAAAAGAATTATAACATATTAGATCAGAAACTTGATTTGTTAGGTTACTATTTTTTTTTATATATTTTGCTAACAAATTTTTCCTCTCAATTTGTTAATTAAGGTATCAATTTCTAATTGGAAACATTATGTGGTACGAAATGTGATCACTGATCAATAATGGCCGCCACCGATCCTTAACGCTGAGTTGTATACCACGCGATCATTTGAGAAGACCGCCCCTTTTATTTCCTCTGGATTTTGTAAGCTATGACCGTAGAAAGAATCTACACTCGTGAAAAATAGGTGCAGCTCATACCTGAAGCTTGTCTAAGATTTAAAATTGGATAACGTCCAAAGTTCGCTGTATTCAGTTTCACCTAAAACAAGAAACAATTGTGAAAAAGTTTTCCAAGTGGATAAGAAAGATGTGGTAAACCAACTCCTTTGGCTATCTCGAGTCCTGTCTACGCTTCGGCAATGAACGTATTGATGTAAGTAAAAAAAGCTGACTTTGATTCAATCTTTTTCATAGATACCACAACGGCAGACATGCCTTTACACATCGGAGACAAGCCTTTACATATCTACTAGCTGTCAAACCATATCAAACACGTTAAATAGAAGTCGGCCTAGCTCGACCACATGATACCCTACACCACAGTATTTAAAAACATATCGCACTGGTTCCTCTAAAGAGAGTAAACTCAAAATTTTTAAATTTTTACTTTATGCATGAAATCGATGTACAGTGGTCTTATCTTTCCACTGTAAAAATCTTAATTAATTTTCTCTAGTATTTTGTCAAACAAAATGCAATTGTATTCCCCTTTGTGATATAAAAGTACATATAAAAATAAAACAGTTTTTTGTCTCTACTAAAAATTTCTAAATTTTGAGTTAACCCCCTTCAGAGGAAGCAGTGCGATATATTCGAGCGTGTACCCTATTTGGGACCCATGGGCAATGATGGACCCGGCTAAACAAAATTATGTTATGAGGTTAAGATTCATGTAAAATTTCTTTGTGCCGAATATTATTTAAATATCTTCATCTGTATGAGTTTTTAGGATGGGGGAGTATATGGGACCTATGGTTAATTTTAGACCTATCAGGACAGCACAAAAGAAGATCGATATAGAAGCTATACTAAAACTTAGTGTCGCCAATTTTAATGTTAATACCAACATTAATAAGGAATTGAAAGCTATTTCCTATATAGACCGATTGCAATCAAATTTGGTAAGATGATTTTGATTGCAATAAAATAAGTTTGCACCAAATGCAATCTAAATACCGAAATAATAATATGGTTTATGGGCACAAAGACCACACGCAGAGAAAAAATATGTTTAGATATGGTCACCTCCAACAAAACTATTTTTAGACAAAATTTTAAACATATTATGTTTAAATTTAACCATATTATTGTCACCTACAAACATATAATTGTTAAATTAGTCCTCTATCAAGAAGTCACAACCATATTATGGTTGCCTCTAAGCATGTTATGGTTAAATATGACAATAATTTGTTTTTAAATTAACAATAGTATTTTCCTCTTTTCTTAGAGCAACATGCTTTGGTTGAAAATCAACCATGCTATTATAAATGTTAAACATATTTTAGTTATTACTAACCAAAAGATGTTCGGAGGCAACCATAATATGGTTGTGCCTTCTTGATGTAGGACTAATTTAACAATAATATGTTTGTCGGTGACAATAATATGGTTAAATTTAAACATAATATGTTTGCAATTCTCTTTAAAAATAGTTTTGTTGGAGGTGACCAAATTTAAACATATTTTTTCTCTGGGTGCATATTCCGGAAAAAAAACTGTTATGGGCCTATGTCAAATTATGGACCGATTCGACCCATTTTCAATAGCCTTTGTCCTTGTGCCAGTTAGAACCCATGTATCAGATTTCATCAATTGATCTCCAAAATTGCGAACTGTACTTTGCGCACAAAGATTACATGGACAGACAGCCAGCCAGTCGGACGGGCATCGTTAGATCTACTCAGAAGGTGATTCTGAGTCGATCGGTATTTATAAATGTGGGTCTAGGACCAATATTTTAAGGTGTTACAAACATAATCACAAATGCATAATACCCTGTCCACTATTGTGGTGTGGGTATAAAAAGTAGTTTGATAAGCCATTCAAAACTCCCAGTGTAAACAAAGTAAAGACGTTTTGCGAGCCAGGGTTCAGTAGGTAGTAGGGATGCCAATCGGGACTGATTTTTGAAAATACCAGGATTCGGGATTTTGGAAATTCGGGATTCGGGATCAATGTGTTTCTTTAAGATACGACTTTATTTTAAATAAACAACACTTTTTGAATATTCAAAAGATTTTATATACATAAAATAAATTTAAAAAAAAGAAAACAACAAAACAAATTAGTTTATACATATGTTTATAACACAGGCCATTTCGGGTTTTTGACAGCCATTAAATTTTTAATGTGAATTAAGTTGTGACGACATAAATACACGGCAAAGTGTAGTCCCTCATCGAGATCTATAGCTGAGTTAAAAACTGTAACACTATGTCGACTGCACTGCAGTACACCTCCAGGGTGAGGGCGAGATTCATAATCAATAATTTAAGTACGTTTAAAATTTATTTTAAAACAAAATGTTTAAACAAATATTTCTTAAAACAGATTTCGAGTTTAAATAATTTATTTATAAATATGTCAGATAGTGTTTATTTATAAAAAAATTCTTTTATTTGCCGTATGTTTTTTAAGCAAATTTTTTATTATTATTGGACCGGAAGAAATATGAGCTATTTCATAAAGCTCATATTAATTGTTATAATATCAACTTTTATTCTTAAGTTTCTTAATGTACTTTAATTCGATCGTGAATAATTTTTATTTTTTGCTTGATATATAACAATTATTTATTGATTTCTATATTTTCCATAAAAATAATCATTTTTATTTTGGTATTATGTCTTAAGCCAAAGCTGAACTTGCTAAACGTAATTGTAAAAAAGGCTTGAGATGTGAATCTGCAAATTTCGTTTCTACTTGAAATAATGGTTTTTATTAAGCAAAATACAAAAATCCAGAAATAGTCGTCATTTAACAAGCAAAAAATGAAAATTTTAAATACTCGCTGTGTTCCAAAAACAAAAATTAAACTCAAAAATAAGAATTATTTGCAATAAAAAATAAGCTTAAATATAATTTTCAAAAAATATTTTTGTATAGAGTATAAAAATTCAAAAAAAAAAACGAACATTTCTGTACATAAAAGTTGATATGTTAAAAATCCCGGGACTCATAAAAATAAATCCCGGGACTCGGGATATCCCGTTTGGCATCACTAGTTCACACCTATTCAATATTTGACGTCCTACACGTAACCACTAGTTTTATTAAAAAATTATTTGCTTTCCTAGTTCACACGTATTCAATATTTGACGTCCTACACGTAACCACTAGTTTTATTAAAAAATGATTTGCTTTTGCAAAACGTTTGGCTAGATCAAACATCATTTAACAGTTTCTAAATAACATTATACAATTATCAACTCACAAAATAAGTTTAGTAAATAAATAGAAATTGTTAAAAATAAAGCTAAAGTTTGATCAATATACTGGTCATACTATTTTGGATTTTTTCGTCAAATATTTGTTAGGTCTGAACATACCTTGTTTTTTTTTTACTAATAAACTCCAAGTAATAAATTATTTATGTATTTTTATTTATTGAAATTAATTGATTTATAAAAAAAATTATTAATCGGTTTACCGATCAGTAACAAAATTAAGCGATTATTAACCGATTAAACCAAAGCCTCAGTTAATTAAACGAGTAATTAACCGATTAAGGCAAGAGCCTTTCAGTATCGACTGAAAGAATTAGAAATAAAATTGCTTTCGAATCGAAAAAGTATTCGATCGCGACTGTCTGAATTAGCCACCGGGGGATGTTTCCATATAAATTTCTATTGGCTCAAGAATTATCCTAGGTCAGATTTAATGCACCACAATGGCTACAATATGCCTGTCTGGAGATTTAAACACCAACAACTGAACTAGAACTAAAATAAAACTAAACTGGAACTGAACTCGAGCTCGGATTGATCCAGAACCGAACTAGAAGTAAAAAAAAAACTAGAAATATACTAGAAGTGAACTCGAACTTAACTAGAACTGAACTATTACTAAACTAGATATAAAGTAGAAATGAACTGGAACTAAACTAGAAATTAACTAGAACTAAATCATAACTAAACTAGAATTAGAACAGAACTGAGATAGAACCTTAACCAGATCATAAATCAGGGAATGGCAAATTAAAACCAAAGCTATATGTATTTTTATAGATATTATGGCAACCTTTAGCCTACATAAAATGTCATTACCAAAGTTTTTTTTTATAATTTAGATTTCTCTTGAATATTTTAACTATTTTTAATACTCAATTGTTAATGACAGTAATACTTTTCTAAACTCATCATTTAAATGAATAAATTCCTTATCTTAAATACTTTAACTGCAGGGAATGAATTAACTTTTTTGTTGAATTTTTTTTTACAAAATCCTTAAAGTTTTAAAAATAGCTGGAAAATAAAATAAATCTTAAATACAGAGAGAAAAAAATAGCAAAAAGATTAATTGAAAATTGTGCAACGTTATGCCAGATTTTTTTTTTTTAGCTAAACATTATCTTGATAGAGATGGTTGGTCTGATAGACAGACAGACTAGCAAATAGACATACCTGAGGGGAGACAAAAAGCACAACAACAATACAAAATCTTAAGTCTTTGACGCATATACATACATACATAAGTATGTACATACAAAGATGTTGTTGTGTATTTTAAATAAATAAATATTTTTTTATTTTTTTGCATGAAGATAAACAACAACTTATTTAAAATGCATTCTTATGTTTAAATAAACTTAATGTCTGTATCTTATTGGATGTCTGTCTGTCTAGCTGGTTCTTTCATAATGTCCGTTCATCAGGTTTGGATATATATTCAGCATACAATGGTGTCATACATGCCTGTGGTTAGATGGTTGCGCTGGTTGGTGGTAGTGGGGGGGTCGTCTTTTTCAAGTCAGTATTTTGTTTTCGTTGTCGTCTTTTTAAAGTCAGTATTTTGTTTTGTGGCTTTTTCTCGGTTGCTGGCCTTTTGTTAGGCTATCAAAAGTCGACTGACTTGTCAGTTTATAGAATTTGAAATGCTCTTAACTAATTTACCTTACACCTTTTGTGAAAACTTTTTTCAATACACGCTATTTGGGTTTCCCTTCCATAGACATTTTTATGGTGCCTAGTTCCGCTCCACTCTGGTGATTTCTTGTTGTTTTTGTTGTGTCGCTTTTTTCTACCAAAGATGATCTGTTAAGATAAAATTGCTCACAAGCTTAAGACAAAATTATGTTTCAAAGTTTATTTTTGTGATTTGTTTTTTTTTCATTTTTTCGGTTGGTGCTTAAAAACGACCTTGAATTGTTGGTCTACAAAAGATACAGGCAACATTTTTGTTTTGTTTTTGGTTTAAGAATCAAGATTAATGGAAATGAAAAAAATTTAATACAAATCACTGAAAGCCCAAACATCTAGTATATGTATGTACCATTCAAATGGCCTCCTCAAAGATCTCCCTTTTTTTGCTGGATATAAAAAAATCTTTAATTTTTGCGTTTTGTTGTGTTGGTTATTGTTTGGTGTGTTTCAGTTTAATTTGGCCTAGAGCATGTTTTATTTTAATTTTTTTTTTTTTTTCATTTCAACAATAGAATTTTACACCATGACTAAATACACACGAGGCTTTTAAGATAAAAAAAACCATGAAATACGCTTTAACGCGCTTTAGGCGAGGAATTATTTGCAAAAAACTGGTAATTATTAAAATTATTACCAGTAGTTTAGTTATGTATAATTAAATTATTGTTTAAGTTAGTTCTAGTTCAGTTCTAGTTCAGTTCTAGTTCAGTTCTAGTTCAGTTCTAGTTCAGTTCTAGTTCAGTTCTAGTTCAGTTCTAGTTCAGTTCTAGTTCAGTTCTAGTTCAGTTCTAGTTCAGTTCTAGTTCAGTTCTAGTTCAGTTCTAGTTCAGTTCTAGTTCAGTTCTAGTTCAGTTCTAGTTCAGTTCTAGTTCAGTTCTAGTTCAGTTCTAGTTCAGTTCTAGTTCAGTTCTAACTCAGCTCTAGTTCAGTTCTAGTTCAGTTCTAGTTCAGGCTTATTTGAGTTCTTGTTCAGTTCTAGTTAAATTCTAGTTTAGTTCTACATTAGTTTTAGTTCCTTTCTAGTTAAGTTTTGGTTCAATTCGAGTCCAGTTCTAGTTCAGTTTTAATTCTGTTCTATGTAATTTTCTTGTTCAGTTCTAGTTTTCTTTTAAGTCAGTTCTAGTTTAGTTCTAGCTTAGTTATAGTCCAGTTGTAGTTCAATGCCAGTTTAATTTTAGCTTAAGTTTAGTTGAATTTTTAGTTAATTTCACGCCCCTATTGTTAAACATAATCCCATTAATTCATTTCATCAGTTTTGTTAAGTAATTTTCTTTTAACAATTTGTTATTGTTTATATGATTTATTTTAAGCAAAATATATATTAAAAGGGATATTGTTAACAAAAGTTTCTTTAAATATAATAAACAAATAAAAACTTATGTTTAAAAAAAGAACCGACGACATGACTGATTGCAGAACAAATTTTATAAAAAAAATTAACTGTTGTTTTTTACAACCAAAGAAACGAAAAAAAGGTAAATAAACTTTTTTTAGTTTATGAGTGTTGATTTTTTTTTAAATTTTTTTTTTTTTTTTTTTTTTTTGAAGTGTAACTTTCCTGCTGCTTTTTTACGATTGTTAAAAAAAAACGTGACTTTTGTAAAATTAAAAGAAAAAAGTAAAAAATAAACAGACAAAAATGTAAACCATTTTAAAAGATATATGATTTAAAAGTATAACAAACTTTTTTTTATTCTTCAGTTTCGAAACAGAAGAATAGAATAGAAAGAAAGAAGATAATAATAGAGTTGAAAATGTTTATTTTTTTTTTTTTTTTTTTTTTTTTTTTTTATTTGTTTTTGCCACATTTTTAAGAGGTTGTAAAAGGAAATTATAAATTCCCTTAATCTAATGATCCATTATAAGTTCATTATGTTTTTTGTTAAACACTAGATCCCCTTTTCTTTGAAATAAATATAAATTAAAGCACTCAAGCATTAAAGTTTATAAAAAAAAATATTCAAGTTTTTTTTTCCTCTTTCCCGGTTTCAAGTTCTTTAGAAGCATATTAGCACTGTTGCCAGATGTAAAGATTAGTAAAAGCATATACATCTCTTTTGCTATAGATTTGAACAGGTTAGCCAGGCAAGAAAGGTTCAAAGGGCCTGTTTGAAATATATTTATTTATAAACAAAATCATGGTTAAAATTCTTTTGACTTTTACCTTTTAATAAATCTTAATGCTTTTAAACTGGAGGAATATGTCAGTTCTAAAACTTCCAATGATTTTGCAGATTTTACTGGCATTTAACGTACGGCCTTTGATCACAACATCAAGATCCTGTATCTTTTAATGCCTCTTAACCAGAATCTACCATTCGTGGTTTCAAAAGGAGAACCTGTCAATCATAAACTTTCATAATTGATTTATGAAATATGATGATTTTGACGATTTTTATTCACAAAATTCGACAATATACTACCAATTTCATGTGGCAACTATGAATATTTGTGTTATAAGATGGGAAAACTACTAACACACTCAATCCAAAACTAAAATAAAATATAAACATATTTTCCTTTAAATACCTTTTAACATTTGTGCTTTGTGTAAATGTGCCTGTCTGTTTGCCCTTTTTGCGCTAGGAATTTTTATTATTTCCGGTTTCTGTAGGGAATGAAAAACAAACAAAAAATTTCAGAAACAGTTACGTATGTATGTACGTGTGAGCATATTTTTGCGTCAATTTTTAATCTGCTCCAGTGTTGTCAATTTAGCCATCTAGTAAATTTGTTTTGCCATTTTTCATTTCGTTTAGAAAGTTGAAAAATTAATTTTGCCATTAGCCATTTTATTAAGCAAAATTTACTTCAACCGTTAAAAAAAATTTAACCAAAAACTGTAATAAGTTCTGCATGTGTGTGAAGATAAATACGTATTTAACTAGTAGAGACATCAACCACAATTTCTTAACAGCAACTATTTTCAGTTAACATTGCATTTAACAGTGCTACTGTAATAGGAAAAAGTGCGTTTAGGAGCATTTTCAAGGAAAAGGAGCCGGTTCCACAGAAGAAAAAAGTTCTAAGAAGGATTCTGGTAGTGGGATATCTGAAATAATTTTGAAATTTCAGAAATTCAGACTTGAAAAACTTCGTTTTTTACGAAAATTTCTGACGAGGATTAGTGACCATTTTGGAAAAATATGGAATGTTACTAGCAACCCACTATATAGAAATGGTGCTCCAAGGGGTCCTCTTTGCAACCATGTTAGTGGTATATCTGAAATAATTTTGGAAATTGAGAAAATTTAATTTTAAAAATGGCGATTTTGCAAAATGTTAAAAGTGGACTTTATGGACGTTGGACAATATGGAGAAATGGTGATAGTTACTAATATGGGACCATATAGGAATGGGGGAGAAGGGTGTCCTAAAGTGAATTCTGGTAGTGGGATATCTGAAATAATTTTGGAATTTCAGAAATTCAGAATTGAAAAAGTTCGTTTTTTGCGAAAATTTCTGGCGAGGATTAGTGACCATTTTGAAAAAATATGGAATGTTACTAGCAACCCACTATATAGAAATGGTGCTCCAAGGGGTCCTCTTTGGAACCATATTAGTGGTATATCTGAAATAATTTTGGAAATTGAGAAAATTGAATTTTAAAAAATGGCGATTTTGAAAAATGTTAAAAGTGGACTTTATGGACGTTGGACAATATGGAGAAATTGTGATAGTTACTAATATGGGACCATATAGGAATGGGGAAGAAGGGTGTCCTAAAGTGAATTCTGGTAGTGGGATATCTGAAATAATTTTGGAATTTCAGAAATTCAGAATTGAAAAAGTTCGTTTTTTGCGAAAATTTCTGGCGAGGATTAGTGACCATTTTGGAAAAATATGGAATGTTACTAGCAACCCACTATATAGAAATGGTGCTCCAAGGGGTCCTCTTTGGAACCATATTAGTGGTATATCTGAAATAATTTTGGAAATTGAGAAAATTGAATTTTAAAAAATGGCGATTTTGAAAAATGTTAAAAGTGGACTTTATGGACGTTGGACAATATGGAGAAATGGTGATAGTAACTAATATGGGACCATATAGGAATGGTGGAGAAGGGTGTCCTAAAGTGAATTCTGGTAGTGGGATATCTGAAATAATTTTGGAATTTCAGAAATTCAGAATTGAAAAAGTTCGTTTTTTGCGAAAATTTCTGGCGAGGATTAGTGACCATTTTGGAAAAATATGGAATGTTACTAGCAACCCACTATATAGAAATGGTGCTCCAAGGGGTCCTCTTTGGAACCATATTAGTGGTATATCTGAAATAATTTTGGAAATTGAGAAAATTGAATTTTAAAAAATGGCGATTTTGAAAAATGTTAAAAGTGGACTTTATGGACGTTGGACAATATGGAGAAATGGTGATAGTTACTAATATGGGACCATATAGGAATGGGGAAGAAGGGTGTCCTAAAGTGAATTCTGGTAGTGGGATATCAGAAATAATTTTGGAATTTCAGAAATTCAGAATTGAAAAAGTTCGTTTTTTGCGAAAATTTCTGGCGAGGATTAGTGACCATTTTGGAAAAATATGGAATGTTACTAGCAACCCACTATATAGAAATGGTGCTCCAAGGGGTCCTCTTTGGAACCATATTAGTGGTATATCTGAAATAATTTTGGAAATTGAGAAAATTGAATTTTAAAAAATGGCGATTTTGAAAAATGTTAAAAGTGGACTTTATGGACGTTGGACAATATGGAGAAATGGTGATAGTTACTAATATGGGACCATATAGGAATGGGGAAGAAGGGTGTCCTAAAGTGAATTCTGGTAGTGGGATATCAGAAATAATTTTGGAATTTCAGAAATTCAGAATTGAAAAAGTTCGTTTTTTGCGAAAATTTCTGGCGAGGATTAGTGACCATTTTGGAAAAATATGGAATGTTACTAGCAACCCACTATATAGAAATGGTGCTCCAAGGGGTCCTCTTTGGAACCATATTAGTGGTATATCTGAAATAATTTTGGAAATTGAGAAAATTGAATTTTAAAAAATGGCGATTTTGAAAAATGTTAAAAGTGGACTTTATGGACGTTGGACAATATGGAGAAATGGTGATAGTTACTAATATGGGACCATATAGGAATGGGGAAGAAGGGTGTCCTAAAGTGAATTCTGGTAGTGGGATATCAGAAATAATTTTGGAATTTCAGAAATTCAGAATTGAAAAAGTTCGTTTTTTGCGAAAATTTCTGGCGAGGATTAGTGACCATTTTGGAAAAATATGGAATGTTACTAGCAACCCACTATATAGAAATGGTGCTCCAAGGGGTCCTCTTTGGAACCATATTAGTGGTATATCTGAAATAATTTTGGAAATTGAGAAAATTGAATTTTAAAAAATGGCGATTTTGAAAAATGTTAAAAGTGGACTTTATGGACGTTGGACAATATGGAGAAATGGTGATAGTTACTAATATGGGACCATATAGGAATGGGGAAGAAGGGTGTCCTAAAGTGAATTCTGGTAGTGGGATATCAGAAATAATTTTGGAATTTCAGAAATTCAGAATTGAAAAAGTTCGTTTTTTGCGAAAATTTCTGGCGAGGATTAGTGACCATTTTGGAAAAATATGGAATGTTACTAGCAACCCACTATATAGAAATGGTGCTCCAAGGGGTCCTCTTTGGAACCATATTAGTGGTATATCTGAAATAATTTTGGAAATTGAGAAAATTGAATTTTAAAAAATGGCGATTTTGAAAAATGTTAAAAGTGGACTTTATGGACGTTGGACAATATGGAGAAATGGTGATAGTTACTAATATGGGACCATATAGGAATGGGGAAGAAGGGTGTCCTAAAGTGAATTCTGGTAGTGGGATATCAGAAATAATTTTGGAATTTCAGAAATTCAGAATTGAAAAAGTTCGTTTTTTGCGAAAATTTCTGGCGAGGATTAGTGACCATTTTGGAAAAATATGGAATGTTACTAGCAACCCACTATATAGAAATGGTGCTCCAAGGGGTCCTCTTTGGAACCATATTAGTGGTATATCTGAAATAATTTTGGAAATTGAGAAAATTTAATTTTAAAAAATGGCGATTTTGAAAAATGTTAAAAGTGGACTTTATGGACGTTGGACAATATGGAGAAATGGTGATAGTTACTAATATGGGACCATATAGGAATGGGGAAGAAGGGTGTCCTAAAGTGAATTCTGGTAGTGGGATATCTGAAATAATTTTGGAATTTCAGAAATTCAGAATTGAAAAAGTTCGTTTTTTGCGAAAATTTCTGCCGAGGATTAGTGACCATTTTGGAAAAATATGGAATGTTACTAGCAACCCACTATATAGAAATGGTGCTCCAAGGCGTCCTCTTTGGAACCGTATTAGTGGTATATCTGAAATAATTTTGGAAATTGAGAAAATTGAATTTTAAAAAATGGCGACTTTGAAAAATGTTAAAAGTGGACTTTATGGACGTTGGACAATATGGAGAAATGGTGATAGTTACTAATATGGGACCATATAGGAATGGGGAAGAAGGGTGTCCTAAAGTGAATTCTGGTAGTGGGATATCTGAAATAATTTTGGAATTTCAGAAATTCAGAATTGAAAAAGTTTGTTTTTTGCGAAAATTTCTGGCGAGAATTAGTGACCATTTTGGAAAAATATGGAATGTTACTAGCAACCCACTATATAGAAATGGTGCTCCAAGGGGTCCTCTTTGGAACCATATTAGTGGTATATCTGAAATAATTTTGGAAATTGAGAAAATTGAATTTTAAAAAATGGCGATTTTGAAAAATGTTAAAAGTGGACTTTATGGACGTTGGACAATATGGAGAAATGGTGATAGTTACTAATATGGGACCATATAGGAATGGGGAAGAAGGGTGTCCTAAAGTGAATTCTGGTAGTGGGATATCTGAAATAATTTTGGAATTTCAGAAATTCAGAATTGAAAAAGTTCGTTTTTTGCGAAAATTTCTGGCGAGGATTAGTGACCATTTTGGAAAAATA
Organism: Pollenia amentaria; assembly: GCA_943735925.1. NCBI lineage: Eukaryota > Metazoa > Arthropoda > Insecta > Diptera > Polleniidae > Pollenia > Pollenia amentaria. Next base: position 113,541,900 of record OX031008.1, read on the forward strand.
TGGAATGTTACTAGCAACCCACTATATAGAAATGGTGCTCCAAGGGGTCCTCTTTGGAACCATATTAGTGGTATATCTGAAATAATTTTGGAAATTGAGAAAATTGAATTTTAAAAAATGGCGATTTTGAAAAATGTTAAAAGTGGACTTTATGGACGTTGGACAATATGGAGAAATGGTGATAGTTACTAATATGGGACCATATAGGAATGGGGAAGAAGGGTGTCCTAAAGTGAATTCTGGTAGTGGGATATCAGAAATAATTTTGGAATTTCAGAAATTCAGAATTGAAAAAGTTCGTTTTTTGCGAAAATTTCTGGCGAGGATTAGTGACCATTTTGGAAAAATATGGAATGTTACTAGCAACCCACTATATAGAAATGGTGCTCCAAGGGGTCCTCTTTGGAACCATATTAGTGGTATATCTGAAATAATTTTGGAAATTGAGAAAATTTAATTTTAAAAAATGGCGATTTTGAAAAATGTTAAAAGTGGACTTTATGGACGTTGGACAATATGGAGAAATGGTGATAGTTACTAATATGGGACCATATAGGAATGGGGAAGAAGGGTGTCGTAAAGTGAATTCTGGTAGTGGGATATCTGAAATAATTTTGGAATTTCAGAAATTCAGAATTGAAAAAGTTCGTTTTTTGCGAAAATTTCTGGCGAGGATTAGTGACCATTTTGGAAAAATATGGAATGTTACTAGCAACCCACTATATAGAAATGGTGCTCCAAGGGGTCCTCTTTGGAACCATATTAGTGGTATATCTGAAATAATTTTGGAAATTGAGAAAATTGAATTTTAAAAAATGGCGATTTTGAAAAATGTTAAAAGTGGACTTTATGGACGTTGGACAATATGGAGAAATGGTGATAGTTACTAATATGGGACCATATAGGAATGGGGGAGAAGGGTGTCCTAAAGTGAATTCTGGTAGTGGGATATCTGAAATAATTTTGGAATTTAGAAATTCAGAATTGAAAAAGTTCGTTTTTTGCGAAAATTTCTGGCGAGGATTAGTGACCATTTTGGAAAAATATGGAATGTTACTAGCAACCCACTATATAGAAATGGTGCTCCAAGGGGTCCTCTTTGGAACCATATTAGTGGTATATCTGAAATAATTTTGGAAATTGAGAAAATTGAATTTTAAAAAATGGCGATTTTGAAAAATGTTAAAAGTGGACTTTATGGACGTTGGACAATATGGAGAAATGGTGATAGTTACTAATATGGGACCATATAGGAATGGGGAAGAAGGGTGTCCTAAAGTGAATTCTGGTAGTGGGATATCTGAAATAATTTTGGAATTTCAGAAATTCAGAATTGAAAAAGTTCGTTTTTTGCGAAAATTTCTGGCGAGGATTAGTGACCATTTTGGAAAAATTTGGAATGTTACTAGCAACCCACTATATAGAAATGGTGCTCCAAGGGGTCTTCTTTGGAACCATATTAGTGGTATATCTGAAATAATTTTGGAAATTGAGAAAATTTAATTTTAAAAAATGGCGATTTTGAAAAATGTTAAAAGTGGACTTTATGGACGTTGGACAATATGGAGAAATGGTGATAGTTACTAATATGGGACCATATCGGAATGGGGAAGAAGGGTGTCCTAAAGTGAATTCTGGTAGTGGGATATCTGAAATAATTTTGGAATTTCAGAAATTCAGAATTGAAAAAGTTCGTATTTTGCGAAAATTTCTGGCGAGGATTAGTGACCATTTTGGAAAAATATGGAATGTTACTAGCAACCCACTATATAGAAATGGTGCTCCAAGGGGTCCTCTTTGGAACCATATTAGTGGTACATCTGAAATAATTTTGGAAATTGAGAAAATTGAATTTTAAAAAATGGCGATTTTGAAAAATGTTAAAAGTGGACTTTATGGACGTTGGACAATATGGAGAAATGGTGATAGTTACTAATATGGGACCATATAGGAATGGGGAAGAAGGGTGTCCTAAAGTGAATTCTGGTAGTGGGATATCTGAAATAATTTTGGAATTTCAGAAATTCAGAATTGAAAAAGTTCGTTTTTTGCGAAAATTTCTGGCGAGGATTAGTGACCATTTTGGAAAAATATGGAATGTTACTAGCAACCCACTATATAGAAATGGTGCTCCAAGGGGTCCTCTTTGGAACCATATTATTGGTATATCTGAAATAATTTTGGAAATTGAGAAAATTGAATTTTAAAAAATGGCGATTTTGAAAAATGTTAAAAGTGGACTTTATGGACGTTGGACAATATGGAGAAATGGTGATAGTTACTAATATGGGACCATATAGGAATGGGGAAGAACGGTGTCCTAAAGTGAATTCTGGTAGTGGGATATCTGAAATAATTTTGGAATTTCAGAAATTCAGAATTGAAAAAGTTCGTTTTTTGCGAAAATTTCTGGCGAGGATTAGTGACCATTTTGGAAAAATATGGAATGTTACTAGCAACCCACTATATAGAAATGGTGCTCCAAGGGGTCCTCTTTGGAACCATATTAGTGGTATATCTGAAATAATTTTGGAAATTGAGAAAATTGAATTTTAAAAAATGGCGATTTTGAAAAATGTTAAAAGTGGACTTTATGGACGTTGGACAATATGGAGAAATGGTGATAGTTACTATTATGGGACCATATAGGAATGGGGAAGAAGGGTGTCCTAAAGTGAATTCTGGTAGTGGGATATCTGAAATAATTTTGGAATTTCAGAAATTCAGAATTGAAAAAGTTCGTTTTTTGCGAAAATTTCTGGCGAGGATTAGTGACCATTTTGGAAAAATATGGAATGTTACTAGCAACCCACTATATAGAAATGGTGCTCCAAGGGGTCCTCTTTGGAACCATATTAGTGGTATATCTGAAATAATTTTGGAAATTGAGAAAATTGAATTTTAAAAAATGGCGATTTTGAAAAATGTTAAAAGTGGACTTTATGGACGTTGGACAATATGGAGAAATGGTGATAGTTACTAATATGGGACCATATCGGAATGGGGAAGAAGGGTGTCCTAAAGTGAATTCTGGTAGTGGGATATCTGAAATAATTTTGGAATTTCAGAAATTCAGAATTGAAAAAGTTCGTTTTTTGCGAAAATATCTGGCGAGGATTAGTGACCATTTTGGAAAAATATGGAATGTTACTAGCAACCCACTATATAGAAATGGTGCTCCAAGGGGTCCTCTTTGGAACCATATTAGTGATATATCTGAAATAATTTTGGAAATTGAGAAAATTGAATTTTAAAAAATGGCGATTTTGAAAAATGTTAAAAATGGACTTTATGGACGTTGGACAATATGGAGAAATGGTGATAGTTACTAATATGGGACCATATAGGAATGGGGAAGAAGGGTGTCCTAAAGTGAATTCTGGTAGTGGGATATCTGAAATAATTTTGGAATTTCAGAAATTCAGAATTGAAAAAGTTCGTTTTTTGCGAAAATTTCTGGCGAGGATTAGTGACCATTTTGGAAAAATATGGAATGTTACTAGCAACCCACTATATAGAAATGGTGCTCCAAGGGGTCCTCTTTGGAACCATATTAGTGGTATATCTGAAATAATTTCGGAAATTGAGAAAATTGAATTTTAAAAAATGGCGATTTTGAAAAATGTTAAAAGTGGACTTTATGGACGTTGGACAATATGGAGAAATGGTGATAGTTACTAATATGGGACCATATAGGAATGGGGAAGAAGGGTGTCCTAAAGTGAATTCTGGTAGTGGGATATCTGAAATAATTTTGGAATTTCAGAAATTCAGAATTGAAAAAGTTCGTTTTTTGCGAAAATTTCTGCCGAGGATTAGTGACCATTTTGGAAAAATATGGAATGTTACTAGCAACCCACTATATAGAAATGGTGCTCCAAGGCGTCCTCTTTGGAACCGTATTAGTGGTATATCTGAAATAATTTTGGAAATTGAGAAAATTGAATTTTAAAAAATGGCGACTTTGAAAAATGTTAAAAGTGGACTTTATGGACGTTGGACAATATGGAGAAATGGTGATAGTTACTAATATGGGACCATATAGGAATGGGGAAGAAGGGTGTCCTAAAGTGAATTCTGGTAGTGGGATATCTGAAATAATTTTGGAATTTCAGAAATTCAGAATTGAAAAAGTTTGTTTTTTGCGAAAATTTCTGGCGAGAATTAGTGACCATTTTGGAAAAATATGGAATGTTACTAGCAACCCACTATATAGAAATGGTGCTCCAAGGGGTCCTCTTTGGAACCATATTAGTGGTATATCTGAAATAATTTTGGAAATTGAGAAAATTGAATTTTAAAAAATGGCGATTTTGAAAAATGTTAAAAGTGGACTTTATGGACGTTGGACAATATGGAGAAATGGTGATAGTTACTAATATGGGACCATATAGGAATGGGGAAGAAGGGTGTCCTAAAGTGAATTCTGGTAGTGGGATATCTGAAATAATTTTGGAATTTCAGAAATTCAGAATTGAAAAAGTTCGTTTTTTGCGAAAATTTCTGGCGAGGATTAGTGACCATTTTGGAAAAATATGGAATGTTACTAGCAACCCACTATATAGAAATGGTGCTCCAAGGGGTCCTCTTTGGAACCATATTAGTGGTATATCTGAAATAATTTTGTAAATTGAGAAAATTTAATTTTAAAAAATGGCGATTTTGAAAAATGTTAAAAGTGGACTTTATGGACGTTGGACAATATGGAGAAATGGTGATAGTTACTAATATGGGACCATATAGGAATGGGGAAGAAGGGTGTCCTAAAGTGAATTCTGGTAGTGGGATATCAGAAATAATTTTGGAATTTCAGAAATTCAGAATTGAAAAAGTTCGTTTTTTGCGACAATTTCTGGCGAGGATTAGTGACCATTTTGGAAAAATATGGAATGTTACTAGCAACCCACTATATAGAAATGGTGCTCCAAGGGGTCCTCTTTGGAACCATATTAGTGGTATATCTGAAATAATTTTGGAAATTGAGAAAATTTAATTTTAAAAAATGGCGATTTTGAAAAATGTTAAAAGTGGACTTTATGGACGTTGGACAATATGGAGAAATGGTGATAGTTACTAATATGGGACCATATAGGAATGGGGAAGAAGGGTGTCCTAAAGTGAATTCTGGTAGTGGGATATCTGAAATAATTTTGGAATTTCAGAAATTCAGAATTGAAAAAGTTCGTTTTTTGCGAAAATTTCTGGCGAGGATTAGTGACCATTTTGGAAAAATATGGAATGTTACTAGCAACCCACTATATAGAAATGGTGCTCCAAGGGGTCCTCTTTGGAACCATATTAGTGGTATATCTGAAATAATTTTGGAAATTGAGAAAATTGAATTTTAAAAAATGGCGATTTTGAAAAATGTTAAAAGTGGACTTTATGGACGTTGGACAATATGGAGAAATGGTGATAGTTACTAATATGGGACCATATAGGAATGGGGAAGAAGGGTGTCCTAAAGTGAATTCTGGTAGTGGGATATCTGAAATAATTTTGGAATTTCAGAAATTCAGAATTGAAAAAGTTCGTTTTTTGCGAAAATTTCTGGCGAGGATTAGTGACCATTTTGGAAAAATATGGAATGTTACTAGCAACCCACTATATAGAAATGGTGCTCCAAGGGGTCTTCTTTGGAACCATATTAGTGGTATATCTGAAATAATTTTGGAAATTGAGAAAATTGAATTTTAAAAAATGGCGATTTTGAAAAATGTTAAAAGTGGACTTTATGGACGTTGGACAATATGGAGAAATGGTGATAGTTACTAATATGGGACCATATCGGAATGGGGAAGAAGGGTGTCCTAAAGTGAATTCTGGTAGTGGGATATCTGAAATAATTTTGGAATTTCAGAAATTCAGAATTGAAAAAGTTCGTTTTTTGCGAAAATTTCTGGCGAGGATTAGTGACCATTTTGGAAAAATATGGAATGTTACTAGCAACCCACTATATAGAAATGGTGCTCCAAGGGGTCCTCTTTGGAACCATATTAGTGGTATATCTGAAATAATTTTGGAAATTGAGAAAATTGAATTTTAAAAAATGGCGATTTTGAAAAATGTTAAAAGTGGACTTAATGGACGTTGGACAATATGGAGAAATGGTGATAGTTACTAATATGGGACCATATAGGAATGGGGAAGAAGGGTGTCCTAAAGTGAATTCTGGTAGTGGGATATCTGAAATAATTTTGGAATTTCAGAAATTCAGAATTGAAAAAGTTCGTTTTTTGCGAAAATTTCTGGCGAGGATTAGTGACCATTTTGGAAAAATATGGAATGTTACTAGCAACCCACTATATAGAAATGGTGCTCCAAGGGGTCCTCTTTGGAACCATATTAGTGGTATATCTGAAATAATTTTGGAAATTGAGAAAATTGAATTTTAAAAAATGGCGATTTTGAAAAATGTTAAAAGTGGACTTTATGGACGTTGGACAATATGGAGAAATGGTGATAGTTACTAATATGGGACCATATAGGAATGGGGAAGAAGGGTGTCCTAAAGTGAATTCTGGTAGTGGGATATCTGAAATAATTTTGGAATTACAGAAATTCAGAATTGAAAAAGTTCGTTTTTTGCGAAAATTTCTGGCGAGGATTAGTGACCATTTTGGAAAAATATGGAATGTTACTAGCAACCCACTATATAGAAATGGTGCTCCAAGGGGTCCTCTTTGGAACCATATTAGTGGTATATCTGAAATAATTTTGGAAATTGAGAAAATTGAATTTTAAAAAATGGCGATTTTGAAAAATGTTAAAAGTGGACTTTATGGACGTTGGACAATATGGAGAAATGGTGATAGTTACTAATATGGGACCATATAGGAATGGGGAAGAACGGTGTCCTAAAGTGAATTCTGGTAGTGGGATATCTGAAATAATTTTGGAATTTCAGAAATTCAGAATTGAAAAAGTTCGTTTTTTGCGAAAATTTCTGGCGAGGATTAGTGACCATTTTGGAAAAATATGGAATGTTACTAGCAACCCACTATATAGAAATGGTGCTCCAAGGGGTCCTCTTTGGAACCATATTAGTGGTATATCTGAAATAATTTTGGAAATTGAGAAAATTGAATTTTAAAAAATGGCGATTTTGAAAAATGTTAAAAGTGGACTTTATGGACGTTGGACAATATGGAGAAATGGTGATAGTTACTAATATGGGACCATATAGGAATGGGGAAGAAGGGTGTCCTAAAGTGAATTCTGGTAGTGGGATATCTGAAATAATTTTGGAATTTCAGAAATTCAGAATTGAAAAAGTTCGTTTTTTGCGAAAATTTCACTTTAGGACACCCTTCTCCCCCATTCCTATATGGTCCCATATTAGTAACTATCACCATTTCTCCATATTGTCCAACGTCCATAAAGTCCACTTTTAACATTTTGCAAAATCGCCATTTTTAAAATTAAATTTTCTCAATTTCCAAAATTATTTCAGATATACCACTAATATGGTTCCAAAGAGGACCCCTTGGAGCACCATTTCTATATAGTGGGTTGCTAGTAACATTCCATATTTTTCCAAAATGGTCACTAATCCTCGCCAGAAATTTTCGCAAAAAACGAACTTTTTCAATTCTGAATTTCTGAAATTCCAAAATTATTTCAGATATCCCACTACCAGAATTCACTTTAGGACACCCTTCTTCCCCATTCCGATATGGTCCCATATTAGTAACTATCACCATTTCTCCATATTGTCCAACGTCCATAAAGTCCACTTTTAACATTTTTCAAAATCGCCATTTTTTAAAATTCAATTTTCTCAATTTCCAAAATTATTTCAGATATACCACTAATATGGTTCCAAAGAGGACCCCTTGGAGCACCATTTCTATATAGTGGGTTGCTAGTAACATTCCATATTTTTCCAAAATGGTCACTAATCCTCGCCAGAAATTTTCGCAAAAAACGAACTTTTTCAATTCTGAATTTCTGAAATTCCAAAATTATTTCAGATATCCCACTACCAGAATTCACTTTAGGACACCGTTCTTCCCCATTCCTATATGGTCCCATATTAGTAACTATCACCATTTCTCCATATTGTCCAACGTCCATAAAGTCCACTTTTAACATTTTTCAAAATCGCCATTTTTTAAAATTCAATTTTCTCAATTTCCAAAATTATTTCAGATATACCACTAATATGGTTCCAAAGAGGACCCCTTGGAGCACCATTTCTATATAGTGGGTTGCTAGTAACATTCCATATTTTTCCAAAATGGTCACTAATCCTCGCCAGAAATTTTCGCAAAAAACGAACTTTTTCAATTCTGAATTTCTGAAATTCCAAAATTATTTCAGATATCCCACTACCAGAATTCACTTTAGGACACCCTTCTTCCCCATTCCTATATGGTCCCATATTAGTAACTATCACCATTTCTCCATATTGTCCAACGTCCATAAAGTCCACTTTTAACATTTTTCAAAATCGCCATTTTTTAAAATTCAATTTTCTCAATTTCCAAAATTATTTCAGATATACCACTAATATGGTTCCAAAGAGGACCCCTTGGAGCACCATTTCTATATAGTGGGTTGCTAGTAACATTCCATATTTTTCCAAAATGGTCACTAATCCTCGCCAGAAATTTTCGCAAAAAACGAACTTTTTCAATTCTGAATTTCTGAAATTCCAAAATTATTTCAGATATCCCACTACCAGAATTCACTTTAGGACACCCTTCTTCCCCATTCCTATATGGTCCCATATTAGTAACTATCACCATTTCTCCATATTGTCCAACGTCCATAAAGTCCACTTTTAACATTTTTCAAAATCGCCATTTTTTAAAATTCAATTTTCTCAATTTCCAAAATTATTTCAGATATACCACTAATATGGTTCCAAAGAGGACCCCTTGGAGCACCATTTCTATATAGTGGGTTGCTAGTAACATTCCATATTTTTCCAAAATGGTCACTAATCCTCGCCAGAAATTTTCGCAAAAAACGAACTTTTTCTATTCTGAATTTCTGAAATTCCAAAATTATTTCAGATATCCCACTACCAGAATTCACTTTAGGACACCCTTCTTCCCCATTCCTATATGGTCCCATAATAGTAACTATCACCATTTCTCCATATTGTCCAACGTCCATAAAGTCCACTTTTAACATTTTTCAAAATCGCCATTTTTTAAAATTCAATTTTCTCAATTTCCAAAATTATTTCAGATATACCACTAATATGGTTCCAAAGAGGACCCCTTGGAGCACCATTTCTATATAGTGGGTTGCTAGTAACATTCCATATTTTTCCAAAATGGTCACTAATCCTCGCCAGAAATTTTCGCAAAAAACGAACTTTTTCAATTCTGAATTTCTGAAATTCCAAAATTATTTCAGATATCCCACTACCAGAATTCACTTTAGGACACCCTTCTTCCCCATTCCTATATGGTCCCATATTAGTAACTATCACCATTTCTCCATATTGTCCAACGTCCATAAAGTCCATTTTTAACATTTTTCAAAATCGCCATTTTTTAAAATTCAATTTTCTCAATTTCCAAAATTATTTCAGATATATCACTAATATGGTTCCAAAGAGGACCCCTTGGAGCACCATTTCTATATAGTGGGTTGCTAGTAACATTCCATATTTTTCCAAAATGGTCACTAATCCTCGCCAGAAATTTTCGCAAAAAACGAACTTTTTCAATTCTGAATTTCTGAAATTCCAAAATTATTTCAGATATCCCACTACCAGAATTCACTTTAGGACACCCTTCTTCCCCATTCCGATATGGTCCCATATTAGTAACTATCACCATTTCTCCATATTGTCCAACGTCCATAAAGTCCACTTTTAACATTTTTCAAAATCGCCATTTTTTAAAATTCAATTTTCTCAATTTCCAAAATTATTTCAGATATACCACTAATATGGTTCCAAAGAGGACCCCTTGGAGCACCATTTCTATATAGTGGGTTGCTAGTAACATTCCATATTTTTCCAAAATGGTCACTAATCCTCGCCAGAAATTTTCGCAAAAAACGAACTTTTTCAATTCTGAATTTCTGAAATTCCAAAATTATTTCAGATATCCCACTACCAGAATTCACTTTAGGACACCCTTCTTCCCCATTCCTATATGGTCCCATAATAGTAACTATCACCATTTCTCCATATTGTCCAACGTCCATAAAGTCCACTTTTAACATTTTTCAAAATCGCCATTTTTTAAAATTCAATTTTCTCAATTTCCAAAATTATTTCAGATATACCACTAATATGGTTCCAAAGAGGACCCCTTGGAGCACCATTTCTATATAGTGGGTTGCTAGTAACATTCCATATTTTTCCAAAATGGTCACTAATCCTCGCCAGAAATTTTCGCAAAAAACGAACTTTTTCAATTCTGAATTTCTGAAATTCCAAAATTATTTCAGATATCCCACTACCAGAATTCACTTTAGGACACCGTTCTTCCCCATTCCTATATGGTCCCATATTAGTAACTATCACCATTTCTCCATATTGTCCAACGTCCATAAAGTCCACTTTTAACATTTTTCAAAATCGCCATTTTTTAAAATTCAATTTTCTCAATTTCCAAAATTATTTCAGATATACCAATAATATGGTTCCAAAGAGGACCCCTTGGAGCACCATTTCTATATAGTGGGTTGCTAGTAACATTCCATATTTTTCCAAAATGGTCACTAATCCTCGTCAGAAATTTTCGTAAAAAACTAAGTTTTTCAAGTCTGAATTTCTGAAATTCCAAAATTATTTCATATATCCCACTACCAGAATCCTTCTTAGAACTTTTTTCTTCTGTGGAACCGGCTCCTTTTCCTTGAAAATGCTCCTAAACGCACTTTTTCCTATTACAGTAGCACTGTTAAATTCAATGTTAACTGAAAATAGTTGCTGTTAAGAAATTGTGGTTGATGTCTCTACTAGTTAAATACGTATTTATCTTCACACACATAAGTTCTGCTACTAATTAATTGTCATGTCATGTCAATGTTGTAATTAAATTTTTTTCAAATTAGCGTTTTTTTGTTTATTCTGGTAGACAAAAACCAAATGCATCTTGATTTAAAATCTCAGAGATCTATTGTTGAATATTTTTATTCAAATTGGCTTAAAATTTTTTTATATCTAAAATGTTACGGATTTTATTATTTTCTTCCTCTCTAAACTAACAAAAAATTTTTTTTATATTAAGCCATCGTTATGGAAACGTTTAATAGGAGCAACAAATTTAAATCTATCAATGAATTAAATCGTTTGTTATTAAAAAATTTTACTTACAGCCCATTAACATTACAACGAAATCAAGTATGTTTCATTTGAAATCATCCTCAAAATCGAGTGCCTTTACATTGTACATACTTTTTTGACATTAGAGAAATTTTGTTTTCATAGCGGTTTTTTGTGTAACACATACATACATTTAACGAAATAGGCACTTAAAAATTTGCATTAAGCCTCTAGTACACGGAATGTAAAAAGCCACATGCGCATGTGGTTCTGACGTAATTTTGACGTCAATGCAAAGCCACAATAAGCATTGCGTGTTGTGTGATGACGTCAAAATTACGTCAGAGCCACATGCGCATGTGGCTTTTTACATGCCGTGTACTAGAGGCTTTACCTTTTATTTATAATTAACTTCATTTATTTTATCAATAGTTTTAATCTTTTTAATTTTTTTTAACCATTTTCTTAAAATTATTAAATTTTATTAACCGTTTTTACCAATCGCATTTTTATTTTTGTTTGTTTTTATTAAAACGTCATTGTTTTCTTGTAGAGTGAAGTATTTTTTAGTACTACATATATGGAAAAACCATGGTTGCATAACTTAAGGGTTCTTTACACTATCACACAAGTCTTAAGTATTCTATGTATAACAGAAATCTAATGAGTTTTTTTGCGACTGTTCACACTATCACATATTAACATGCTTTTCACAGAAAAAATTAAAAATTGTCTCTAATCCAGTGTTGCCAGTGAAATTTCGAGAAAGATACATTTTAGTTTCCAAAAAGATACACTTTTTCCCAAAAAGATACATTTTGAAAAAAATTTGAAAATCAATTTTTAACGTTTAACATTTTTATTTCATATTTAATGAATATTGCATATAAATATCATATATCATATATCATATAAATTGATTTTTATATTTACTTAAGTCATAAATATTAGGTATGTATTTTTAAAAAATACAGGAAGCAAACTTTAAAATTAATCATGTATATGTAACTATTTTTGGATGTTATCAAAACAAATTCATTTTTGTAAAAATTATTATACGAGTTAAGGCGTTAATACTAAGGCGATTATATCAAAAAGTTTACATAATTTTTCTTCTAAAATTTCGTCTAAACACACATACACCAGAAGAGCTTCGTCAGATTATACAATATTGTAAGCAGACGTTGCCAATAGAAATATTTTTCTGACAATGGTGCCATTTTCAGATGCATTAATTTTATACTTCTGCCAAATATATTAGTATTCATAACGAAATAATAGCTTTAAAAAACTTTGTCAGATAAGGAAAGTTTAATGTTTTATTTCTGTACATTTTGCGTACAGATTCAAAAGATACGAAAACTGTCAGGATTATACATGATACATGAAGTCATCAAAATATACGAAAAATGTATCTTTCGTATCCTAATAGCATCACTGCTCTAATCACCAAATGTATACCAAATTCATAATATCAAGCAAATAAGTTGTTGATTTTGCACATATAACCAAACTGCTTATATTTATTACTAAAATATTTCAAATTTTGAATATTATTTTCCATAAATAATATTTTTAATCAAAATTTTTCATTTTTCGAATATATTCTATGAGTTAAATTTCAGTTATGTATATTACAAAAAAGATTTATAAAATACATAACTGAAATTTAACTCATAGAATATATTCGAAAAATGAAAAATGAAAAAAAATCATAAAACTAAAGAATAAAAGCGATAAAAGTTTACTGTACGAGAATCAGTCGATTATGAAATCTTATAAGATACGTGTTCTTATAAGATAAATTAACATGATATTATCTCAGGTAGAGACCCTGTTGTTTCGAAAAATTTCAAAAACCGATGAATTTTCGATGTCAACTTTTTCGTTATCTTGTCAATTTTATAACACATTGCATTGCATTCACACTATCACAATTTTACATATTACTAAAGTTTTTGACATGATTAATACAAAGTACAATAGTTAAGTGTTTAAGGCTAACTAATACTGCTAGATTTTGAATAGATTTCGTCAAAATCTAGTCACGAAATAGATTTTATGTGGATATGAAATCTAGTCAAAAACAACTAGATTTTGCTCGAAATCTCGTAGGTATTTGTTGCACTGTAAATGAGCTATTGAGTAAAATTTATTGTTATAAAAAATTTTTGTAGTATAACGATTTTTTGATAAATATTTAGTAGTTTTTGTAATGAAATCTGGTTAAACCATTTTATAGCCAATATTTAGCCATTTTTTTTAAATTTAGCAATTTTTGTTCATGAAGAGAAGAGTTGCCACCAATAATGTACTTTACAATTCCTGTTGTGATTTCCCACAATAATGTCTGATCAAAAATTAACAGGGGTGTGCAAAAACGTAAAACCCAAGAATTTGGAAGTTCTTGTCTATACACTTTCAATCTATTTTCTAAGATTTTTGTTATTAATTCTCTTTAACAGAGAAATATTTGTATAATATTTGTCATAAAAATCTTTTATTGCAGAAATCTGATTATAAAACGGCTTTTAAAATTTTTGCGTTTTACGTTTCCGATTTCCATCATACCCCTGTAAAATTACAGAAAAACAACAAAAAAACAACTACTTACAAAAAAAAAGGTTTGTTTTTGTAATTCGTCTATCTAGTCTTCACCTGACCTCTACCTTTAATTGTCATCATAAAAAGTACCTCTTAATAGATTCTTTTTTTGTTCCCATCATTATGTAAAATTCCCTTTTTCCCCACAGAGTTGCATTTTCTTTTACTTGTTGTATTTTTTTTATTTTTTTCCCCAACATTTTAAACAATAAGAAATGTTCTTAACAATTCCTGACTATTATAAAGTTTTTTTTTAATGGTCTGGCGATTAGTCATAACATTTTTGTACTTTCTACAACAACAAAAAAGGTATAATAAGTAAATAATTTTTAGAATTAATTTGTTAAAATGCATTAGAAGATAAATAAAAAAAAAAATAAAACTTCAAAAAGTAACCCATTAGAGCAAAGAGTAAATTAAAACAATGTAAATGTGCTATACTCGGCTGTGCCGAATCTTATATACCCTTTATCATACTAGTGAAAAGCCATTTGTTTGCTAGCTATTATGGTATGGGCGCTATTGTATATAAGTCTTTATTCCATAAGCATTTTTGTTTGGGGTCGATTTCGGTGATTAAAAGTAGTCTTTTTATTTATTATTGTTTAAAAAAGATGCTGCCCAAAGTTACTGGTTTCTTTAAAGATTTAAATTGAATTGGATCAGAAAAATAAAGGTTTTAATATTAAGGCTTAGTTAGTAATGCCCAAAAACTTCTTTTTAATTACAAAATTTGGAAAGGTCATAATAGGGTATAAATAAATAAGGCCCTAATCATATAAAACGCAAACGCAAAACCAAAGAATAACATGGGAAGCACAAACAATGTCATAAATATTTTGTAATTTTGTTGTTGCTTTCTACAGAAATTTAAGTACCGTTTTAAAATTTTCAACGCCACAAGCAATGGAGCGTTTGAAATTTTAAAACGCAATGTGAATTTCTGTAGTAAGCAACAACAAAATTACAAAATATTTGTGACATTTTTGAGCTTTCAATGTTATTATTTGGCTTTGTGTTGCGTTTTACATGAGTCACATAAATTGTTCGGAATGATTTTGAATCCGATAGAATAGATACATACATGTATATAAAATCAAAACTAAAGAAAAAACGCAAGGATTATGCTTTTGGTGGGATGAAACAGTTGTTTTTTATTGCGAGCAGCTGAAATCTGGCCAAACTATTTTAGAAGGATAAACCGACTACAGTGCATCCGTTTAAAGAGAGCAATCAACAATAGTTTTTTATCCTGAAACCGAAAAACACATTTGAAAAGTAGCTGATAAGAAATGTGTGACTTATTCTTTTAATCAGGGTGACCATTTTAGCATATTTTCTGCTAGATTTAGCAGATTGAGTTTTTTTTTTTTTTTTTTTTTTGGAATCAGTCCATATTCGACCATGGCTCCCATACAAATATGACTCACGAAAATAGCTTGTAATGCCATAACTGCCTTATAAATGTTGTCATGTATTGATAAAAAAAAATATATAATATGTCAGGCAAAATGTTGTGCTGTTAGGCTTAGTAACGTAGATCATATATAAGTACCCTCCCCCTTAAATTACTTTAAGTCGAAAAAATTTCAAATATATGTAGTTGGCTAGATAATATTCGGCGTTAAGAATTCTTATATTATTAGTCTTAACGTCATAACATAATTTTGTTTTAATGGACCTAACCAAGGAACACTCTTAAAAAGTTGTCTGTAAATACTTCCTAATTTGTTTTTTGTAAGTTTTTTTACAACCAAACGTTAATTTGTTATCAGGTGTAATTTCATGTAAATTGAGTAATTAAGAGTTATCTCAAGTGTAGTTTTGAATTTTGCCGGTGGTAGCACTGAATATGATTCACCTTAGTTGAATTTTTCAAAAATTGTTTTAATTCGTTACTGTTCTGAAAAGCATTATCAGTTTTTTTTGTCCGCAATTAATTCAGTTAATTCTTTTAGTGACGTTTTAATTGATTTTTTGTCTGCCAATTCAAAATTTTTTTTACGGAAAATCTCAAATATTTTTAAATTCATAAATTATTTACAAAAAAAAATAAAACTTACTTTATTCTATAATAATTTGAATACAACACACGTCAAAAACATACCTGAAAAGAAAAAAGATAATTTTTATTTCGTTTAATTAAATTTTTAATTATCAGCCATGTCACAGAGCACAATTCCGTTCGGAACCGAAGAAAACATATTTTTTTATTAATAGAAAGTATATTTTTATAGTTTTTTGGCCTCTAAGATACAGAAAACTCCTATTCCGTTCATGAAACCAAAAATTGTTTCATTCCGCAAAGTTATTTCGTAATTTTCTGAAGCACAAAAATACGGAATGAATTCCGTTTCCGAACGGAATTGTACTCTGTGACATGGCTATATATTAATATTTTTTTTTAATTCTAAGAAGATTTCCTCTCAAAAATTTATAGTAACAAACATTAAAATCGATGTTAAATAGCACCAAACATATACAAAATATGGGAGGTTATGTTGTAAAACACTTCACCTCTCTTGAAAAAGGTTAACATACAAATTATATATTCAAAAAATTTTGTATAATAAAATTTTCAACGCGTGGTAAAGGTATTAACAAAATAACCCCCTTAGCTTAAACAAGAGTTGTATAAAAATTTTAGAAAAGGGGCTTTATATGGGATCTTAAAATTATAAGTATATATCTATAAAGACCAACCTCACATTTTTATAATTCGTTGCCTTAATTAAATAAAATATCACGATTTGTTTCAGATATATTATTAAGCGTAAAAAAGTGATTTTCGGGAATGGTTTTTAAATTGTACCTATCGTAAATTATTCGTTCAACACAAAACTCGATAGATTTATTGCAATACAGAAATAAAATTTTTTTAATATTTAATGCTTCTTAAATTGCTTTTTTGAAGGCCGCTTGAGATGGGGCGTATGGTAAATTATGGACCGATTGCCACAAAATAACATGGTAGTTTTTCTAGCCATATTGTTAAATTTGACCAAATGTTACTGCAATATCTATATTTGTTACGCTTTAAGTAGTATTTAAATTGTAAACTAAAGCCCGATCTTTACGAAATTTGGCATAGTGAGTTCTAATCTTATGAAACTACGACAGACTCATATTAACTAAAATTGCTTTATTCGTTACCGTTTTAGGCGACCTAAGTGTTTTCCAATATTGGGTCTTAGAAGGGGCCTATGGTTATATATGGGACGATCTTCACAAAAATTGTATTTTCTTGTATAATTTCAAGTCATATAAAACGAAGTTGGGCCAAATGTTATAATAATCGGTGCATTCTGTAACCAATTTATGTATGTTCGTTTTTTATATCGAAAATATACATTTTTTATGGAGGTTGTTCCACATTTATGTTCATAGCTACTGAACCAATTGTGCTGGATTTCAATTACAAACTGCTTAGGAGAACTAGAAAGAATTTGAAACCAATATTGTTTTATTCTCTTGAGTTCTTCGAAAGTGAGCGAGTTTTCCGCAGACGGACAGGCAGGCGGACAGACAGACGGACAGGGCTAAATCGACTTAGAATTATTCAAGGGCTCAAAATGGTTATTCATATGCATGCATTTTATAGGGTCTTAGACGAATATTAAAAAAGATTCACACCTAATGACAAACTCATTGACCACTAGTAGTGGAGGGTATACAAATGCACTTATTAGGGATTCTTTTTGGCAAACATAATTACTAAATATTTTACATTTGCAAAAAACAACTTTCAATATTTAGAAAATAGAAAAATAGGCAATATAAGTTTTAGTATTTTCCTACATATAACGTGAACCACCCTTATATCCTTCGCTATTTCATCATTACAGTTTATTTTGTCTCTTTGATTTAAAAATGTATCAAACCGTTATAAATTCTTAACACGTTTAATACATTTCCATTTGTTTTGATTATTTTTTGCGAGCTTTCTTGCTTAATCAATTAAAAAACAACAACATTAAAGAAGAAGAGCAACATGCACGCATTATTTGCAAATAATGAATGGCAACGTCATTTCAATGACTATTGATGTAATAACAACAGAGTTGATTATGTTTTAACAAATTTTAAGCTCGAATCAAGACGTTTAAGTATAATAAAACGTGTTTACAAAATTTTTAGGAAATTTTAAACAGAAAATAATGATTGATTTAGGTATTTTTTATCTATAAACTTTTTATTTTACAAAAAAAAAAATGTTTATTAAAGTGTTAAATTGAAAAAAAACTGTGACTCATAGATTTTGTGTTTGAAAAAATGTAAGCAAAAAAAATTTTTTTTTATTGTATATGACCATTTCCATTTCATCGTACGTGACATTTGTACGCCTTTAGAGAGGTAGAGATATGGTAAAAATACAAGTAACTGGAAAATAATTTTATCATATTGTTTCATTTAGTTAAAAAAAAATGTTCACATTCGAAATCTTGTTGTTTAAAACATAGATCAAAATATGTAGGTGCATATCGTATGTGACATAAAACGATCTTACATTAAACCAAATAAATACTTTTCCTTTACAATACGTTATTTAAAAACAACAAAATTTTTTTGGAGGATTTTATAATGTACAAAATTTGATATCGTTAGGGACATACCGTACGTGACAGATTGTTCTCTTGTAGTTATTATAAAAAATGAAATATATGTTTTTCAAATAAAGTACATATACAAAAACTAAAACAAACAAGTGAGAAAGCATAGTCAAACAAATTTTTGAGAGTGTACACTGTGGAACCCATGTTCAGTCATGGACCCGCCTGAACAAATTTATGTTATGAGGCTAAGATAATTTTCAAGTTCTTTATTCCGAATATCACTAGATTCAGACCGTGATTTAAAAGTCATGTCTTTTTTTTAATTCCTTTTGAAAGTTGCTTCCAAAAACACAACAGATTCAAACGAAGATGTTTTCCCCATGATTTTAGGGTTGATTTTTTTCCCCATTATCGGTAATTCTTCTTTACTTGCTTATTTTTAAAAACAAACAATTTTAATGCGCTCCATATTTTGTATTGTAAAGGGATGTTGCCACATTGAAATAAAAAATAAAATGAAGCTACATAACAAAAATACGAATGTGTGCAAAGAAAAATATAAAAAAAGACACACAGAACACAGAACGTGTTTTTTTCTCTACCCCGCTTGCTTCACTACACAGTTCGCCTACAAACACCAAAAATCATGTCTTAAAAAACATGGAAAAAATCACCGTCTGAACCGCGTGTATTATTTCGATATCTTCCTCTGTATGAGATTTGTTTGCCTTTACGTGATTTTTGGAAGGAGATTTATATGGTACCTATAGTTAATTTTGGGTCTACAAGTAGCTATACTAAAAGTTATTGTCGCCAAATTGTATGTCAATACCAACATTTATAAGGAAGTTATGGCATTAAAAGCTATTTTTGGGAGTACAATTTGAAGGACCGATTCAAATAAAATTTGGTTAGATATCGCAATCAAATAAGTTTGAACCAAATTTAATCTCAAAATCACCTTAACAAAATGATACATTTAGTTGCATTTGTAAAGGGTGTTTTTTATAGAAGTATAGAACTTTAAGTTGGAAACACTTTTTTAACTGGCGTCCATTTTGTCATTTGTCGAGTGATTTATGTTTAGTTAGGTTTGGCATTTTAACATGAATATATACGATTATCTTTCGAGTAAAGTAAATTTTATGTCAAATTAAAAAATTAATCTTTGTTTTATTTCATTTCAAAGATCTATACCTCTATAAAAAAAAACACCCTTAAGTACTAACAAAATCAGAAAATTGCGATCAATATTTGTTTGCGACAAATATCTCGCTTTGAAGTTTTATTTTGAAACAATTGCGGCTGATTAAATACAAATGATGTGGACAAATTATAATTTTTTTACACCACTTACGTGACATTAGAATACTATTCAACACCAACCAAAAAATATACACCTAAACGCCGTTTTGCACTATCCCACAAGTCTTAAGTGCTTTGACGAAAATGCTTTCCTGATCTAATTATTGTTCGAAAATTCTCAAAAAAAACTACCAACTTTTCATGACTGGGTTGTAGTTTCCTCAAAATACCTAAGACCAGTGTGATACTGAATGCGGCCTTTATCGAACTATTTATTTGGCCTTTTTCATGGATATTGTTCATTGTTGCTGTAACATTAATTTTAAAGTGTTGTTGCAACATTACCAGTATCTAAATTTTAAACGCCAGAAAGGTAAAAATATTTGACTGCAATTTCTTAAAATGAATCTTAACTTTAAACTTTAGGTTTTTGCTCATTTAAAATTGTAAGAAGCTATAAGTAACCTCTATTTAATAAAGTTTGAGTGTTTTTTTTTTTGCTTCAACCATATTTTAAAATAAGTTTCAAGGGCTTTTATTTTTTTTTTGTGGTTGACATATTCATGGAAATGCCCATATTATGGGTTTGTAAAAATATAATAAATAATCAAAGCAGTTTTATAAAAAAAAATATTTTTTCTAAAGTCTTATACATACAATTTTTAGATTTAAATAAGTTTTATGTCATAATTTAAAGGTGTTTACTTCATTTGTTCTTCGGTTTTATTATGTACCTACTTATACTATACTTGAGTACTTACCTACATACACGTTTAATTGTCTTTACTTAATACCAGATTTTCTTTTTATTAATTGTTTATTAGATTCTATAATAAACTTTCTTATTGAAAACTATTTCTCAATTGTGATTTATTTACATAATTCTTTTCATAATATTCTCATAGTAGTATAATTGTATAATTGAAAAAAATGAAAAAACAATTAGAAAATAAAAATAAAAGTATTTACATTAAGGAAAATGTGAATTGATAAAAAACTGAAATTTATTTAGCCATAAATAAACTTATTTAAAAATTTTTTTCTTTCTGTCATTTTATATAATTAAAATTCCTTACAAGATTTCTTTGTTATTGTTGTTGTCTTTTTTTCAGTTTAACAGCTGCTTTCTACAGTGCGCGTTGCCATTTAGACGTAATATGTATTTGATAACATATTTGAATTTTCATAACACAATATTGTATAAATTTATTAAACGACCATTGAATTTTGATCTTGAGTATAATAAATTTTGTAATAAATTAATAACAAATGTAAGCAAGAAGAAGAATATTAAACTTTTGTAAGTTAAATAATGAAATATTTGTGTGTGAATTTAGAGAAAGAGTAAGACGACCTAAACAAAAAAAATTTTTGTTTTTAAATAATTATTTAACACGCGATTGCAAATTTTTCACTTGTTTCCCAGAATATTAAAATAATGGGGTTTTTTTTTTTCTTTTCTTTAGATTTTTTTTGTCGATTGATGGATACAGGAAGACAACAAAAGAATTTTAATTGTTAAACAAATAAAAAGGTCATTTCGCTAAAAGAAATTTTTTAAATTTAGGTAATGAAAATTATGAAAAAAAATCTAAAATGAACCGTTTTTGAATAACCTTAAAATCTTAAAAAATAAACTATTGGCTGTACATTAATTGGCGAAATTAAGCAGTCGCGCTTACTAAAACCCTCATAATAGAAATAATAAATCGAATTAAAAATGCTAGTTTGACCTAATTTTAATAGCTAATGTGTGATTATTTATTATCAAACGATAAAAACAGGGTTAACAAAACAACAAATATAGCAACAGTTTATTTTAACGCGCTGTCAAAATCGGTTTTCTCCAATTGCAAAGCGCTTTCGCGGCGTTGCCATCGCGTTGTTTCGGCATGCTACATACAAATTGTATGGGCATGGGGATTTTTCAAAGCTAGAAAACGCGTTCCGCTCTTGTTGAGGTATGGCTGTAAGGCTTTTCTGACAAAATATGTTAAAGATTGGCAGCAAAACTTCAAAAATGTGTATTTAATTGTTAAACTGGAATAATATTCCACAGCGAGAGTAAAGAGATTTATTGGCCTAACACGATAAATGTCCGTATTACAGCCAAACCTAAATAAAGGCCGATTTAGCCGACCGTAAATGTAATGAAATGCAATGTAACGTACTGTAACGTACTGTAAACTCGTTTGTGCACTTATAGAACATGTAAGAACGTGTCATCTGTTTTTCAAAAACATAAACAAAAAAGCATAAGTATATATAAAACAACACACACAGTGTTGGGAATTTAAAATGTTCAAATGGTGACCGCTTTGCAGGAAAAGTACCAAGTGATTTAAATGGTACTAAAAATGTATTTCTTGTACGTATAAAAATATAAATAATTTAAAATTTGTTATTTATATTATAGATTTACAATAAACAAATATGTATTATAGCATATACATTCATGTTTACTTATATAATTTTGAAAATGTGCTTACACAAAACTGGGTTTTGATACTATTAAAAGCCACAGTTTTTATTGTTTGTGTATATGTATGTATGAATTTTTTTGTTTTATATATCTACACATATATTTGTATAAATGATAATATGTATGTATTGTAAGTTATTTTGTCAAAAGTCCACAGATATTATTACTAAAAAAGTACCATAGAAAAAGAGTGAATTTACCCGCATTCCATTTAATATACAAGCAGTCCATCACTATCTACAACTGTCACGTAACCTCGTAATGAAATTCTATTTTCTACAAGTTGGCACGTTACGGTTAAGTGACATTACAGTCAGTTAAGCATTTGTATTGCTTTCCATATAACTTAAACGATCAGCTGTTTACATTACATTTCTACATTTACGGTCGGCTTACGCGGCCTTAAGAGCGGAAAGCGGAACGTTTTCTTCCGCTTAGCTCTTACGCTGAAATACCATACCTAAATAAAAGCGTCAACGTTGAGCCAAGAACAGTAGTGTTAACTTTGCCGTTTAATAAAACGCACATAATAGCGGGGTTCAGTGTTTGGTGCGAAAGGTCTTGCACAAGAGCAAATGCAAAATATTGTAGCTCTTTTATGAAAACTAACGGAAACTCAATGCATCTCAGTGATATTTTGCATTTTCTCTTTCGCAAGACCAATTGTACCAAACACTGAGCTCCGCTAATATAAATAAAAAAAATGAAGATAAAATTACTAGATTCCATACAAATTGTATGGGCATTAGAACTTTTGAAAGCTAGAAAACGCTTTCCCCTCTTATTTAGGTATGGCTGTTAGATACATTTTTCGGAATAGCACAAATTTCAATATCTTTTTTTTGGAGAGCATTGGAATTTATTCAAATGTCAGGAAATTTGTTTACCCCATTAGCAGAAGCTATAAACAACTACTACTTTGTTATATATAATTATTACAAAAGATTTTCTTTAACTTAACATAAATATCCCATTTATCTTTTTCTTAACTTTATGCCAATAAATAACAAACACGTTCCTTCTATGAATTTCAATGCTTTCTATACTTTGAAATAAAAAAAGAAATTAATTTAACCATAGAATGCAAGCAAACCTTTTTTTCAAAAATATTTTTATTACAAATACTACTTTAACATTTTTATTATATTTTTCTCTTAACTATTGCACTCACTCATTCCCGGCACTCTAGTGAAGGGTTTAATTGACAAAAATCTATAATCAATTCAACATCAATGCACTTTACACACAGCGCAGCGCACCTGCCAATTTTAAAACTAGTTGGCTGGATGGCTGACTGTTTTGGTTGGTTGGTGAAGTTTAATTTATGACTTAAGGTTGGTAACACTCCCTTTGCTTATGGTTTAAACTTTGATATCAATTGTTTACCCTCATACACTTCCATACACAAAAACGTACGTGTATCTAAAAGTGTGCAAACAATTTTGTGCATACATATTTGTTTTTGTTGTACAGCCATTATTTCATTTCATTGTAAAACGTGCCAAGAAAAAAAGGAATGAAAAAATTACTACTACAATGACAAAAATGACATAAGAATTGTCAACGTTATTGTTATCGTATAAATAACGGCATAAAGTACTTTTCTTTTAATAAATGTGGAGCAAATATTTGTTTGGTTTTGCAATAATAAGAGAAGGAAGGAGTGTGTAAAAAAAAGAGAACAGAGAAAAAACTTTAGAAGTATTACTGAATAATAGAGGCTACAGTGGGGTTATCTTAATTCTTGAGTAAAAGGAGTGAGATTAAGCAAATATGTTCTTAATGCTTGGGGTGTATGTAATAGACGCTGTCAATCGAAACATTTATGCCCGTATTCATAAAAATATTTAAAACTTAATAAAGGTTTACAAAACAAATTTCCTATGAAAATTTACGTACTAAACGTTTGTTCAATTTAATAATCGTCTATGATCTTTACAAAGTTTATTCGATACTATCGTATGTTTATGCTGGTGAGAAAAATTTCGCAAAATGGAAGTTTTGAGTTTAAATGCATTTAATTAATGTTAAATTTCTAGGACAAGTTTAAAAGACATATATTTGAAACAGAAGGAGGAGTTATCTTAATTTATGTCTAAGCAAACTAATTTATCAAAATACTTTTTGCCAAATTGTGGCCAAGTATTATGGCTACTAATAGCAATTGTTGATTAATATTTACTGCATTAAATAATTTTAATTTAGTTACAAAAAAGTTTTTTTGGGCATTTTTTATATATTATTTTTTATATGGTATTGTTGACATTTAATGTGTGTCGTATCCCTGGACTACTTAAAACATGGTCCGCTGTAATGCAATCTTGGCCCATGTCATTGTTAAAAAAAGAGTTTGTAGTTAAAGGACATGTCTTCGTTTTTAAACAGCATGTTTTTTTTAACAATTTCAAAACTAATCCTCTGGAGAATACCATGAAGTAGTTTCAAATCTAATCCACTGGGAGTATGTATGAACATGAAGTGGTTTTAAAACAGCTCCGTTGTAATGCAAAGCTGGGTTATATGGTCCAGCCCTAGGACATCTGATGTTAAATAGACCTTGTTTTTTATCAATACATTTGGGTTACCTTTGGACTACTCCTAGTCCCTTATGGGCTATATGACATGCGTGTAAAATATAGCCCAGGGATGTGGCGCAGGGATGTGACGTACGCATTCAAAGAATTGTAGTTGAATATTATCAAAGAAAATTACATATATTCTAGTGATGTTACGAATATCAATTTTTAATATTCCCGAATACGAATATCTGCGGCAATATTCGTCGAATACGAATACGAATTTCCAATTTGAATTTTAATGCCACACGATATTTAAAATTTGACTAAAAAAAATCCCCCATTCTCGTCCATAACAATAAACAAGAAAAAATTAGCGCACTACTAAATGAAATTACAAAGTTCGCACCTGTATGCCACTTCTGACGATCTTTAAATTTGTATACCGATATTATTATTATTATATAAAAGCCATAAGCACCGCGGCCCAAAGGGTCTAATGTGGAGGCCAAGTGTTTACCGAAGTATATTATGGGTGCCCCGGTAGGCTAGCTGGTAGTGAGCTAGTCTATCAGTACCGGGGTTGTGGGTTCGATTCCCGCCAGAGATTCTGGTCTCCTGCAGACAAGCTAAGAGCTTCGCGGGATTTGCGTATATTAAGGCTACAAATAAAGCAAATTATTTTACACGGAGAGAGATTGTATACTTCACCAGAGGACATTAAGATAACTCCAAAGAACTGTTTGTATACTTCTCAGTGTGACCAGATTTTAAAAGTGCTTACAGCTAAATCTTGCACTACACAAGGCCAGCCAAAAATGTTAAAAATGATTTTATGAAATGCTGAAATTTTTTCAAGATTTTTGCTAACAATTTATTTACATTATTAAATTTGATTAAAAGCTACAAACATTTAGGAAATCATTTTAAACAAAATTTAAAAAATTGGAAATAGTTTAACAAATTTAGGCGGCCTGCTACAGTTCCCCTGATGGAAGCAAAATACAAGCGATTTTATTTATTATTATTTAAAAGATTCTATAAAAAGAAATTTTAAACCAGTTTATTTTTTAAATTTTAAGATAAGCAAATAATTTCAAAATTATTATTTTTTCAGCAGTTTACAGCACAAATTTGTTTTAGATATTTCGTTGGATTAACATGAAATGCCCAAACATTTACACTATGGAATTTTTATCTAGGGATCTTTAAATTAATATTTTACAAAATTTTTATAATCAACATGATTAGGGAATTTCTAAGATTCCCCGAATGTTAATTTTTTTTTACAAAACATGTAAGACGTTTCTTAAGTTAAAACGTATCCACTTTTCTACGAAATTTCTTTCAGCTGTTTGTAGTAAAAATTTAAAAATTTTATAAAAAAAAAGTTAAAGCTAAAAAAGCTGAAAACATTTTATAAAAATCCTAAATAAAATACCGAAATGATAAAATAAAGTTTTGCAGCTAAATCAAAATTGTGCACTCTAAATTGCAAAAATGCTAAAATTGTCACTCTGATAATCATATTTAATTAAATACTATTAAAATTCGCTTTTCTCACTCTTTTCGCGCTTTTACTTAGTAATTAAGCGACATATTTCGATGGTTTTTCACATATTTAATTTATTTTGCTTAAAACTGTTACTCACAGTATTTAGCAATGGATATCAAAATGTTAAGCTTCCCACTCCTAATTCTTGTATAGTAAGCAGAAGTGCGATTATTAGGCAAGTGCTGCAATTGATATCTAGGAATCATTAAAATCAACTTGATTAATTTTCATAAATTCTTTTTGTGGCGGCGCAATGTTTGTTTGTTTTTTACTTTACTAAAAGAAGATTTCATTTTTCGTTAAAGACAAAAGGTTTTTTTTTTTTATAAAAATTATTAAACATTAATATTTTTGGTTGGTTTAATTTTATGTATTTTTTACACTTTTTTATTTATTTTTTTCTTTTGGAATGTATTAACAAAATATTCGTGAAATATTCGCTTGAACTTTGCGAATGCGAATACGAATGTCGTAAATAAGGCGAATTGCCTCATTGAGTGAATGAGAATTACAAACACTCGTTTTATTTGCAACGATATCAAAGCTTAAACAAAAAACCAACTGTAAACAGTGAGTTTATCGTTTCTTAATTGAAGTTGTAAGTGGGTTAAAAAATAACAAAATTAAAAACCAATTGCTTGTTGTTTTCGCAAGAAAATCATTTTCCACTTAACCTTTAACTGTGGAGATGAATTTTTGGGACACACTTAATGGCAATGGTGGTAAATTTTACCCCTCTAAAGTTTACTAAAAAAAATTTAGTAAAACCTATTTTTTTTATAATAATTTGTTTTTGAAAAAATAAGGTACTACATTTTTAATCACAAAGAATAAAGAAACCAAAAATTATTTTTATTTGTTTAAACAAAACAGGTACTTTACTTTACAAACCTTTTTTTAATATAAAACAAACGATATATCAAAAACTTATCAAAAAAATATGAATTAAGAAAAAAACAAAAACTTAAAGGGCATTTTTTCACAGCCAAACGTATACACTTAAAGATATAAATGAGATCATGAAAAAAATAATTAGGGGTAGAAACTGCAAGTCAACCTTTTAGAGGTTTTCCTCATCAGAATCTGCCTCCCATACACATTGGCTTACTACATTGCAGACAAATCGGGAAGAGCTAAAGCTTCCAACTTAGGTCGAAATATCTTAGTTATCAATACAAAACTTCCTACAAAATGTGAGTGGGATTAGAGAATTGGGCGTGGCGCAAAATAAACTTGTTTGTGTCTAATGGACGGTAAGAGAAAAATTGTCCATATTTGGTAAACACAGCTGGATTATCAATAAACTACCCCCTCTACAAAAAGGGCCGGATTGGAGAAGTCGGTGTGGCACGTCCCATACAAAGAGATTATAAATTTCAGTATAACTGAAGAATGCTAACAGTAATAGTATTCACACTTGGTACAAACAGCTTTCTAAACAATGCACGAGACCTGTATTTAAACAAATATACATATTTTATTTTAATGAGGGTAGCAAAAGCAAAGCGCACTGAGTATTAAATAATAAAAAAATTTATCAACACGAAAACGGACTAGTGGTAAAAATAACTCCATGCTAATATTACGTTAATTTTGATGTGGGGTTAATTTTTTTCAACTAAATACTTACGGTAACGCTGATGTGGTGGTTAAATATTTCCAAAGAAAAAATTACGTAAAGATTGACGAGTGGTAATTTTTACACCACCATGTCCGTAGCTCCGCTCGTGCTAAGTCGAGCTCATCCAAAACACTAGTGAATAATAACGATCACGATATAAGAAGAAACTAAGAGAATTAAATTGGTAGAGCGCAATGGAAGAGAGTATGTTAAAAAAAATTAAGGAGAGGGTAAAATTTACCACCACCTCCACTATAATAATAATTTTTCAATTTGCCCATCCCTTGTTCCACTGTTTCTGTGTTTAACTTTATTATTGCTGAAATTCTTGCATAATTAACAAACTTTATAATAAAAGCCGAAAAAGACGGTTAAGTTCAAAACAAACTGTCAAAGAAAATATAAAACCAGAGCACATATTTCTTTATATTGTTTATGAAAAAACTGCTAAAAATAAAAAAAAAAGAATTTCCTGAAGAATATTGCACAAAATTTTGTATAAATAATTTAACAGTTAAAACTTGAAATACTTTTTTCAAGCCAAACAAAGACAAATACAAACTAGAATGGCACCATTCGAGCCTTAAAAATAAAACAACAGGGTTCTTAACTTGACTTGATTTAAAGTCAACGACAACAAGAAAAAAAAACAATAGATTAAGTTAAAAACAAAAACAACTGCATAAATACTTAAACACGCACAGACATGAATTGAAAAAAATATACTGCAAGTGATAAACGCTAAAAATAAAAAATAAAATATTACCCTAATAAGGTGTAAATAAGTAAAGGGATCAAAATTAAATAAAATAACTTCTTTTCATAACTTTCCTTCATCTCTCTCTCTCTCTCTCTCTTTTCAGAGTTAATGATATGCTATTGACTTTTGTTATAATAAAGCAAACGATAATTAATCATACTTTTGGATGTACATATGTATGTACATAATACATATGTATTCATGTGTGCTGCTTCTGAGGGAGTATCAAATAAATGTCATTTAAATTTTGACATATTGTTAGTAAGTCAGCAACAAGAAGAAAAACTTACCATCTGTTGTCATGTGAAAAGCAGCAACGAGTAATTGCAGCTTTCGACCAAAATCCCTTAAGGCCTCGCTACTCTTTTCGTAAATGTTGAGGATACGTAAACGTTGCGGTCGACTTCAATGGTTGCTAATTACTAAAATACGTAAACGTATCATATGTTCTTAAAGCGTGTTAAAAAAACAAAGAAAATGAAATAAAAAATTTAGTTTTGTTTTGATTTTGCACTCAGTGTTGGCTTAAAGCATGTTGTTAATGTTCTTGTTTAAAATCCCCAATACATAACCATATCGACGCTTTTCTTAAAAAGAAGTAGAATATATGTGCATATGTATATATTCCGATTAGGAATTCGTGCGACAAAATTTTTGATTTAAGATTGTAGGGTTATTTCAAAAAAATCGGTTTTGCTAATTTTTACCATTTTTTTCCTAACTGCTCCAAAATTCCGGAAAAATATAGCCTATAGTAATTTCACTATAACATCTTCTTACCAAGTTTAATCAAAAACGGGTTTTGGGCGTTTTTGTAAAACAAACAATCTAATATACATACATATATTTATATATGTATATGTATGTATGTAATGTTTATATTCGTTAAATTTTTGTTTTAAAAAGAGAATCTTATTAATAAAATCTAAAAGTAAACCGACGGCTAATACGTTTTGTTGACAACACTGCTTGAAAACAAAAATAAAATTCTTAAGAACGGATACGTAAAAACGGAGAGAAAATTTAATATTATCAGGTTCATCCGCAACGCAACGTTACGTTTACGTAAGAGTACCTATTTATACATAGACTTGGTAAGGAAAACGGAACAGCTGATCAGCAACGTATACGTTTACGTTAGAGTAACGAGGCCTTTAGAAATGTTCTTGCTTTTACTGTAATTTTTTTTGGGTAATTAAAATAATAATAGGAACACAACTAGGACGAACGACGAATTTTTGGCCGCGAATATTTGTCGCCAAAAATAAAACATATTGGTGTATATGAAAATATACGCAAATGGCGTATGGTGAAATTGGTTATATGTGGCGTCTTTGCAATAGATTTATTTCTATTTCATACGCCGGCGAACGACGAATAAATCAATACCAGGTAACCATGTTTGGTTTTAGTTTAGAAGTATCTTAGTAAATAAAGTTACTTTTTACTTTAATAATTGTTTGTTTTTTTATTGTATAACATTAAATATAATTATACAAAGTACTTTGCTATAAAAATAGTTTTAAGTTGTGTTTTTGATTATGTTATAATTTTTAAGCATTATATATTTTAATATGGTCACACTATTTCTCCCTCTTTGCAAAAACAGCAATCAACTTTCTCAATTATAAAAGCTGCTTGTCATTCGTTGTTATTGTGCTTCATACGACGAATTTATTCAGCGAATTTTTACTGAAAAATTCGTCGTGTTGGGCGAAATTCGTCGTTCGTGTCAATTGTGTTCCTAGCATAAAGTAGTCTTACATTAATAGGGCGGGAGTATTGTTCTCTTTTAAATTAGTAATTTTTATACCGTTATTAATTTCAGTGTATTTTGACCCCGTTAAGGCTTATCCAATAGGTTTGCTTACCGCTACAACAATACAACAATACAAAAAACAACAGGCATTTTGTTTGTGTAAAATTCCTCACGGTTGTCAAAATCTTACTACTACAAACAAAAGGAAAAACATGTTTTGTATGCATGTATGTGTGGCAAAAAACAAAAAACGTAAACAAAAATATACATGTATAAGCAAAATGTAAACAACTTTGACAACCTAAGGGAAACCCCAAATAAACATCTGGCTCCTTGTGCAGACCTATTAGATAGGCCTTGGCCACCATTATTAATGATGTTGCAATTTTAACACAGCATACATACATTATACATTAGTGGTCTGCACCATATTGTTTACAATTGTATCAAACTTGGAACAACCGAAACTTTATTGGTACACTGGTACAATTCATCCTTTTTTACAATTAAAAAAACAAATACCCACGAAGTTTATTTTTTCTTGGTTGTGGATTACCTCACTTTTCAATAATAAAACTTCTCATTGCATATCTCCAGCCCCGAATCGGAACTACCAAAAATTGCATTATTGTTAATTTATGTTTATGCTGTTAAACTAAAATAGTAAATACATACATAAGTATTTGTACTCGCATCCCTATAGGAAGCCAAGTGCCTCCAAATCGCCACTTTTGTCGATTGTTTTGGTGACAGTGTCACCAACTTTTGTCTGCCTTTGACAAAAAAGTTAAATAGAGAAGTTTTGGTTTCTTCTTAATTTTGTATAACCACACCGCAATAGTGGAGAGGGTATTATGCGTTTGTGCTAATGTGTGTAACACTAAAATATATTGGTCCTAGACCCAACTTTAAGTGTACCTATCGAATTAATATCACTTTCTAAGTCTATTCAATGATGTCTCTTCATCCGGCAAGAAGGCAGAAGGTTATCTGATGAAGTTGGGTACATAGGTTTCAATTCACAAGCACGAAGCCTACTGAAAATAGTGAGAATCGGTCCAAAATTAACATGGCCCCCATACAAACTTCTTTTCAGTATAGTGTCTATTCCTATAAACCTTTTGGTAGGTCCAAAATTAACCATGGGTCCCATATAAGTCCACTTCCTAAAATAACTTAGGGGGAAACAAATCCGATAAAGATGAAGATATCTTAATAATATTCCGCACAAAGAACTTGTACATGAATCTTATGGCGATTTCTTTTCTGAGAAATATGTTGCATAAATGGTACATGCTCTATCTCTTTTGTCTAGAGCATGTACCATTTATGCAACATTTTTCTCAGAAAAGAAATCGCCATTAATATCCTTACATTATTTTGTTCGAGCAGGTCCATGATTGCTCATGGGTCCCAAATTCGGTATACTCTCGAAAATTTTTTCTTTATATACTTTGGTGCAGAGTATTAAATGGTCGGGATTGACCGACTATATTTTCTTACTTGTTTTATTAAATAAAAAGGTGTTATGAATTCTTACTATGTATGCTTTGTTTTTTTTTTTTTTTTTTTTTTTTTTTTTTTTTTTTTTTTTTTTTTTTTTTTTTTTTTTTGTAGCCAAAATTTGGTACAATTTATGTCGATTTGGTAGAATTTTACCATTGAGACGGTAGAATTTTCAGATCCCAACAGTGGTAAAGACATGAAAAATTAAATACTAGTGTAG
The DNA here is from genome assembly GCA_943735925.1 of Pollenia amentaria. Lineage (NCBI taxonomy): Eukaryota > Metazoa > Arthropoda > Insecta > Diptera > Polleniidae > Pollenia > Pollenia amentaria. The sequence continues at coordinate 113,574,017 of OX031008.1, forward strand.
AATCTTACGCTCACTTTTAGAATATATAAACCCAGCAAGAGCACTTTTTATGTTCAGGTCGTTCCAAAAACTTTGTAACAAGTATTTTTTTATTATTTTTTTTTGTTTTTTTTTTTGATTTTATATTCCGATTCCGTTGATGTTATATCTGGCAACTTTGTTACATATGTATATGTATTTGATTATTGGTTTGCCATTTTCTTTTAAATAAATAACCATCAGAAAATTGTTGCCATTTAGTAGCTAGATTTCGTCAGTCTTTATCTTGCTTAAGCCATGAAAAGTATCTCGTTGAATTTTAATCGAACCAATGTGGAAAGGGGGAAAACTCCAGCATAATTTGTATTACTAATTGGACCCAAGGCGAATTCAACTACAGGTGGTGGCAAAAGGGAATCTGATTTTGACAGTTCGAACCAATTTGTATTGGTTTTGATATTTCGAACCCTAAACATAAATAGTGTAATGCAAAACACTCCTATTGTTTGTTGTTTTTGGATTCTTGTAGTACTGATAGTTAATCCTGTAGTTAAGTTCGCCTTGATTAAATTCTTTGATTCTAACTTCTTAAAAAAGCTTTCGTCAACGATGAGCGATAGAAGACAATTTGTAGCAATTATAAGCCCTTATGAACGGGATGTTTACTAAAAATATGTTTTTTACAACAGCACGGCTTAACATGCAATCAGGTGCCTTCAACTTTAAGACTTACTAAAGCATTCGAGTGTTTCGAAATACAATATTTATCAAACTATTCCAGTCATTTAACAGCCAAAATCGTTAGATTTGAAGCCTTTGCATCATTCGTTTTAGTTTTAGTTTTACGTGTAGTCATTGGTTTCTACAAACAAAAAGCCATTTTACGAGCCCTTGACAAGATAGAACAAAAACTGGTTGGAAAAGTAGTTGAAAATTATGCTTCCATAATGCAAAATGCCACAAGTGGTGCCTACATAAACGATTTCATAATTCAAAGGTTTCTTTTGAAAGAGATTTTGTGCCATTTCATCATTAAAATTTTTAAACACAGGTCTGTTATACAGTGTGTAAGCAAAAATCATACCAATTGACAGTTTATTTTAAATAAAAAATATAGAAGATAACATTTCCAACAGAGAAAAATAGATCAGCGCGAAAGGGGTTAGATTTTCTAGCGCCTAGCTTTAACGCTGCAATGACAAACTTAAAAAGGAGCGTCAAAGCTGTGTCGTGACTTTTTTTGTTTTAAAAAACCCACAAAAGAGAAATAAATGTGGATATAAGACCGCTAGATTGAACTAAAATATCTTGATTGCCATTACTTTAAAAAAAAAAAAGACAACTTCACTACTTTATTACTGCACAATTTTCAACTACATACTTTTCTTATCTCGACTTCCTATTTCATTTTGAAAAATGATCGTTTAAAAATTTGATTTTTAAAATTTTTTTCTGTTAAGTGATATAAGATATTTAACTATTTCATTTTAGTTTTTAATTTTATATAAAAATTTAACACATTTGTTTTAAATATTTCAACAAAAATGTCATGCTTGGTTTACATTTTTTTTTACAAAACTTTAACAATTTTCACATATTATGCATTGGATACAGTGAAAACGAAAAAAAATCCCTTTTACAACAAACAACATTCTCCATGGCCTCCACCTCTGTGATTCTATGAAATATAAACTCTTTTTTTTATTCTTTTTTGTTGTCGTTTGTTTCAGTTAACAACGAGGACAAACAGAAAAGTTATTTCGAAGTAGGCAAAATTAACACCATTTAGATCATTTGGGGTGGATACAGAAACGAAGTTTTTCAGCTATCGAGTACTAACGTTTCTTATCGACGAAGGAGTGACTTTTTAATCAAAATTTAATTTAATATAATTGACCTTATATTGTTTTAGACTTAAAAGGGATTCAGTTTCTTGTTTCGGCCTTAATTCAACTTTTATTAAATGTGTATTTCTTAAAATTATAAATAAGCCCAACAAAACCGTCAAGATATCAAAATGCAACATCTTGTGTTGTTTTCTATAAAAAGGCTAAATGGGATCTAAGGCCTAACTTAACTAGCAATCAACTTATTAATTTCACACAACTTAAACTTTATTTTGGAATCGCGGCCTATATAAATTCAAATTTCTGCTGAAAGGGACATTTTGTTGAAACTTTTCTCCCACGAAATGAGGCATAAGAATTAAAACAGCCAGTTTTAGCTAAAGAAGTCCTTCGATATTTTGGCGATGCTTGGCTTATTGCTGATTGAGCAAGCGTAAAATGAATTTACATTTCTTAAAATGTACATGTTTAAAGCTGAATAAGAGTTCAGTTTAAGTTTAAAGATATTAGAGCGATCAAGTACAGTTTTTATCGTTTACTTGCATTTTATTATTTGCGCATCTTTTAGTGCTTTTAAACGAAAAATGTATCCACTAAAACTTGCCTTATTTTATTAATGTTTATAACCAGTGTGCTTAAAAGCGAAAAATACTAAGATAATTCATGTCTGAAGTTGCAGTTGTTTAGAGAATAATGAAATCTATTGTTTATCTACAATTCTCTACCATCGATACAAAGCTAAAAAATTTCAAAGAAAATAGATCGAAAAAGCGTATTTTTGACTAATCAACATGACTCTACATTCCGAAAGTGTTGAAGACACGGTCAACCCTACACCTAGTAAAAGTTCTGATAAGTCTACAAGAGCTGACCTTTGGAGCGATGCGAAAATCTTAAAAGATAATTTGGAGAAGAATGATCCTCTGTCCATCCCACGCTGTGGTTGAGCTTATTAAGAAGTCTAGACACCTACACACCTTAGATCTTTTGTTTTTCTAGAGACGTAGAGCCGTTGTTTACTGACGCTATTAAATATTACGCTCAAAATTTAAGACAATGGCGCAGAAATATTAAAGTTGTCAAATGAATTCAGTCATATCTGAGAGACAATTTTTACTGCAGGTCTGCTTCAAACGGAGTTGCGAAATTATCTCCGCAAAAGTTGGGAATAGTTTGTTTTTTAAATCTTATTTAAATCTTATTAATATTAATTTTCAATATTAATAATCTCTTAAAAAATAAATTAATTTTAGCATGAATTTAAATTCATTTCGTTCTTTTAAAAATCTTATTAAAATCAATTTTAAATATTAATAATCTCTTACACTGGAATTTTGTATAATAAAGAAAGAAATTACTCTTCTTGAGTTTTGTTAATTTTACCTTGAGTTTAAATTTAATATTCGTATCGGTATTGATATTGGCGGTATTTATTTTTGAGTATCGGTTTCGTATCCGCAAAAAGGCGTCTTGTTACATCCCTAGTAATAATGAAACACTTTTTATACGACCGATAAAATCGTACCTTAAGCTATCGGTAAGTTGTGAAAACGGGTCATTACGTGTTATATAAATACCCCATAAAAATAAGTTCAAATTTTTCGAAGCACTAAGTGTACATTTTAAAAAGTAAGCACACATTTATGCGCTACGCAATAAGACATATCAGAAAAAATTTGAAGAACCAAGACATTCCCTTACTACGAAGCAGGTTTGGAAGGGAGCATATAAAAGAGTAACGGTTACAAAAATTTCAGTGTGCAAAGCTGATCGTTACATTCATCAATTTTTATATGCGCTGAATAAAGCGCTTTCTGTGTCAAAGATGTATTGCTTTAAAGTTGGAACACGCAATATAAACTTCATGTCTTCCGTAAGCGATATGGTAAGCGAAACTTTTACGTTTCTCCCTTACAAACCTGCTTCGTTAGAAGCTACATTTTGTATTGGGTATCCAGCGAACGATGAATTAAGACTTAAATCTTAACCATTTTTGAAATCATAAGAAAGAGATTTTGCCTAATTTGTTGCTACAATTTTAAAGGACTTAATTTTATAGCTGCAATGTAAAAATTTAAATTTTGCTTAAACAACTACTTTTTATTTCTACCTCGTATCTAATTTTAATGTAAACTTTATGAGTGAAGAAATAAATTTGAAAAAACTGCATATATTGGCCTTGAATTTTTATGTTTATAATTTTTTTTTTCTATTATTGTAAAGAAATCACATATACGACGGCAATTATATCAACAGCAACCATGTTGTCGGTTGGTTGCTGCTGTCATACCATTAAATATCATTTATATTCAAACTAAATATATATAAATATTGTACTAACGAGTACACAACATCTGCAATTAAATACGCAACAAATATGCGTATTGTGTACGAGTACTCTAAAGGTTTTTTTTTGTAATTTTTTCTCTTTTTTTTAAATATTTACTGTGTTTTTTGCTGATATTTCTATGGTTTATGGATATTTTTCTAATGTATATAAGCATTTATTGCTGTTTGGAATTTGCATACGCCTCTTTGAAACTTTGCTATTTTAATATTTTTTTTTTATTAAATGTTTTTCCTAAGTATAATTTAAGTTAAAAAAAGTATGAAAAAAAGACATTAAAGGGGGGAAGTTTGAATATTTTTTTTTTCTTACTTTAACGGTGTTTTAGTTTAGGCTGTTGACTGTGGTGTGGTGGATGTTGCCACTAGTAATTATACCATACTTGTTGGGTTTGTTAACTTTATTATGGTGACTGTTTCACATTCGCTGCGTACTTTAGTGAGATTCAGTCTGAAAGAGTAAAGTTAACAACAATCTCATTTGTTGGGTTACTATTGGGTTTTATTATTACAAGTTTTTGTTTTTGTAATTTTACTGTTTTGATTTTGTTTTTTATATTTATTGTTGTAAGCATGTTTAAATATTTACTGCCGGTTCGCCGATATCGAACGTTAACGTTCGCATAGTAAATAACATTTAAAACAAAATTTCAAAAATGGTTTTTGTTTGAAATGTAATTTTCTATGCTAACGTTAACGTTCGAAATCGGCGAACGGGTAGTAAAACTACTGGTTTTAATTTCTTTAAAACAACAGCAATAAATTGAATGTTAAATTTTACAGAAGTTTTTTTTACAAAAAAAAAAAAAAAAAAATACTAAAATTTTTCATTCAACTTTAAATTATTCCTAAAATATTGCAGAAATTTAAAAGAATTGGATGACGTTTCTATAATCGTTCGAATTTAAGAAGATTGGCTGATTAGGTCAAAATTTTCGATGCTAGAGTTTAGGTTGCCGACATACCGATAGGCCGGCTAAATACAGTTGAGTTTCAGCAAATAATTGCTATCGAATTGCCATGTAGTTTCAAGAGAAGCGTCGGTGTTAGCATGCATTCTGGATACTCAGTACTGAACGCCTTCTCACTTTAGTAGCCATCAGACGGGAGCCTGAATGACACTTCCAGGGAGCACTTTGTATAATACAGGAAGTTGTGAAATGCTTGGAAATTTCGGGCAGAGGAATCGCTTCTTGCTACCCCCAAGTGGATAACAGACAGACAGAGAGCTTTCAACATTTGTGCAACCCCAGCCCTCTACGTTTATTTAGACTATAGTTCAGTCTTTATAGTCCAGTAGTTTTGTCTAAAAGCAATTTTATAGACGACCGGTCTTGTTTAAAGTCCAGTCTATAGACCAGTTCACAGATAGATATAAGAGGCATTAACCGTTTCAGTGTTTTTGTCGAATATATTCGACATTACATTGTACTCTGTTTCTACGCCCTTTTACAGTATCAAAATGTACAGTAAATTAAAGATATATTTTTTTTTTTTGTTTAATCTGAAAGAGAGACACTTTTGCTATTTTAAATTGTTACTCGTATTATAGTAGGCATTGACTTTCTTTTCTTATTATTGAGCGCATTGTCGTACACTAGTCGAAATAGAAATTAGCAAAAAGGTTATATTTAGGAAGAAAAAAAAATAATAATTTTGGTGATCGGGCGATATTATAAAAAATTGTAAGTATTTATACATGCGTAAATAAGTAATAACTTGAAAAACAAAATATTAAAAAAATAATTTGTAGGTTCTTTTCTGGGCCTTTGAAGGTCAATTTTGAATATATTCGACATTCCCTAAAAACCAGGGTAGCAACATGAGACGAAAACTATTATGTTTCCTGGCTTCAGCGCCATCACATTACCTTAAATACAAATTTTCAGATTTTTATCTCGCCACAAATTATTTTTAACCCTGAAAGGTTTAAGCACTGGGACCACTTGGATGTTTTGTGCAGCTAAGATATTCACTATGAGACTACAACAATTACAACAATAAAAAAACAACGTTGTTTTTATATTGTTGCTTTAGTAAAAAAGTATCTCAGTTGCGTTTTCAACGTACGTGCCTTGCTACCCATTGAGCCAATTATTTTGCTAGGTAAGGGAGCATAAATGTTAGTTGGATCCATGATGAGTTTTTCGAGAAATTTGTGTCTCGAAGTCTCTTAGACGGGACAGTTGCAGAGTAGGTGTTCAAATGTCTCATAACCCATTTCGCAGAATCTGCATTGCTTGATCTACCAGTCTATAGTTTAATCTATAATCTATTCTATAGTCCTGTCTACAGTTCAGTCTTTTTTATGGGTTTCGAAATCTTCTAAAGATGTGAATTCCTGCTGTTAATTATGTAAGATAGGTGTTTTGCTTCGCCCTTTCTCTTAACCGCCTTCATATCGTCTACCACATTTTCCGTGGTACTTATGCTTTATGGCATTTACATCGGGGATGGTCAACATCTATGCTGCCCCCATATTACGTCTATTCTCTCCCAGCTCTTAGCTTTGTTCTCCTTAGTACGAAATTACATGTCGTTTGGCCTCTGAGAATAGCATCTCATTCAATGTATTTTTATGAGTAATAGTATGTTCTACAGCATCATCTGTACATTTTGTTTCAAATCTACAGCATTTAAAAACGACATGTTCTGTAGCCTTTATATTTTTAAAGAGAGTTTGGTGATACGTCTTGTCAATATATAAAAACAAAGCATCTGTAGCCTCTACGGCCTGTGAAGAATAGCTTATGGTATTATGGTATTATTTCCGAAATAAGCCGTTAAGTTAATTGACCTTTTCGTCTTCCATCTGATTTGCCATTTGGTCAGGTTTTATTTTTGCTCCAATATTTTCCTTTCCCGTTTATTCTCAGACTCTGATGATTTATGTATGCGCCAAATACATTTTATATTAATGTCCTCGTATGCTGTGATGTTCAGATGAATAACTCCAGCAAATACACATTACTTACTAGGAGATAGTCATATAGCAACTACACATTCTGAGGCAGCTTTGTCGAAATAAAGGCTTTAGATTCATGCGTAAAGCTTTGTCGCAGTCCAACATATAACAATCCGCCAGAATGCGGTTGTCGTTGTCGTAAACGACTGTGTCGTTTTTGTAATAGATTAAAGAAACACATGACCTGTGTTCTTTAAACTACTACAAAAAACACTACACTAAAAATCGTTTAGGACAACGACAACTGCAATAACGCTGATTATTCTGGCAAGAACATTTTTTACTGCTGTTGCCTTTGTACTGCGTGCTCCATATGGGCCCTAAAGTTAAAGGCCCAACTATAATATGCTTAAGTTGGCTTAAGCAACTGTGCGAATGCATGTGTCAAACCATATTGAACTTTAGGCAACTTATTGAACTTAAGGTAACTTTTAGTTAAGCTTTATGAATCTTTCATTTGCTGAGGCAAAGTGTGATTGCACTTTCAGTAACGGAATCAAATTTTTTTTATTATTTTTTTGTTTTTAAAAGCATTTGAGAGGCTTTTTGTTAATTTGTGAGAGAAACTTAAGCAAGCTTATGCATATTATAGTTGGGTCTTACGCTTTTAATGAATCATAACTCCCAAGTATTTGCAATCGCACCTACCAATTTATTTTCCGCTTTTTCTACTTTGACGCATATTTAATCAATTTAACAAAGCTTTTACCATAAATTAAAATGTTTTCTAATTTTCTTGATGACTTGTATTGTCCTCCCCTTTTTAACTGCCAACACCCTCTATCATGCCTATCCTATATCCTGTTGCGGCTGATTAAGACACAAAAATATTACCAGCCGTCCTTTTAAGAATCTTCCTACATATTGTATCAAATGCAAACCTCATAAATGCCATTAAGGGGTTTTCGGCAACTCATTTAATATTTATTTGTTTGTTTTTCCTCTAATATGACAAAATAAGCAAAAAAAAAAAAAAAGACAGACTTCAATAAGGGTCGTGATGGTTCGAAGGGTGGTGAAGGATAAAAAAAAACACTAATGCATTTACACAGGGGTTAAATCGATCTGAACAAGAAAAAAGTATTTTAGTATTGTATGCAGACAGCATGGCACAGTGGTGATGGACTATTAAATAAATTGAAATTAATATAGAAATTATAAGATCAAACTATTTGCATCTGAAAGCAATTATAGAATAGAAGAAAGATTTTTTTCTTCTCGGATAGGAAAGCTTTGTCTTATCATGTAGTAAATGCGTTCTTAGTTAAGATCGAAAATATAATTTTATATATGGGTGTTTCTCTGGTTATGCGCGCGACATTTGTACGCGTTTTGTTGTGTTTGAATATTAAAAAAATAGAAGTGGATTGGAATTTTAGAATGAATTCTAGAATCGTTACATTGTTTGTGATGAGTTCTTTCTAAAAAGTATATATAATGGTAAATTGAGCACTGGGTACCCAAATGCCATGCAATCAAAGTTGACTTACTCACGTGACAAAAATAGAAGTGCCTTTTAGGACCGTAAGAAAAAGTGCAAAAGTAAGTGAATTGTAGGAGGTTTTTATTTCGGAAAAAATGTTTTTATAAAGGTTAGTAATGGGCCTTATAATCATGTTTTGTTCAAAAGCAACTATGCATGAGTTGGCGAAGAAAAAAATAAATTGTAAATTACGCACGTGACATTACGCACGTGACACTTTTTACCTTCATACATATTTTAGTAATTTTCCATATATTTTCAGAAGTTTTTAACAAAAAAATTAAACTTTTATTAAAAATAAAAAATAAAAATATACTACAAAATTAATCCAACTTAATTTTTTCCTTGAAAAAAATTATGCGAGCGCTTTGATTTTTTAAGTCACGGTGGACCATTTCAGAGAAATACCCATATGTAATTTTTTATCATAGTCAGCCTTATTACGGTTGTAGTTGTCGTAAAAGAGATTAAAGAACACAGGTTGTGTGTTACTATTATAAAAAACGGCACAGTCGTTTAGGACAACGACAACAGTAAGAATTATTTATTAATGCAAAGCAGCATTATTTCTCCTTCTACTTAAAGTTATGTAGATTTCTCATATTACCAGTTTATGTTAGCTTTTTATCCCACTGTTCCTTGGAGTGTTAAAGTATTAGTTAGTTATTACGATGCCTGCAGTTTATAACACCAAAATCACTTTGGTAAACCAAATAAACAAATTTGTCGAAACAAATATCAGACAAAACATATGGACGGAAATGCTAACAGAAAATGAGCATTTGGGGGTTAATTTTCTCCAATCAATAGACTGCAAATAAATATTTACCAAGCGTGCAACTTTTTTTTTTTTTTCAAGATTTAAAACATACAAATATTCACCCATCCCCAGATAGTAAATTGAAAAACCAAAATACTTCTCATAAATTTTTCAAAAACCTTGTTGAAGTTTGCTGTAGAAAAACCATTTTTTTTTTTAGATGCTGATAAAATTCTCCATTTTTGTTTCGTTTAGTATTAGAATTGCAACCTTTAGAAGAAACATTTGCTTAATTTACGCTGTGCGTGTTGTTTGGTAATTTGAAGTGTAGAAAAAGTAAAAAAAAAAATGGATCTGTAGTTCAATATTGAAAACTTTTGTTTTTAATCAATTTTCTTAAATCAATTGAAATTACGGGAAGTTTATGAAGAACAGAAAAAATATGTAGTTTTTTAATAGACATTTACAGCAGCTGTGCGGAACAAAAATGTTAAATATCATTAACAAAATGCATTTTTCTTTAGTAGTAACTAACTTCAAATATACGCTACACTATGATGGGTTCTATTAAACTAATAAATCGTCAAAGTAAAAGTATAATTATTTTGACGAATGTTTCTTAAAATCTTTTGAAACCAAATTACGTTTGGGGGTCCGCGGTAGATGTTTTTTCTCAGGGAGTCCGAAAAACAAAAAACGATGGAAACCCCTGGACTAGTCTATTGAAGTGTCTTAAGGCTAGACTAAAGTCTTTTTTTTGACTATTTGATCGTCTCTGGTGTAAAATATTTGGAAATACGAGTATTTTCTATAGACCATATAATAGTCTTTGCAATAGAGTTTTAGGTAGTCTAATAAGCAAGACAGCCTATCCCACTGTACACAGAAAAAAAAAACAAAATTGATTTCAATTAAAAAATTTGTGATATTAAATAAAAAATTAATTATATTTGCACCAGTAAACAAATTAATAGTATCAATTAAGCGTTAAAATAACTTGATTAAAAGTTCAATTCACTTAATTAAACTTTAAATTCACTTGATAACATTTTTAATTAAAACTGATTTTATTTTTGATTAATTCACTTGATTAATGGTTAGTTCAATTCACTTGATTAAATGTTTAATTCACTTGATTAAATATTTAATTAAAACTGATTTGATTTTTGATTAATGCTTTAATTGGTGAACAACTTTGGAGAATTTTTTCTGTGGAGAGAGAAAAAAATAAAAATTGTTTTCGATTAAAAAATTTGTTATATTACAAAATTAATTAAATTTGCACCAGTAAACAAATTAATAGAATCGATTAAATATTTGTTGATATTACCAACATTTTCTGCAGTAATGTTGTTTATATTTGTTATCTAACGTTTAATTCACTTGATTACATTTTTAATTAAAACTGATTTTATTTTTGATTAATGGTTTAATTGAAAAAAAAATTGCGGGGATTTTTCTGTGTAAAAGAAGTTGCCTCCGAGTATGTATATTGCACCATATCATTGGATATTGCACCATATCTGTGGAAGCAGCCAGTGGTATTGCTGGAATCATGCCGTTAGAGATAACAACTAAGGAAATAACACTATCTACAAGTGGCAACGATGGTGGGATAACTCAACGAAAGGAACATGGACCCATAAGCTTATACTTAACGTTAAAACATGAATAACCAGAACACACGAAGAGATAAATTACAACATAACTTAACTTCTACCAGGTCATAGAGGCTATAGGTGGTACCCATACTGCTTTCGACATGACACCTCACTAAGTTATCTCGAATGTCCAACATGGACGAGACGGCAGAAAACTTGATATTTAACTTCCATCGCTTCATAAGACAGAAAAAACAACTGGAGTCATTTGTAGGGGAAACCTGACAGCAAAAAATGTGATTACATCGGCGATGAATTGCTTAGGTTTCGTGAACCAGTCATTGCGACTAGCTGGAAAAACTCCGCAAAGCGAAAAGAGCATTACAACATAATTTAAATATGGTAAAATAAATTGCTAGTAAGAGTGGACTGAACTCCTGTGCAAAATAATAACAAAGGCAGTTCCGAGGAGAAAATAGTTTAAGTATGGTCTTGTATTTTAGTACGTAGAAGTCTTGCGTGCTTCAATATACTTTGACGATTTCACAGCTCTGCTATCAGTGATGCCAACTCTTAAAAAAATTACTAAAAAAGATAGTGGCTTAAAAAGGCTAAACAAGATTTTATTACGAAAAAAGCATTAATTATAATAAAAAAATTACAAAAATTTTTTTCTATAAATAGAAGGTGAAAATTATTTCTTTTTATAAGTTATTTTTATATATTAGCCATTTTTTTTTTTTTTTTTTTTTTTTTTTTTTTTTGTTTTTGCTGAAGATATTCTGGTAATGTATAGAATCAATCCTAATTATATGTTCATATCTAAAGCTTCAATGTTAACCTTAGGTTGGCTTAAGAAAAAAAGTATGTAAAAATCGGTGAAGGATATACACATATTGAAGGAATAGAACTATTGCAAGAAAGCTTTATAAATTGAAATACGAGGGTTACAGCGTATTTCGATTCGAAAAAAATAATTTACGAATTCGAAAATTTTTTACTGTGTATTACAATTTCCATAATATTTGTTTCGAATAAACGGAGTTTTTATACTTATGGAAAACAAAAAATCACTTTCTCAAATCAAATTTTCTATTACGAACAATAACTTTTCATCAATTTCCGATTTGTTTAAAAAAATTTCAAATGAGTACGAAAATCGTAATACACAGTTCAGATTGCTCGAACTCGGAAATTAATTCTATCGAATCGAAATACGCGGTAGCCCTCATGGTTAATTTATTTACTACTGTGCACATAAGACATTATTTCGTTTGTATTAATAAATTTTTAGTAACAATATACTAAACATAAGAAAATGTTTGAATAACGAAAAGCTCAAATTATATATGAAATTGATTTATTTTATTGTAAAAGCCATTTCCGTTAATTAAGAAGAGTTCAACGATACAACAATTGTCACAGTTTTTGGTCTTAAAATTTTAAAAGCTTGAATGAAATTCGGCAAAAAAATAATAAATAAATATGGTTAATGCACCCAGGGAAAAACATGTTTATATATGGTCACCTCTAACAAAACTATTTTAAAAGAAAAATTTTAAATATATTATGTTTAATTTAACCATACTATTGTCAACGACAAACATATTATGGTTAAATTAGTCTTCCATCAAGAAGTCAAAACCATATTATGGTTGCCTCCGAACATGTTTTGGTTAATAATAACTGAAATATGCTTAACACTAATAATAGCATGGTTGGTTTTCAACCATAGCATGTTGCTCTTGGAAAAGAGGAAAATACTATTGTTAATTTAAAAACAAATTATTGTCATATTTAACCAAAACTTGTCTAAAGGCAACAAAAATATGGTTGTGGCTTCTTGATGGAGGACCAATTGAACAATAATATGGTTGTCGGTGACAAAAATATGGCTAAATTAAACATAATATATTTAAAAATATCTTTAAAAATAGTTTTGTTGGAGGTGACCATTTTTAAACAAATTTTTTCTTTGCGTGCGGTTAAATTAATTATTTTTTTGGCTAAATGGTCAAATTGGCAACACTCTTTGCTATGAACTGTTTGATAGCCTTTTTGTAGACTAGTCGAGAGTATTTTTCTTATGGGTCGATTACACAGTACAACATTTTTCAGTTAATTGATTGCCAACTCAATTCTGTGAACTGTATGTGAAATTAGACCCAAAAAGAAGAATTTCTGCATCATTCGTTTTGTCTTCTTACCTGCGATTTGAAGTTAGTATCGATTTGAAGTTAGTACTATCGTATAGGGGAATTTATCACGTTTTAGGCCCTGTTGTTTGACATAGCTCGACAACCACTAGCCCAATTTAGTTGAAATAAATTTTAAAAAATTAAGAATTACAATTCCCTTAATCGGTTCATATATTGTTTTCCTATACAAGTAACACTTTCGAAGTTAAAAATGAATGTATGAAGGGAAAAAATTATTTTTTGCCTAAAAATTTAAATTTTTTTTTTAAAAATACATAAAAAATCCAAAATGGAAAAAAGTTTCAAGTCTAGTTATTTTTTCGCAAAGTCACATAACCTATGAGCAAAATGAGACAAAGATCATAAAAATCGATGCACGCGTTTCGCTTTTATTCGCAATTGAGTAAATGTATGAATTTCAAAAATTTGCTCGAGATATGCACAACATTATTTGGAGAAAACATTGACACCTTTTTCATGATTCTGAGAATTAAAAAAAAAGGAATAAACAAAAGGTTATTTGATTTTTATGATTGCGGTAATAAATGTACGTGGACAATTAAACGGAAAGTGGACCTTTTTTTTATTTGGGTTTTTCCGGTGGCTACCTATATGATTTTTTTACAGAAATTGCACCCACATTTAAGGGTGGTCATTATTTGGAAAGTTTTGCACAGTTTGAAACGTACAAGTGCTGAATCAGGTATATAGCCAGCCGCCCTTAAAATATGCGCCCATTTATAAGTACCTGGCAGTAAAATATTCAAAAATACGTAGTATTTATAGGTGTGCATTGATCGATTTTTGGCATTCAGCCAGTGCCGACGAACGCGAACAGTAAAAGTGATTTTTCTCCAGTTTTTTAAAAGTGAATAACAACAAAACATAAAATATATCAATATGGAAAACAACAAGTGCCCATATTTGGATGAATATTGTTACGTTTGTGGTCATATCGTCCGAAAAATACAGAAAAAAGATCGAAAAAATTTGTTTACTGAGCAATTCAAAACCGCGTATTGTAATTATTTCGATGAAGCAGATTTAAGTGGTGCAAATTTTACGCCGAACACAGTGTGCAACAGTTGTTATACTACCCTTCTAAAATGGATTCACGGAAAAAGTAGAAAGTTATCTTTTATGAAGCCAGTAATTTGGGTGGAAGACACAACTGGACATGATGAATCCAGGTGCTATGCATGCATAAATTTTCGTCCTGGATTAAACAGACAACAATTGAAAACAAAAGTATACACTGCTGCATTTACTGCCACACTTCCAGTGCAACGCCCTGCTGATACCGATGCACCTAAACCTCCGAGTGCGGATACTGTGTCCCTGCTAGCCGAAACCGTTTTCACCAATCCGACCGATTTGGATGATGCTGATTGGATACCCGATATTGAAAATAGTGCACCACAACCGCTACCACAAATCGAAATGGATTACATTGTGGCCAAGCTGGGACTATCACAACACGACTCCGAATGGCTGACATCATTTTTGAAGAGAAGAAAACTCACACAGCAAAATGTCAGCGCAACATCATACCGACAACGCCAAGCTGATTTTCAGAAATTTTATTCCGTTGACGAAGCAAATACGTTCACGTACTGCCATGATATCCCAGGTTTAGTGAAAAAATTGGGAATGGATTATATCGCTGGCGACTGGCGTTTATTCATCGATGGTTCAGTTACTAGTTTGAAGGCTGTGCTGCTGCACAAAAAAAATAAAAAACCATGCATTCCATTGGGATTCAGCACAACTATGAAGGAAACGTATGAAGCATTGGGCGAAATTTTGAAGAAAATCAAATACGATGAACACAAATGGAACATTTGTTGCGATCTGAAGGTGGTCAACATACTACAAGGGATTATAGAAAAGGGCGGATATCCAAAATACTTCTGCTTCCTTTGTAATTGGGATTCACGATACAAAGGAAATCAATATCAATGTAAAGATTGGAAAGGAAGAACTCCCGAGCTCAACAAACAATTAAAATTACGCAATGAACCTATGATAAAGGACCTGGATGATATTTTGTTGCCACCGCTCCACATGAAACTGGGAATAGCTGGGAAATTCGTTGAAGTGGTGGTCAAAAAAGTTAACGGCGCCTTTGACTGTTTGAAATCCATCTTTCCGAAACTCAGTGATGAGAAAATTAAAAACGGTACGTATCGTACTCTGTATTTCAATATTGTCATATCTAAATTTTTTAATTTCTATACATTCGCATTACCAATAATTTTTTCGTTTTTCTTATGTATTTAAAACAGGTATTCTCAATGGACCTGATATTCGGAAATTGATCAAAAGTGATTCTTTCACACATTTGCTTTCAGAGCATCACGACCACCAACATGCATGGAACGCATTGAAAGAAGTAATAGAAGGCGTTCTAGGAAAGAACCGTGTCCAGCGAGAAGAGATACAGCAACGAGTGGACAGGTTGCTGTTTTATTTCGAAAAAATCGGTGCATCCATGACGCTGAAATTGCATTTCTTGCCCCACCACCTCGATACTTTTTTGGCACAATCACCTCAGGAATCAGACGAACAAGGAGAGAGGTTCCACCAGGTGACCATGCCATTTGAAAAGCGGTTCAAAAGCAAAAAATTGGATGCATTGCTTGCGGAGGTTTGTTGGTGGAGTTCCACAATTATGCAGTTTGAAGAAAGCACCGAAGATGAAGACATTGAAATTGGTGGACACAGTGAAAGAAACACGCCCTTGAATAGTATGTGTATCTCGGATGACGATACAGACTCAGACCATTAATATGAACAACCTACGAAGAAAACAAGATCATCAGAACCACAAGCGTCAACTTCTACAAGGATGGATATTGCCAATAATTGAAAAAATTTTCTAAATTTTGTTTTATGCATATTATAATTGCGTATTAATTGCATATTATTTTATTTTCATTAAGTTTTTATAAATAAAGTTTTTTTTTGCATGATAATTTTTTAATTTATATTTTTATTTTAAGGGTGGTGGCTATAACTGATTTTTGAAATTCATACCTTTACTCAATTGCGAATAAAAGCGAAACGCGTGCATCGATTTTTATGATCTTTGTCTCATTTTGCTCATAGGTTATGTGACTTTGCGAAAAAATAACTAGACTTGAAACTTTTTTCCATTTTGGATTTTTTATGTATTTTTAAAAAAAAAATTTAAATTTTTAGGCAAAAAATAATTTTTTCCCTTCATACATTCATTTTTAACTTCGAAAGTGTTACTTGTATAGGAAAACAATATATGAACCGATTAAGGGAATTGTAATTCTTAATTTTTTAAAATTTATTTCAACTAAATTGGGCTAGTGGTTGTCGAGCTATGTCAAACAACAGGGCCTAAAACGTGATAAATTCCCCTATACGATAGTACTAACTTCAAATCGATACTAACTTCAAATCGCAGGTAAGAAGACAAAACGAATGATGCAGAAATTCTTCTTTTTGGGTCTAATTTCACATACAGTTCACAGAATTGAGTTGGCAAATCATGTGTTGTACTGTGTTATGGATGGCAACATAGCTGAAGTTGAGTTGCCAGCAGCGAAATGAGGCAACGCCGCTCATGTTAAAAATACAAAATTGTATTTTTTAAATATTTTAACATTAGCGACGTTGCCTGATTTCGTTGCTATCAACTTAACTTCAGTTCAGTTGCCATCCGTAATGGACGCATTAACAATATTCGCTAACCTTTGCTATTTAAACTTATTCCTGTTAATAGTAAATTATTACAAACCTTCCGTTTTTGATATTATATTTTGGAACACCATTAATGTCTTACCTAAAACGAGATTAAAATTGACAACAAAAAATAATTAATGATTATTTTAAAACAATTTATAAAAATAATAGTTTATAGATTAAACTAAAAGCTAATAAATAAAACTAAGATATTATCTTTATAACACAAAATACCGCAAATATTTTCCCACCAAAAAAAAAATAAATAAAAAAAAAATCAAATGATTAAATACGAAAAATTCAAATCAAAATTGAATTGAAAAAAAAAATGAATTGGCTTGTGAGTGAATTTTCTGAGTAAAAAAATTTAATTGAATTTGTTAACATTATTTATGATAGTAAATTATGTAATCTATTTAACTGGTTAAAGTCTAAGCCGAAATGTTGGTCAGTCAATTATTTACAAATAAATAATAAAAAAAACGTACAGTTTTGGTAGTTAAAGGCGGCAAGCAAGAGTTTTTTTTGCAAAAAAAAAACCCAAATATAAATTTCTTTTATTTTTATTTTTTGGCTTAAATAATTCCAGTATTAGTTGGAAATATAATTTGCCAGTTATTTTATCCATACGAGTATAAAAAAAACTTGGTAGACTACCTTAATTGGGCCATAATCCCCCTTAAAACTTTTTGAAAAAAAATTGTTTTTGCACCGGCACAAAATTGTTTGCAATTCAATATTTAATTTTACTGGTTTTGGTTTATGACGATTTTTTTGTTTTTGTTAAGTGTTTGTATTTCCTTTTCAAAGGTTTAGTATGATTGATGTTTTCAATTGTATGATTTCATGTTTTTTTTCCTATGATTTCATAATTTTTTCAAATTTTTATTATTTTAATACTTTTTTTTTTAATACTTTTGCCAAAAAAAAAAAAAAATAATAATAATAAAAAATAATATAAAATGTGGTGTTTGAATTAATGCGTTGGTGGTGTTGTTGACGTTTTTTTATGTTTTGGTAGTAAAATGTGGTCTTTTGTGGTTCGTTGGTTGTGTATTTTTGGCAAAAAAAATTCCTTCGGTTTGTGATCAGAAAAAATTCCCCCAATATAACAAAAAATTATCATATTGCTTTTAGTTTTAATGGATAATTGTTATGGCTGTTAGCTGTTGCCATATTTGGTTTAAATTGATTTCGTTCAAGTTTTAATTATCAAATTTACACATGCAAAAATATTTTTATACAAAAAATAAGGTCATATATAAACAAAGATTATAGGAAGAAATAAAAATGGTTTAAAATAATAAGGAATAAGAAAAGTCGTAAATTTAAAGCCTTAAGCAACACTTATTCTAAATTTTTATATGGCAGCATTGTTTTTTATTATTTCATTAAAGACCAACATTTTTTTTTAGCAAAAATAAACTTTTCCGTCAAAATTTGTATGCAAACTTGGCAATGGTGGTACAATCTGTTTTAAGATTAACTAAACCTAGTTTAACTGAGATCTTAAAAACACAGCCTTAATAATAATAATTAAAAATAACAAAAAAAAAGTGTTTATATTCAAAATTCACTTTAGAAAGTTGTTACGTTTTTTTTTTTAGATTTAATAAGATTTTGTTTTCTATAACCAGCTTATGATAAAAAATTATTCAAAATTATAATAAACAAACACAGAAGAAAATAAAAATTTATTTCAATTAAAAGTTTGTGAAAAAAAATTTGCACCAGTAAACCAATGAATAGTACCAATTTAATATTTTTTGAGATTAACAACATTTTCTGCAGTAATTTTGTTGATATAAGTAAAAGTTTAATGTACTTGATTAAATTTTTCATTGTTTAATTGAAAAAAAAAATTGGCGAGAATTTTTTCTGTGAACTAAAAAAGTCTTTTAAATTAAATACATATGAAAAGATTTATGAAATGTTAAAACTTTTTTTAAAAAAAACGTCGGCTAGCAAAGAAATAACAATTTAGATTATTAACAAATATTTGCTTTAAAAATACTTCATAGAACAATTAAATGTCTAAGCAGTTGTAGCTTAAAATTGTTAAACAAATGTGACATGAACGTATTTAAAAAATTATTTTATAAAACGTTAGAACATTCAAAAAGACAGAAGTTTTATTTTAATTCTCCAACAATTTATTTAAAAGGAGGGGAACATTTTATTCCCAATTTAAAGAAATTGTCGCATTTTCCAAAGTTACTACATTTTGTTGCTTTTCCAATTGTTTTTTTTTTTTTAAATAACAAAATTATTAATAAATTCCATTAGTAAAACGAATTTGTATTAAAAGTTGCAATATTTTAAACTATAAAAAAAAACTTAAGAAAACTTCTGTTTTAATTTTGTTTGAATTCGCCATGGTTTTACTTCTAATCAGCGCTGCCAGATTTGACGATTTATGGTCATTTTGACGATATTTGGTTCCGAAATTAGCAAAGTGCCGATTTGCAGATTTTTTTCTAAAAAGTGATGATTTTATTCAGTCTTCAAAATAAGACAATTTTAAATCTTTTGTTGTTTTTTATTAGACAGTACAGAAAAAAAAACATTGTTGTATATAGGAAAGCTTAAATTTTTTTATTCAATTTTATTTTTATAAATAAAATTATACTAGATATTTTTTCTCATTTCCATAAAAATTTTTATGGGCAAAAGCAAAATTTAGAGTCAAGTCAAAGTAAGTAAAAATTTGTACCAAAACTTTGATTTTGAGAGTTCACTTGTGTGGGGAGCAGGTAAAGTTATGGACTGAATTGGCTCATTTTTAAGATTTAACAATCCATATATATAAAACATTTCTAAGCCAAATTTGATCCCCCTAGCTTATATGGGTGCTATGGTGCCAAAACTATAATTTTGTGAATAAAGATTATTTCAGGTTAAAAAGAAAAAAATAATAATAAATTTTAAGAAGATTTAAAGAAGTTAAGAATTACAGGTAAAAATTAGAGATTTATGGGTATAAATTACAGGCAGTCGTTGTGTTTTTGTTCATTTCTTAGCCATTTGTATTCCGTACTATATGTAATATAAATGTACAGCAATTAGAGTTTTTTTATTCCCGCACTTTTTGGATTCCCGGGAAAGCTGGAATTAAAAATCAATTTCCCGGAATCCCGGGATTCCCGCCCAAAATTTTGTATTTATTTATTTACTTATTTCTCCAATGCAATTAATAATTCTTATTGGCTATTACGCTTAACATAATTAAGAAGCCTAGTGTCTATTATATAACAAAAACGTAAAAAATTTAAGATTCAAATTATTTTAAGACATTGTCAAATTCAGACCTTATTTGCATAATTAGAATGAAAGTGTTAGTCTTACGGGAATAACAATTCTGGAAGGGTGATTAGGAACTAATAGCTCAATATTACGAAGTTGGAATTCTGGAACAATTTTACCGTTTAACAAATTCAGCAAAAAGGAGAAATTTTATTTAATAACATATTTTTACAATTTTATAACCCTTAACCAGCTGTGGTGTATGAGGGTATACTAAGTTTGTCATTCCATGTGATTTTTTTTTTTAATATTCATCTAAGGTCCCATAAAGTATTAGTATTATTAGTCCTTTATTTATTCTAAGCCGATTTTGCCATTTGGATGTCAAATTGTTTCTAGATCTTGTAGGCTCTTTGGGATGGAATTCCAGCAGAATCGCTTCAGTAGGAAAAGAGTTATGCAATCAAATGTAGAACTACCTCCCTAAAAACTCAACAAAAATTAACATAATTTTATGGCGAAATGCACATTTCTACTTTCATAAGACTCAAAATCACTTGAAATGCCGCATATAAAACACAAGCTAGGAAAACACTTTACTACGCCCTTAACCGCAAAGCTTTATAATAATGTTGTAAAATTTACACTTCAGTTTGTTAGTAAAAGAAATAAAATTTCGTGATGATAGGTCTATAGTTAATCATTGGCCCAATATAAAGCCCATTCTCAAAAATTAGTTTAAAAGCCTTAAACTGTAGAAAATTTTAATATTGTGGTGAAATTAAGTTGGATAAAATAATTAAAGACAGATGTCTGACATAAATTTACAAAAGTTTAAAAAAAAAAGATTTTCTACAAAATTTCAACAAAAGCGGGAATTGAAAACATTGAAAAATTCTCGACCCGAGAATTCCCGGGAACAAACTCTAATAGCAATGTTTATATACGTGTCTTCGGAAATCCCAGTTAAACAAACACATCGTTAAATCAACTTTGCTACTCATAAGGACTCAGAATATACATTTGTATATACTTTAAAGGGCCTAACAATAATACGAGGGCGGATCAATAAGTCCGTGACTTTTTAAATTAAACAGTTTTTTTTTACAAAAAAAAAATTAATTTTTAAACTTAATCTCCTTTTAGCTCAATACACGTAGTCCAACGTTTCTCCAATTTGTGTATGCCTTCCAAAAAATAGGATTTTTCGAGGTCCATAAAATAGACATTTGTTTGACCAATAATTACATCGTTGGGGCTAAATCTCTTTCCACCGAGCAATTACAAACGGAATGATTAGCTTTTATAAAAACGAACTTGTATAAATACTCTTTGGATTTGTGGTGAACGGTATACAAATTTTAAATTTTTAAAAAATTGCCCGATTAAACGTATCTTTTATTCTTAAGACTTAAAAAAAAAATCTTAGATTATTATAATATAGTAATTAAAGCTTCACAAAACAAACTTTTTATTAAAATTTTCTTTAACAAACGTTTGTTAAATTTAACAAAGAAACAATAAACTTACGGGGGTATGAGCATGTATATAATATGTTTTTGTTTGGTTGTTTTTGAGTATAAAACGAACAAACTTTGTTTAAAATCTAAATTTAAATTGTCTGAATTTTTGACGATTTTTTAAACAGACAAAGCCGATTTTTTATTTTTTCTCAGGAAATTTTTTCACAATTTATCTGGCAGCTCTGCTTCTATCACTTCATAATTGCGTTCATAAATATGTCTTCGTTTTAATTTTTTTTTAGTTTTATTTCTCAAACAAACATTTCTAATCATTTAGATGTAGATGACACACTTATCACATTGCCTGCTGTATGGCGTTTAATGTCATAATGATTGTTGTTAAAACTGTCATCACAATAATAAAAATCAAATTATTTTTTGTTTTCCTTTTTGTAGTAGCAAATATTTATTTTTGAATTTTAAAGGCTTTTGTAAAAAAAAAATTAAATCACATTTTAATAAAAAATAAATTGATTTTGCATTTTATATTTATTTTTGGAAGCGATTCTTATTAAAAACATTTAAACAAAAGTAATGGCGAAAGTTGTTGGTTGATAGTTTTTTTTTTTTTTTTTTTCTTTTTTTTTTTTTTTTTTTTTTTTTTTTTTATCAATAATAGTTCAGCTGATAAAGAAGAAAAAAAAATAGAAAAATTAATTAAAGAAATTAGAAAGTTGATATAATAAAAAAAAGAATATATTAATTTTTGTCTTGAAAATGTTATAGATGTCTGAAATTTTGTATTATTTTGTAAATTTCTAAAAAATTTTGGAAAAGGAGTTTTTTTTTCAAATAAAAACTAATGTTTACATATAAAACTAAACAAAATTTCACTAAATTTGACAAAACATTTCAAAATGTAAGCAAATCGGAAAAAAAAACCTCTCAACTATTTATATATTCCATTTAAGAATTCTGGCATCCCTCTCAAAAAAAAAAAAAAAAAATTTTAAGGAGAAGGGGACGCTTATCGAGTTCAAAGTAGGGGCTTTAAAATCTCTTTGAACAAAGAAGTTATAATAGTAATTTTTAAATGAAATTTTACGAAGAAACTTTTAATTTTAGCAAAATACTGAGATATTCAATTTTGTGTCACACTGTTTCCTGTAATAGAGTCTAGAACTCTATTATAGAGTTCGAATAGAGCTGTATCCCTGCAGCTAAAACGTTACTAATAAGGTTTTGGACTAGTTTATTACTAGTTGTTAGGCGTCAGAAAATAGGAAAGATGATGAAATTTCGGCTGAGCAGCGTTATACGTGACGCCGTTTGTTGTAGAAACAACAACAAACCTACAAAAGTTGGTAAAGCAAAACGATTTAGGCCCTACCATGTAAAACGCAATTTTGTAATTTGGTTGTTGCTTGCTACAACACCGAAAACCCAATTTTAAACATAATTAATTAATATCTAAATAGAATTGGTGAAATAGGACCTTTAAAAATACGAATAAAAGACTTTATAATTAAAGTCCACTTTTGTTCTTAAACTCTTCCAAAATTGAGAACAAAATTATTTAGCATTTTATTTAATAACTTTTTTTCAATCAAAATTTTAATTGTAGCAATAGGTCGCAGTAGCAGCACGATACCACCAAGGTTTTAAATTTTAAAAAAATTGCAATTGTATGATTTCCATCCCTGCTAGGAGAAGATTTATAATAAAGCGGCATATGACAATTTACTATATCAGAGTTGCAAAATTTTCTAGAAATAAAATACTTAAGTTTAAATTCAACCTTGAATTTTACTTTTGAATCTTCTGCAAGCTGGTTTTAGACGACATGTATTTAGCTGAGAGCTTGTCAAATTTCCCACTGCAAAATGCATACATGTCGTGTAGAAGCAATATAAAATTGCTTCTGGAAACGTCAGCTTAAATTTGCAGTGTAGAAATTTTTAATAAATACGTGTTCTGTTTTGAACTGAGAAGCCAACCATCTAACATCATTGTTTCTCTATTACTTAAAGTTAAAAAAATTTCTTAGGGTTCGATTCGAAACAAATAATTAACGAGTTCAAACAATTTGAACTGTGTACTAAGATTTTTATATTATTTGTTTTGAAGGTTCATTCACTATCAAAACATCGACTCTAAATAACTTTTCATTAAATTTCCCATTGGTCTAAAAATACAACCCATCGATTGAACGAGTACGGAAATTTTAATACACAGTATAATTTGTTTATAAAAACTGTCAAACGAAAAAAACTCGACCATTTTTACCATCTTAAATTTGCAGGAAAAAAAGAGTTCTTTTGTATTTCACCGAAAAACTTTTCTTAACTTTTTTTTGGATAAAACAATTGAATTTTTTTAACTCTTAAATAAACTCTTGATTTACACTACAAGGAAAATACCTTTTTTCAAAAAAAAAAAAAAAAAAAAAAAAAAATTGTCCTAATTTTTTCCAATGCATGTGCAGTATGCAACAAAAAGTAAGTTATGAAAAGCCAAAAATACGTAAAGAAATTCGAAACATTAGGATTATGCATTTTATCAGAGTTGTATATTTACAAGAACGCAACATGAAATTCAGCATTGAACAAAAAGCAAAATGGCAAATATAAAATTTCAAGTGGTTTCTTTTAAATTTTAAATAAAGCCGACATATCTGTGTCCACGAGGAATAACAGCTTAAGTCGAGTTAGGACAAGCTTGACGTTTTAATTTTTACTTTTCCTTCTCTTATAATCGCTGTTTTATTAAAAATTTAACTAAAAATTTAAATATTATAAAATTTCTAACACAGATCCTGCAAATATAAGATTAATCTTAACTCCCTGATTTTACCCAACGGATTTAAAAATAAAAAATGCTTTGCTGAGCCCTTGCCGTAATCATATTAAGTTGTTAATGCTTGTGGGCACAGATATTTATTGTAAAAAAATAGTGAAATACGCTACGACAGACGAAAAACGAATAAAAAAAAGGACGATCGTAACAACTTTTCCATCCTTGAAGAAAATAGCAGAAACAGCTGTTGAAAAATTTGCCACCAGCATCACAAAAAAAGTTTTTAATTAATTATTAATGTGATAATTGAATCAATTATTTTTTTTAGTTGAAAGAAAATTAAAAATATAATTTTGATTTAATTAATATTTAAGTTGTTTTGAAATAAATTTTTAATCAAAAAATGTTAATTGAATTTTTCCTTTGAAATAAAATTATTTAAACTCGTAGAACTGTTGTTGGGAATTGTCAATATTTAATTTAATAAATTAACACATTGTTTGAAATGGCAAAGTTTTTTGATAATTTTTTTAATTTAAATTAAAAATATCATTTATTGAAAAAAAATATTCACAATTTTAAAATTTTTAGTAATCAATATAATCATTTTGGTAATAGGTGCAAAATCAACAACGTGCTGATTTGATATTATGAATTTGGTATAAATTTGGTGATTAGAGAAAATTTTTAATTTTTTCTGTGATCAGAATAAAAATTATTAAATATTTAAGAAATATCATATTAAATGTTGTATTTTTTAATTTTAAATATCTCTTAAAATCACGAAAAAATTTAAAACGCACTTAAAAAAAAATTAATGTTTTTTATACTAAACAGTTGCTTATATTTTACAAAGATTTTTCTTTTAATAATAGTGATAAGCGTAAAAGCAAAATGTAATGAAAACAAATTGCTACTTGATTTTTTGACAATCAGACCAAAAAACATTGGATTTTGGGAGAACAAAACTACCTGTAGAAAAGTGTGAAGGGGGCTTTAGTTACACCCGACGACAAATTACAAAATATATAAACAATAACTTAACTTTCTCCTTTAAATATTTTTTCCTCTGTTTTTTGCGACGAACAAAAGTAATTTAATACTTGTGCGTTTCGCAATTATTATTTCTTACAAATGAACAAGAAAAAAAAACAGAAAAATATTAAACATTTTATGTATTTTTATTATTTCTTTTAAGATTCATTGGCCTTAGGCTAGAAGATAATTGAAACTGAAACCCATAATAAGAAAAAGTTTGAAGTTGGAAAATCTACTAACAAAATTGAATATAAAAACTAAATTTGTTTTAAGTTTGCGTAATTTCTTTAAAAAAAAAAGAAGAAAAATACGCTAATAACAAGAACATTTAAAGGTATAATTAAATTTAAGTTTCTGGAAAAAAAATAAAGGTTGTTCTTTAAAAAGCCCCTTATACCTATAACAAAATTTAGCAAAAGTTTAACTTTTGTTACGATAATTTCCGCGTCTCTTCTTTTAATTTAAGAAATTAAAGGTTTTGCCACAAAAAATACTTCTTAAACATCTTTTCAAATGTAAATGAAGTGATTGTACTGAAACTTGTTGTTTAAGTTAAATTTTCTGTTTTTTTAAATATTCATTAAAATTTTGAATAGTTTTTTGACCTTTTACACTTTAAATTTTAATGAATTTTGTTCTATTTCTTTTCTTCAGTATCTTTTTTTCGTACTGTTGCACTTGACATTGACGGACGTTATTGAAATCGTTTTTTTTTTTTATAATTCTATTTTAAGTTGTAAATAAACAAATGAAAGATACAAACAAAATTATCACATTTTGACACGCAAACTATTTTGAGTTAACATATGTCAAACAATTGTTGTAATTTCGTATTATGACAGACAAGTCAAACGGGAAGTCAAACAAAGAAATTGAGAGAAATACTTTGTTATTTATTTAGATTGGTTTCGTCTATAAGTCTTTAATACAATAATAATAAAATAAAAGGATTATTGATTAAAATGGCTTGTGTTAAAATATTGTGTCACACAACGATCCGAATAGAAGTTTTTATTGTTATCTAATAACAATTAGTTTCTCTGTGGTTAAATCGAACTGTTTGTGGCTTGAAATCCAAATTTTGATTTGTTATTTTTAAATTAGGCTTAAGTTCGTTAAAATTAGTTTTCATTACATTATTTCAATGAAGGAAGGAATTTTACAACATAAAATTAATTAATAGGGCATTTACATTACATTAAAATCTAGTAGATTTCATTTGAAATCTCCCTCCAAATCTAGTTCGTTTACATTATACTTGTTTGACATTAGCGAGATTTGGTTTTCACAACAAAAACCGCCGACTGAAAGTTTTTTGTGTAACACATACTTACATATAAAGAAATAGGCATTTAAAAATTTGCATTACATTTTCTTTATAATCATCTTCATTTATTTTATCAATATTATTTGTCATTTGCATTTTTTTACAATTTTACGAAATTTTTAAATTTTTTAACAATTTTAACAAGCAGCTATTATTGTTTTTGTTTTGTTTTTTGTTAAAATGTCATTTTTTTCTTGTGCAGGGAAGTAGTTTTTAGTGCTATATGGGGAAAAACATAGTTGCATCACTAAGTACTACTAGATTTCAAATAGATTTCGTCAAAATCTAGTCACGGAGTAGATTTTGTTTTGTACGGGAAATCAAGACAAAAACAACTAGATTTGGCTCGAAATCTCGAAAGTACTAGATTTCGTTGTAGTGTAAATTGGCTATAAAACTTATTGACAATTTTTATTCTTGACTGAACGGAGGATTAAACCCGGATCGAACTTACATGTTTCGAGAATGGCCACATTATCATCATCAGAGTTCTTTGTACTTTTACCCTTCCCTAATTATTTTAAATCTACAATAAATTTAAATATAAACAAAAAATTTTTTATAGAAAATTTAATAATATAAAAATAAATCATATTAAAGAGTTCTTTTATTGAAATATTTCAAAATATTCAACCAAATCGGTCTGTATGTTGAAAAAATTTATACAAAAAGTTTTATACAAAAACAGTTTTCAGAGAGCTTAACTGCCCACAATGTGGAAAATTCAGACTTTTATTAGTTTAAGAAAAAATATTTTTAATCCAAATTTAGATATTTTTAATTAGGCTTAAGTTCATTGAATTTAATTTTCATTAAATTATTTTTATGAAGACAGGAATTTTACAACATAAAATTAATTAAAATTTTTTTTATTGATAATTTTTCATTCTTGACTGCGCTGAGATTTGAACCCAGGCGTTCACGGACAGGTTGCCCAGACTAGTTTCGATTGTAACCACACAATCTTGTCGGTGGGGTTTGCCGTTTTTTCATACTTTTTGTCAAGAATTCTTCTTGAAGTCCAAAGTACATTTTTTTATATTTTTGATGTTTTTGTCTTTCTTTTTTCTTGTTGACCTTTTTTTTTTTTTTTTTTTTTTTCAGCACAACTTGAAGGACAAATGTAAACATAGCTCGTGCCTTAGCTGTTAACAATAATTAGTATTGTGGTTATTTACATTTGTCCTTCAAGTTGTGCTGAAAAAAAAAAAAAAAAAGGTCAACAAGAAAAAAGAAAGACAAAAACATCAAAAATAAAAAAAAATGTACTTTGGACTTCAAGAAGAATTCTTGACAAAAAGTACGAAAAAATAGAAGTTAGGAAGAACATGTAAATCAATTAAAATAGATAATCATTCATTCAAAAAAAGCAAATTTCGATCTACCAAAGTGAAATACCATTTGGTTTAAGGATTGATGTTTGACTATTGACGTCGCCCGGCCTCAATAGCCGAGTGAGTAAAACGGCAAACCCCACCGACGAGATTGTGTGGTTACAATCGAAACTAGTCTGGGCAACCTGTCCGTGAACGCCTGAGTTCAAATCTAAGCGCAGTCAAGAATGAAAAATTATCAATAAAAAAAATTTTAATTAATTTCATGTTGTAAAATTCCTGTCTTCATAAAAATAATTTAATGAAAATTAAATTCAATGAACTTAAGCCTAATTAAAAATATCTAAATTTGGATTAAAAACCATTAACAGTTCAATAAAATAACCACAATACTAATTATTGAAAAAATATTTATTATTATAAGTTTAGCGTTACTATAACTTTTGTTTTGGTTTGTCGCCCGCAGTCCTAATTGTAATTATACTTTTTAATAACGTTACATTTAAAACTGACGGAAACAGAAAAACACAATTTTAAGCGCCTCTAAAAATTGTATATTGTCTGTAGAAATGAACTATTTTTATCAAAAATTAACCAAAACAAACACTTTTGCAATAATTTGCAATATTTTTCTTAATTGAGGGGATTCACACGATAGTCATGAGGTTATAAAGTTATATGTCTTAAAAAAATAACAAGTAAAATATATGACTGCTTTAAGCAACCGCTCATAATTTAGTTTGCAATTGTGTAAATATGACAAATCAATAAACACAGCATAAAAATTCACATTTTGTTTGAAACATAACAATATTTTTTTAACAATTGAAAATTATTATTTAGGATTTTATGACGATATGACTTGATGCACAAATATGTATTTCGATATACAACTTCTTTATTTAAGTACACTATTTTGTTCCACACCACATTTTCCAGAATTTTGTTCGTGAACTTTTTTCTTTGCCAATTTTGTTTTATTTTTGTTTAACAGCTGTTTGAAAATTTACACAATTTGCACAAAGAAAAAGTCTGGACTGTTTCGTGTAAAAAAAATTTTATTCTTTCACATCTGATCTTTAAAGTACGAGAACGCTCCCAAAGTAGATGGTTGCCATATTTTTTACTTAATAAAACATATCTATAATTAAGATGCAAGAAATGTTTGTATGTCATTTTTAGTAAAATTTTATGGACAAATTTAATAAAACATTTTATTATACATACTTATAGGTAAATATTTAAAACAGCCTCTAAAAATTCTCCTCATCATTTTTCCTTTCCCCTTCTAAGATTTTAATAACAATTCCTAAACCACTACTTTTAACAAATCACCATAAATTATAGAATTGAAAGTAGAAATATTATGTCTGAACACACATTTTTTCTTTTAAAAATATGTTTTTTTTTTTTGTACAACATTCCTTTTTACTAAAATAATAGTAGTCGCACAAGGCTTGTTTCATTTTCTGTTTCCTTTCTCTTTCAAGAACATTTTTATATTTATTACTATTTTCTTTTTTTTTCGTAACTTTGTTGTACCCCCTTCTTCCATTGACTCCGCTTAGCGTTTTAAGTTTGATACCAAGCCTAGTTTTCAATTTTAGTTACCGGCTTTGTAGAGTGGCGTTTACTAGTCGGCCGGCCGCAAGCAGCAGACATAAAAAATTATATGGACAGCATTTGCCATTTTCATAGTTGTTCGTAATAAAATGAAAAAAGAAAAACACTTTGAACAAGATGTTTATTCGAGACAAACTTTCTTATGTTTATAGTTTTTTTTTTTTTTTCTTAAAAGAAAACTTTTTAATAAAATTTCTTTCTAGGAAAACAGTTATTAATCATGGAATTAAAAGAATTTTTATTCTTAATTCTAATGCGTAGCAAAAATTTGGACCAAAGAAAGTGCCCTAAAATTCCAGGTTCTTAAACAGAAACGAATTAATTCTTGCGCCAATTTTGGTTTTGCCAAAAAACAGTACAAACAACTAAAGTGGAAAACGAATAACGAAAATGATTATTATACATATGTGTCGTATGTCGGAAGAGATAGAGCCTCTCATCTGGGAAGCCAAAATGATCTTAATTTGCAGACTATTTGCCATTCAAAAAAAATTGCTCAGGAACTGAAGCAATCTCAATAGCATGCCTAGAATGTTTTCTTAAAATAAAGAAGAAGACCATCGCTACGGACAACCAGTTGACGAGCACCTATGTCAAACTTCTAACCCTATATACTCTTTTACAGATGAAAGCAACCTTTGCCATCCGTTATCAATTGAATTTAGACCAATCGCATCAGATGTTGGTACTAATAGGCAAAACCTCAATGACACGCTTTGTCGAAACCTTAATATAACCTCGGAATGGGGTCGTGCGAATAGGGTCGATTCTAATGTCCGAAAGTGTTGGGTGCTAACGCAGAAACGCGCGACGGATTAAGGTCTTATCTATATATATAAAATAGGATGTGTGTATGTATGTATGTAACGTATGGACTCCAAAACGGCTGGGCCGATTTTGATGAAATTTTCAGGGAATCTTCAGAATCTTCAGGCGGGTGACACTGTGAAGTCTGATTTTTGATTTTTGGTCTGGGGGCGGAGGGGCGTGGCAAAATCCATAACTTGAGAACGGCTTGACCGATTTAGACGATTTTTTCTTTAAAATTATCGCCATGGTCCAACTTAGGTTTTTACGGAAAGAAAATTTTGCCCCGCCCACTTTTACGCCCACTTTTTTCGATTTACCTAAAATCAGAAAACGGCTCCATCGAGTTGACTAATTTTTCTTTCAAATGTTCGTATTAATCCACTTTAAGTTTTCATCGAAAGAAAAATTTACCACGCCTACTTTTACGCCCACTTTTTCTATTAAGCGCATAACTGGAGAACGACTTGACCGATTTGGACGATTTTTTCTTTAAAATGATCGCCATGGTCCAACTTAGGTTTTTACGGAAAGAAAATTTTGCCCCGCCCACTTTTACGCCCACTTTTTTCGAATTACCTAAAATCAGAAAACGGCTCCATCGAGTTGACTAATTTTTCTTTCAAATGTTCATTAATCAACTTTAAGTTTTCATCGAAAGAAAAATTTACCACGCCTACTTTTACGCCCACTTTTTCTATTAAGCGCATAACTGGAGAACGGCTTGACCGATTTGGACGATTTTTTCTTTAAAATGATCGCCATGGTCTAACTTAGGTTTTGCGGAAAGAAAATGTTGCCCCGCCCACTTTTACGCTCACTTTTTTCGTAAGATTCACAGCATATCTATCTATCTATCTATATATATAAAATAGGATGTGTGTGTGTATGTATGTATGTATGTAACGTATGGACTCCAAAACGGCTGGGCCGATTTTGATGAAATTTTCAGGGAATCTTCTGGCGGGTGACACTGTGAAGTCTGATTTTTGATTTTTGGTCTGGGGGCGGAGGGGCGTGGCAAAATCCATAACTTGAGAACGGCTTGACCGATTTAGACGATTTTTTCTTTAAAATTATCGCCATGGTCCAACTTAGGTTTTTACGGAAAGAAAATTTTGCCCCGCCCACTTTTACGCCCACTTTTTTCGATTTACCTAAAATCAGAAAACGGCTCCATCGAGTTGACTAATTTTTCTTTCAAATGTTCGTATTAGTCAACTTTAAGTTTTCATCGAAAGAAAAATTTACCACGCTTACTTTTACGCCCACTTTTTCTATTAAGCGCATAACTGGAGAACGACTTGACCGATTTGGACGATTTTTTCTTTAAAATGATCGCCATGGTCCAACTTAGGTTTTTACGGAAAGAAAATTTTGCCCCGCCCATTTTTACGCCCACTTTTTTCGAATTACCTAAAATCAGAAAACGGCTCCATCGATTTGACTAATTTTTCCTTCAAATGTTTGTATTAATCCATTTTAAGTTCTCATCGAAAGAAAAATTTACCACGTCTACTTTTACGCCCACTTTTTCTATTAAGCGCATAACTGGAGAACGGCTTGACCGATTTGGACGATTTTTTCTTTAAAATGATCGCCATGGTCTAACTTAGGTTTTGCGGAAAGAAAATGTTGCCCCGCCCACTTTTACGCTCACTTTTTTCGTAAGAAAAACTTTATGATAGGTATTTCATGGATTTTTATTTAAAGGCCGTAAATTTCGTTTAAAGATCAATTTAAATCGTCTGGTAATACAACACTAATGTTTGCTTAGGGCCAGCAACGCGGACCGGGTCAGCTAGTCTATATATATAGATGGAATAATTATTGATGAATCAGAATTTCTTGATGTTCTGGGCATGAGAGTACAATGTGATGTCCAATGGACAAAACAAGTGAATCGGTTTTTAAAAACGATGTAAGAGAAATCTCACTTTATCTGATCTCCTTGCTATTTATACCACCTTTATCCGATCGAGAATGGAATACAACTCTCATGTATGGCCCGGTGATTCAAAGTCTATTTTGGAATTCTCGACCGAGTGCAGGAGAGGCCGAAGGTTCTCATTGGTGGCAGTAGCGTGTCGAATTCTATTGACTCCCTTGAGAGCCGTCGCAATGTGGGTTGTATTTCGGTGCTTTATCGTTACTACGATGGGATGTATTCTGATGAAATCAAAGACTTGGTTTCCGAAATTCGTTCGTTTGTTGTTAATATGCGTTTTCTTTTAAAGCTCATCCTTACCGTAGTAAATTTACCGGTGCATCGTGCAACGCATTACAGGGAGAATTCGTTCTTTGGCCAGACTGTTCGTATGTAAACTGACTTTCCTGCGGAAGTCTTCCCTCTCGCTTTCAACATAAAGAGGTTCAAGTCGAATGTCCACAAACACTACTCCCTCTATCCCATAACCTATTTTCCTAGATCCAACACAATGCAATGCATTAGTAGGGGCCATTTCCTGAGCGCTACCCTAAAATAAAAAAAGTCTAATATTTGCCATCACTATTGACATCAGCGGTTTGTGGTAATCATGTTTTTCGACTAATGGTCTGCTTTATTCTCTTCTTTTATATGGTTATCTCAATCTTTATTAATATTGCAATTTGGAATCGTTCCGATCCATACGTATGGGCTATAAAAATTTGACGTTTTAGATTTGATAGTGGCAAAAGTGTCCGAAGGAGTCATAACGAAGAATCGTATTCCATTTTGAGACTGGTTTGGATGCCTCCAAACAAAATATGTGCAGCGCTCAGCCTCAATGAAAACGTTTAAGGAGAAATTTCTTAACAAAAAGATATCTAGTCTTTAAAAGGCAATATCTAGGGTAAATAAAATTGTACCTTTAGGATTTCGCTGATTTTCATTAACTTTTGAAACGTAACGAACATTTAATGCAATTTAAGGTATTTACATCATTGAAGAATAATGACGAAATCCAACGTTTAAAGCTCGTAGCAGAGACCACAATATTCCAGTTGTTAATATTATTCCTGACCAATTAGGCAGATTGGAGATTGACCTAGTTTCTAACTGTTAGCACCGAAACCAGTAGCTCACAAAAAACAAGAGACACATAATGGATATTTGTGAAAACCATTCGGGGATAACATAGTACCTGCGATTTGACCCCAAATTTCAAAAATTTTAGATAAGAGGCTGATTTTTTCTCCTAAACAAAGTTTCTGCTATCCCTATGGTTTTACTTAATATAAAAGATACATTCGTTTATACATCACAGATAGTGATAGAATTGCTAACTGCGTAAAACTTGATTTTTCGTTTGTAGAAACATTCAATTTCTCCCGGAGTTAAGAGGTTCGTAGATTTAGTGCTTAACTAGAATAACTAGGAAAAGCCTTTGCAATAAGAAGACATTCAGATTTCTTTTCAAAAGACCTTCAAAATCGCTAAAAGGATATCACTGTTTTAATTTTTGAACATTCTTCCACTCATAAAGTCAGTCAACCCTAAATCGTAAGAAAATTCACATTTCTATTGCTTTAAGAGTAAAAAAAAACAGAGGAATTTTTTTTAAGCAACAACAAAACTTAAAAAAAAAATATTATCATCATCAACGTCATTGTTATTATCATCATCAACGTCATTGTCTTTCTAGTTAAAATGCTGGCTGACTGTTTTTTCTCAATTCTTGCATTTTTTTTATATGTAGACTTTATTTGGTTAACATTTTTTGCGTGTCGTTTTTCAGCAACAACATTTTAGCATAGTTTTTTTTTATTTGCACCATCATCATCATTATCATCTAGATATTTTTCTTAGGCTTTTTTTTTTTTTTTTTGCTAGTGTACATTTTTGTGTTTCCAAAGACAACCAACAAGACACATTGTTCACAATGTTTCTTGTTCGTCTGTGTCGCAGTTGTTGTTAGTGCAGTTCTTGCAAAAGTTGTTGCCGCTTCTAAGAGATCATGATGTTGCTTGGCTAGCTGCTTAGCTGAACAAGACCCCTTTTTTCTTCTTTTGCAGCTTTGAATCTTCATTGACTTCATTTCTCTGCATAAAATTTAATTTTTGTTGTTGTTTTATTTTATAGTTGCAGTTGTTGTTCGGTTTTTTGTTCATCATGATTCTTTCCACTGGTTAAGCTTTTTTGATATGGCTACACTACTGCTTTGGCAACTGTAGAAGTTGTTGCTGTTCTTGTATTCCTCATTTAGTGGCGTAGTTGCTGTTGTTTTAATGCTACTTGCTTGGGTCCAATGACTGTGAAGGTCGTTTGCTTGTTATGTTGTTGCTGGTTTTGTTTGATTGTTTGTAGTATATGGAAAGCAACAAATTCTTTTGCTATTTTCTCTTTTACTACAAATATTTCTTTCTTAACATTTTTTATATTTAAAAAACATTCACAAATACAAACATACAAATACAACATAAATCCCAACAAGCCAAAAAGATTTAGAAAGAATTTGGAGCAAGCTTAGTAACATTGGCCTTAAGCTTAGAAAAGTGTTGTGATAACTATTATAAAATGCTTATTAAAACTTGTTTAATAATGATAACTGAACCCTTGCTATAATATAATTTAAGCTAAGAACTCTAATTATAAAATAAGCTTAAAGACAAATACTTTTCTAATCATGTTCATAATAAGATTACATTCTTTACGAACACTTTATTTATATTTATATGGAGTATTAGAAAAAGTCTTTTACTAATATAATACTTAATTACATTCTTTTTTTTAAATTGTGCACTGTTTAAAACACTTCACTCTTCGAACAAAACACAAAGACTGAAAACTTTAACTAATACATAATACAAAATTTAGGCACTTAAACACTTACAAAACTATAACGAAAAAAAGTCATTTACAATCATATGTGTTGTCATTTTGTAGGAAATCTCTTATAATATGCTTATTCAACAACTCACTTAGATTTTGCTTGCGGAATGGTGTGTTGAAATGTGTGACAATTTCCCAACAGCCCATTCCATTATCAAAATGTAACTAAAGTGTAGAATAAGCTTATCATAAAAGATTCCCTACAACCTTTTATAAGCCTAGATATTAAAAGCTTATTTCAGTACAAATAGCACAGGGCAACATACCAAAATTTTTCAGACTTCAATAACAGTAAGATATCCTGATATATTCAATAATATAGCCCTATTCAATTGAAAGACATTTATGTGTATGTTAACTGCCCGTTCGCCGATATCGACCGTTAACGTTCGCATAGTAAATAACATTTAAAACAAAAACAAAATTTCAAAAATTGTTTTTGTTTTAAATGTAATTTTCTATGCGAACGTTAACGTTCGATATCGGCGAACGGGCAGTAATAATCCAGAAAAGATTTTAAGGTTTGGAGGACCGTTTGCAGCAGATGAAAATCCATAAGGATCAGCTACTTTTTTATCAGAAAATGTTGTTGTAAAAAGTATAGTAGTAGATAAGAATTTAGCAAGTATGAATGAAAATTACTGATATAAACTGAAATTGCAAATTGACAGCTGAGCTGGCGGAGCGTATATGCTGGAAGTGAACGGCAGAGAAAAAGGGTGCACGGAGCCTAGAGCTATAAGAAGTAAAGTATGTGTTTCATATATTGTATTCATTGACATACAAATTCACTAACTTTTTCAGTTTTACAGACGCTGCCATTTTAATTGGAATAGGAGAGGACGAATTTGTAAGAAGCACAAAATCATTCTTCCAATTTAGCAAAAATAGTGTCCCGCAAGAAATATGTGAGTAAAATAAAAACAAATTAATTTATAAATTATTTGCCTGTCACTCGATTTCAAATGAAAATTTTGTTCGCTTAACTTACACATTTACAGCAAACCCAGTATTTCAAGATTTGTTTTTGTTTTAATTGTTCGAAATCGAGGGACAGGAAAACAATGTTTTATGAAATAAACAAAAAAAAATAAAATAAATTGTGAATAAAAAATAATTTTTACCGTACAAATATTATTTGGTTTCAAAAATATTACGAATGAGGGCTTATTAAAAGCATGATTAGACAACAATTTTTCTCTAAGCTTATTGTATACTATATATCGCAAGGGTTCAGTTTTTATTATTTAAAAAAAATTCAATAAGGCTTCTGCAATAGTATTCGCAAGAAGTGTTTAAGCTTTTTCAAAATTATATCTAAATTGTTTTGGTTTCTTGGGTTATTACTATTCTCTAGAGGTATATTTTTTTTTTTTTTTTTTTTTTTTTTTTTTTTAATACTCATTAGTTTGTTTGTTGTTGCTACTACTATGTATTTTGTGGTTGCTTTATTGCATTTTAAGTGAGAGAAAAAGTTGCTGTTGTTTTATTTAATGAAAGTTCATTTCATCCAAAATGCAACAATGTATGAGTCCTTTTAAGCATCTTCTTCATTTCCTCTTGTTGTAATTACCTCTTCGTTATCAGGAAGTTGAAAATGCCAAGAAAAAGACCCACTTAAGGTAAGAAAAACGAGACAAAGCATTGACAAATAAACATTGTTGTAGTTGTTTTTTGTATTATACACATGCTAAAGGGCAGATGTTTATTTATTTTCATTTTCCCTACTGCAACAAGAAAAAAAAACTTAAAAGATGGCTGTCGTGAAGACTCTGAAGGGTATTTCTCTTCTCCGTAATGTGAGGAGTCAAATTCAAATGATGCAAAATGCAACTAATACAAATTTAAATTAGTAAAAACACAGCCAGAACGAAACTTGTTGAGGAAAAGGGGGTAAAAGAATAAAGTATGTGTATACGAAATAATTAAGCATCAAATTAATACAAATGGGGGAATTAAGAAGTTCTTTTAATACATAGTAATTTTTGACAAAAACAAAGCAACAAGTGGATTTAAGATTGAACAAATTGCTCATCTTTCGAGACCAAAAACATGTTAAAACTTTTTTAAAACTCTTTACTGAAGTAGATAATGTATCTACTTTTTTCTTTTGTTAAGCCCTTAGCCATTTTTAATGAGAAAACTTTTCTTAGTTTTTTAAAAAATTTGTAGTAAAAGAAGTGATAAAATTATGATAAAACGAAAAATTTGTCTTAATTCATTTATGCAAATAGCTGGTAGTAAAATAGTTTAGCAGTGAGAGGATTGCGGACTGGGTTTCCGCCAGAGACTCTGGTATGATTCACTACAATGGGCTAAAGGTATACGTTTCTTTTGCTCGGTAATTTTAAGTTAGAATATATAGGCAATTCACAAATTGTTCTATTGCGTCATATTGGTTGTATTTGCAGTTCAACACTTTGTGAATTGCCTAATTACACTGTGCTAGTTGGAAAAACAGACAAGCGGCGGAAGAGGTTGCACAACATATATTGGCGTAAATCAAAAACGGTTTAGTTAATTAAACAAACTAAGAAAACCGAAATCCCGCAATAAAATTTCCTTTATGCAAGGTTAAACTTTTAATATGCCCAGTCGTTTTAGAAACATACCCCTAAGGGCGACTTCTGTGCAGGTTTGGGACTTTTTCTTCAATATATTACAAGTCTGTATTGAAAATTTTGTATGGGAGCCCCTTAAGGAATGGAGATAGAGGCTACGTATGTTAGAAATAAATGATGGAGATGAAAAATATGGTAGGGTTGGTCATACATCTTACCCATCTAGAAACATTATACGCGCTGCTGGGACCAAATTTAAGAATTTCATTAAGACGCCATATTTGTATGTATGAAGTTCTTAAAATTGGCCCCTGGATTGCGGAATTTCGGTTTTTTTAGTTTGTTCAATAAACTTAACCGTTTCCGAGTTACGCGAATAAATGTTGTGCAACCTCCTCCATTTTTGAAATAACGCTATATCTCGAAAACAAGAGCTAACCTAAAAAAACGGTCAGCTCTACTGGATTCAGTGTACCCGAATTAGGATAAAATGTCAGGTCCCCCGCTTGTCTCAATAAAAAAGTTTAAAATTCTAAATCAGCGTTATTATTATTCCCAAACCATAATAGTGCAGAGGGTATTATGCATTAGGCGAACGTTGCTGTACCGTATCTGTACTGTATCAATCAGCTGTTCGCTTTTTGGTATATGAAAATCAATGCAAAGGCTTACCGAAATGTAATCTACCGTAGTTGTAATGTTTCATTCTGCATAAAATAGATTTTCATACCGTTGTTACGTGACATTTGTAAAACAGTGATGGTTTGCTTCTATGTTAAATTGAATGCGGGTATTTTCGCTCTTTTTTTTTGTACTTTTTTCAGTATATCTATGGACTTTCGACAAAACTACTTACAATACAACATATTTCCATTTATATAAATATACATATGCTTAGATGTACAAAACAAACAAATGCATATGCACATACAATAGAAATGAAAAATATATATAATACTTTAAATGGTTAAAAACTATGTTTTGCGAATGCACATTTACAAAATAATATATGAAAATGTGTATGTATATGCTAAAATACATATTTGTTTATTGTAAATCTATAATATAAATATCAGATATTAAATAATTAATGTTTCTTTTACATACACTAAATACTGTTTTAATACCATTTTAATGACTT
The DNA here is from genome assembly GCA_943735925.1 of Pollenia amentaria. Classification (NCBI taxonomy): domain Eukaryota; kingdom Metazoa; phylum Arthropoda; class Insecta; order Diptera; family Polleniidae; genus Pollenia; species Pollenia amentaria. The sequence goes on from OX031008.1 coordinate 113,613,056, forward strand.
GTTACTTTTTCTGCATAGCGGTCACCATTTAAACCTTTTGATCTCCCATCACTGTGTGCGTTGTTTTATGTATTCTATTGCTTTTTTGTTTATTTATGTGAAAAACATATGACACGTTTTTAGATGTTCTATAAGTGCACAAATGGCTAGCAGTCCGTTACAGTAAGTTACGGGTACAGCAACGTTCGTCTAACTCAGTCTTCAGAGTTTACCGATTGACTCACTTTCTGAATCGATCTAACGATGTCCGCCCGGCTGGCTGTCAAAAAAAATTTCAAATTTAAAAAAATGGCGAAAATACTTTAAATATAACGAAAAATCGAATATTTTTCAAGTTTCAGGGTATGATATCTCAGAGAAGGAACAATATATAACAAATGTTATACAAATGTTTTTTTTTAAAGGTAATTGGTAGGACTAATTGGTATACGAAATATCCGATTTTATAAAATAAGAATAATTCGCGCAGTTTCGAATATGGCGAGAACAGTTTTTTTTTACTTTAAGCGAATATATCGCAAAAACCTGATGTGATGAATTCAGCGCGACTCAAACCTTTAGAAAAGTATACGTTAGTCCCAGTGTTTCAACTTTTTTCAAATTTTGATGGCCTGTGAAATCTTTCCAACTAACAAACATTAATTTTCTCTATAATAAAAATAATAATATTTTCTTGTATTGACAAAAGATTCTCAAAACAAATGAATGGCTAATGAGAAATAGCCAACAAAATCGCCATGTCGCCAAATCTAAAATTAGCACGCCAAACAAGTTTTTTAATCCCCACGTTTGGCGAAAAATCGACACATCTGGTAACCCTGTTAAAAAGGCCTGTCACTTGCGGTGGTCCTTTAAAAATTTAGCGCTAGGTATTTAATTTAAAATTGTAATTTTTCGATTAACGATTAAACCGGTTAATTTCAGTCGATTAACCCATGTAACATTTTTAATTTTTTGTAGTATTTATTATAACATATTTTTTGTGTTTTTAATTATTTGTTACGTCTCATATACAAAAGGTATGTATTTAGAAAGTATTTTTCATACAAACAAAGAAGGTGATCTTAATTTTAAATAAGTCAACAGCTGTTTGTTTTACGTAATTTTGATATGTATGCGGCGTTTAGTTATTGGTTTCTTCTCCTATCAATCTTTTAACAGAATTAACCGAAACAATTAGAAGTGTTAAAAGTTTTAAAAAACTAAAACAGGATTCTAATGGCATAATGGAAGATTTTATATGTTTAGAGAAATCTAGGAAAAGGACTGAGAAATTAGATATTCTGTATTATGGGTGCTTTTCATTTCTCCAACATCTGCGACAAATAAAAGAATTTTTTCCAAGTCAGTACCCATATTCTGTAAGTTTGGTGAGAAGTTTTCGCATCGAAAGCATGTAAAACAAAACTATCAAAAGAAATTACGTCGTTACGTTATAAATGTCATAATATTCCACTCGAAGCCGATATGAAATTGCAGATGTTGAGAATGCCAGTCGCGTTGACGGCGACCAAAATTGAATAAAATTGAAAATAAACCAAAAATGTAAAGTGCGAGTTTAATGTTTCTTGCTTACAAAATAGCTTTGAAAACATTCTTTTATTTTTCAAAAATGCTTAAAGCAAAATGTGAAAAAAAAATCAAAAAATCTGCTAAGAACAAAATATTTATCTCTTCCGTGTTAATATTCATTGCATTTTTAATTTATTTTTCAGTGTTGAAATTTTTTTCCACCTCGTTTTTATGAGTGAGTTTACTTGATAGTTCAAGGCGGAAACTTTCTCACAAAAATTTTACCGACACACATTTTCAATATATTGGCGAGTAATTTCCTTACGTGACAGCTATAACTCTCCAAAAATGTTACAGACGCAGTTAAGTGAAAAAACAGCTGTTTGTTTAAATTTATGGCATTTTTGTTTCATTTCTCACATTTCAATCGAAAAGTTTCTCGACGCGGGAGTTACAGAACATGGGCACTGGTTTCATCAAAACTAAAGAAAAGAATCGCTTAAATCCTAAACATTTAAACCAAATTATTTGTTTTTTAATTAATACATAATACGTATTAATTAAAAAAATATGTATTACATATTTATGAATTATTTTTTTGTTTGCTCGTTTTAGTTAAAAAATTGTTATGTTTCTTATGTTATTGCTTTTTTTAATAATAAACTCCAAATAATGAATCATTTATGAATTTTTATTTACTGAAATTACTTAATTTATAAAAAAAAACTTTATTAATCGGTTAACCGATCAATAACAAAATTAACCGATTAAACCAAAACCTGGGTTAGTTAATCGAGCGATTAACCGATTACAGCAAAAGCCCGATTAAATGAATACCCTAGTATTTACCATATATTAAACCTACACACATACATATGAACATATGTATGTAAAAATAATGGGTGATTCAAGTAGAAATACTTTTTTCAATAGCATTTTTTTGACAGATCACGTGTGAGTCGTGTCATGCTGTCATGTTATTTTTGTTTAGTATGCATTTCATAATAGAAAGACTTAAGGCCGTGTCAGATACAACTTTGTCGGTTTGTGTGACGTTTCTACCTTTGGCAGAAAAACGCAAAGCAAAAGGTGTATGACACAATGAAAACTTTGACAACACTCACGCATTGCTTGTTTACTTATAAAAGCAGTTGGTAATTTGTACATTTAATTATTTGTTATAAAAATAAAAGTTAAATATTTAATTGGACGGTTTTTTGGAATTGAATTTGGCAAAAAAAATTCAAAAAAAAAACAAGATTATACTAGCCAATTGTCAAAGCGCGCAAAAAGATGAGAGTTGGCTAACTTTTTGCTTCGCGCTGCTTTGAAAGTACTTTATGTGACATGTTTCGTATAAGTATGTATATTTTATCTTAGATGTCAAAGCGAATCGGTAACGTAACGCGAAGCAAAAGTTTTATCTGACATGGCCTTTACGCCTGAACAACGTTTACAAATCGTTCAACTTTATTACGAAAATTCACGTTCTGTGAAGAATGTGTTTCGTGCACTTTGCTTAACTTATGGTCGACGTAATCGGCCTACTGAGCGTACTATTCGCAACACCATTACCCATTTTGAGACCCAGAATTCATTATTGGATAATATTCGACCGAATAGACCACGTCCAGCACGCTGTGAAGAATATATAGCGGCCGTAGCTGAGTGTACACGAAGAACGTGGAGAGTCGATTCGGCGACGTTCGCAGCAACTCGGACTGACGTATGGAAAAAATAAATTGAAAGCGTACAAAATCCAGCTTGTGCAACAACTGAAGCCGCTCGACCTTCCCAAGCGACATCGCTTCGATCTATGGGCTCTTGAAAAGTTCCAAGAAGATCCGACGTTTTCGATGCAAATTTTGTTCAGTGATGAAGCCCATTTCTGGCTCAATGGGTATGTAAACAAACAAAATTGCCACATTTGGGACGAAGAGCAACCTGAAGTGATTTAAGAACTGCCACTTCATCCAGAAAAAATAACGGTTTGGTGTGGTTTGTGGGCCGGTGGAATCATCGGTCCATATTTCTTTAAAAATGATGCCGGTGCGAACGTAACCGTCAATGGCGACCGTTATCGTGCCGTGATAACCGACTATTTGATGCCTGAAATTGAAGCTCGTGATCTCGGCGACATTTGGTTTCAGCAAGACGGCGCACAGTGGCGCCCGTAGAGCAAGCGAGGTTGCAAAAATCAAAATTTTCATGAATGCCGACGAAGTTTTGAATAAACCCATGTTATAGGAAACTTTTCAACGATTTCAAATATGCCACTCTTAATAATATCACATTTTTAGTTTAGAAGATATAACCGTTCAAAGTTGACCGACTTTCGGTTTTCAAAAAAACACACAATTTTTAGTCAATTTGTTGCGATTTCAGGTGTAATATCACGAAAAATAGGTAACGAATCGCCTTATTTTTTGTTTGTATTGATTGATGTATTTATTAAATGTATAATGATAAAAAAAAATTAACTGTTTGCTTTGTGTTTCTCCTGGTAAATCACTATTTAAAAACTATCCGTTTTTTCACTATTTTTCAACTTTGACAGAAAATAACAAAAAAATATATTTTTCTATATTTGCCATATTTGCAAAACCTGTTCTTTGATTATTTCTTTACATAATTCAAAAGGTTTTATCTGCCCGTACGTGCCCGTTTGGCTTCTAGAGGTAAAAAAGTTTAAAAAGACATGGTTGCAGAAATTGTATGGCGTCCATCCCTTATATGTTTTGACTGACAGTAGTTTGATCTAATAGTTATTATATTAGCAGGTACGTACCTCACATAAACAATACTTTGGCGTACAAATGGTCAGGAACAATATTGACTTATGGTCCCTACAGGTAGGCACAAATCTTATTTGGACACGTGCATAATATCAAAATTGCATTATTCAGCATAAATCCATATGTATGCAGGGAACAGGTAAATTTTTAGGCATGGTAGCATAAGCCTATATATTGCAAAATAAGCATAATGCCTGGATTAGTCTACGCCTGAAAGTTGGCGCAACAATTACTGAAACCATTTAACAATTTAAGTACTGAAAACATGGCGTTGTACAATTTAAAATTATTTGAACTGTTTAGAAAGTCAACCACACCAAAGTTTTTCACGGAAGTGAAAATTCTTCCTGAGAAATTGACATTGATCAGCAAATGAGGCTGCGATGGATCATCCGGACAAAGCGTTTATAAGCAAAGGATATCTCCCGATGACGCTACAATATCGGACGGAAATATGTTTATGGCATCTGTTGTTCCTTTGCGGCTAAAATCGGATGATTCCCTACACTGGAAAAATCCACGTCCGTCATCAGTGCATTATTGCCGACCAATAATGTTTCAGTTTGCAAGGGAATCGGCAGAACTCATAAGGACTACGGTGAAGGACATTAAAGAACAAATAAGCAAGATTAAGCCTACAAAGCTGCAAATTGGAGAAGGAAAATATATTGAATGCAATTACGAGTTCCACCTGACCATGGTTGACGGAAAAGTCGTAAACGAACTGACAGGAACAACCTCAACAATGTCATGCCCGATTTGCAAAAAGAGTCAGAAGAACTTTTTTCAATTCAATTCAATTTATTTCATATATAATATGTTACATCTCAATTTTATATAATTAGTTGTAAAGAGTTTAAGATTAGTATCTTTTTCTGCTTAATTATAACATATTTCAATTAGTTATCATATACATATATATAGACAGAATTATATTGGAGGTAAAAATTTAGCAAAAACCTATTTAAACCCCTTTTTTCGTTTTATTTTTATATTTTTTTTATCGATTTTATATTATTATTTGTCAGAAGAACTTTGGTAATTTAAACGATTCTACAAATGAGGAGAATTACGAATATGGAATGTCACCATTGCACGCAAGGATAAGGTGTATGGAATTCTTGCTAAAACTGGCATATACCCTACCACAAGAGGAAGAAAACTTCGATGAAAATACATCAATAAAGGATAAGGAAAAGATCAGAAAGAAGCAAATACAGGATGCTTTTTTTAAACAAGTTGGACTAAAAGTAGACTGTCCCAAGCACGGATACGGTAACTCAAACGATGGAAACACTTCTAGGAGATTTTTTGAAAATGATGAGGCAGTAACTAGAATCATTGGAATTGACAATCAAATCGTGAAAAGATTGGGAACGATCTTGGATGTTTTAAACTGCAAAGAAAATGTCAATTCTACAAAATATGGAGAATATGCGTCGAAAACTGCATCTCTTTTAGCAGAAATGTATCCACAGAAGAAGTTGACCCCGACCGTCCATAAAATATTGGCGCATGGTAAAGATATAATTGAGTACCAGTCTTTGCCAATTGGAGAGCTTTCTGAAGAAGCACAGGAGTCTCTTAACAAATTTTATAAAAAATATAGATTGCAGAACACATTCAAAGCATCAAGGGTGAGGCAAAATGAGGACCTCTTCAACATGTTGGCAGCATCTTCCGATCCACTTATTTCTTCCCTGCGGCATGTGAAGTCACGAATAGAGTTACAAAATAATTATAGTTTAGAAATGGTTAGTCTTTTAGATATACCTTCTCTTACGAATTGTGATGAATATTTTACAGAAAATTGAAAAAATAAATTTAAAAAAAAAATAATTTTTTTTTTAATTTGTTGGGTAATAATTTAAAACATAAAACCCTTAAGAAAAAAAATAAAAACAATCTAAAAATGTAAAAAAAATTTTTTTTAGTTACCATAAAATTGATTTTTCTACTAATTTTAACTTTGATAACCCATAAGTAGGCCCCTACAAAGCGTAGCACCCTTTCCAAACGCTCATTTCATAGGCTGAACAGTTATCTATCATATGCTGTTTAAACTGTTCAATTATCTTATTCGGTTCAAAAGATATGATTTTTGCAACGAAAAAACTCAAATGGCGCCACTGTGCGGCGCCACTTCCCACACGTCGCATCAATCAATGGATTTATTGAGAGAACACTTCGCACATAATTTCACATTTTGGGCCGGTCGATTGGCCACCAAGATCGTGTGATATCACACCGTTAAGACTTTTTCCTGTGGGGATATGTAAAGTCTAAAGTTTATGCGGACAAACCCGCTTCGATTCAGGCCTTGGAGGAAAACATCACGCGTGTCATTCGCCAGTTACCAGTCGAAAGCCTCGAACGAGTCATCGAAAATTAGACTCAACGGATGGGCCACCTGCGAAGTAGCAACGGCCAACATTTGATAGACATAATCTTCAAAAAATAAATGCCAAAGAATGTTCTTTCAAATGATAATAAACATTCCCCATTGAATTTGAATTTTCTGTTTTTTTTTTGTTTTTTTTCTATAAAAAAGGAGGGAACCTCGAAATGGATCACGCTTTACAACAAATCACAAAATATTCACAAAACTTAAAAATACATTCTAGAATTCCTAAACAAATTAAAAAGCTAAATAAGAAGTTCTACAACAAGAAATAAAATAACAGTTAAGAAAATAGGAACAAAAAATATTATTAACAACAATAAGAAATTTAAAAAATGTTATAATACAAAATGCGTCACATCCAAAAACAAGATTTATATAAAATTTTGTAGTTGTTTTTTGTTGCTTCGTTTTTAACTCATTTGAAATTCATTAAACGTATGATGTCTCTCTGAATTTTGGTTTTTATTTGTTTTCATACAAGTATAAATTTATAAAAAAAAAAAGAAAGAGAAAAATAAACGAAATTAATTGAAATTAGATAAGAATCGACCTCAAACAGAAAACAAGTATACAAGAAAATAAAAAACAACACATATTTCTAGGAAAAATTTTAAGAAATGCATATTTAAAAGAGAGGGTTATAAACAAAATAAGGTTTAATTAATACAATGTTAAAGCTATGAATATCTATAAACAAGAAATTTTCCATAACTTGAGGGTTATACGATCAAGTTTTGTTTCCAGTTTCAATACAATCACACTTTTTCACTAATATATTTATACTTCTAAAATTTGATGCTAATTTGCTTTCAAATTCTCTTTCCAAATGTGTGTTTTTAATTTAAAGTCAAGAAAGCAGCTGATTGCAATTTTAATGAGCAAATTTTCGGTTTGTCTTCTTTAAGTTGTTTTCTTGATGACATTTTAAAAATAAATTGCTTTAAAATTGCGTGCAGCCTTCGTCACAGCTTTCAGTTTTTGTTCATTTTGAAAGCAAAACTTAAACGTGTGACTGCATCCTAATGCTAAAGTTTTTTAATTGCCAAAAAAAAAACTTTCTGCTTTAAATCGTTGAGCTAAAATGTTTGTCAAAATCTAGTCAAAAGTTTCTTTCAGTGTAAATATCCCTAAACAAATAATTCTATATTTACAAATATTCCATAGTAGTTAAATATTTGTTAAAGGCACACAAAAGTTATGCTGCAATAAAATCAACAAATGAATAAATATTCCAAATAGTGCATTTATACTTTTCGAACTAATCTATTCTATGAAATACTAAACAATACGCATATTCCAATGGGAGGCATTGAATAAGTTCCCAGGAAATAATTCCCCAAAAAGAAAATGAATAAAGTTCAGAATTTATGTGGTCTTATTTCATATGAAATAAATCCCCAATTTTAAAAATCAAATAAGCCCCCAACGAAATGAAATAACGCTTCAAACATAAATTATATAATACCCCAATTTTTAGGGACCCATTTCATATGAAAAAAACCCCAATTTCTAAAATGAAATAAGACCACAATATAATACATATTGTTCAGTTTTAGTTTTAAAATTGCGCTATACAAAGCATGGTTAAGATTTCGGTCGGGCGCAAGGATTTTCTCCTCTCTGGTATAAGAAACACCGGCTTCGCTAACAAAGGCAAAGCCAAATATAGGAGCTTTAGTTATCGAAGCCGGTGTTGGTTATACCATAGAGGAGAAAATCCTTGCGCCCGACCAAAGACCGGCTATGCAGAAAAACTCAAGTTAGCGAAGCCGGAGTTTGGTATACCATAGAGGCCAGCTATGCAGAAAAGTTTTAGTTAGCGATTCGGGATTTTCGAATTCGAGATTATAAAGTTCGAGATTTAGAGATTTCGATGTCTGAAATTCGGAATTTAAAAATAATTCTGATTTTTTGGCATTCTGAAATTAAAAATTTATATTTATGTATGGTAAACGTATGCAGTAAATATAACAGAATATAATTTGCATTCATTATGACTACAAAAATGTGTAATTTGAAAATTAAATAGGTCACGATTTTTTTTTTTATTTATTTCATTATATACTTTTGGGGACTTATAAACAAAAACGACTTAAGTCTCCAAAAACAAGAAAGAACTCCCCAAAAACGTTAATGTTGCTTCCTGAACTTTTTTGGTGACTTACTTCATTTTATTTTTGGGGACTTATTTCATTTTACTAAAAATAATTCATAAATAACGGAGCCTTAAGGTACAGAACTGTTCTGTATATAGGCCCAACTATAAAATGCATAGGCTGGCTAAAGCAACTGTGCGAATACATGTTAATCATATGTGCCAAACCATATTGGACTTAATGAAACTTTTTGTAAAGTTTAATAAAACTATCATTTGCTTCAGCAAATTGCGAAACTGATCGCACATTCCGTACGGATTCAAGTTTTTTGATTTTGTTATTTTTTAATGCATTAAGAGAATTTTTGTTAATTTTTTACAGTAGCTTAAGCAAGCGCATGCATATTATAAATGGGCCTTAATACAGAACGGATGGTCACTGAATCAATAGTATAGATTTAAAAATTTATTGACAACCGGTATTTTTTTTTTTTACTCATCTTATCTGTCTTGCTCTTTGTTAAAAGTATTAACAAACTAGATATTTTTTCTAAAACTAATAATAACCGAATTAAAAAACCGTTTAAAAAATGTATTCTTTGTTAAATAAAACTGATTAACAACAGTTTTTTTTTTATCATTTCGTAGAAGTTAATAAACCTGCTTTGGAAAAATATTACTAAACAACAAGTCTTCTCTGTAAATATTAAAAACGGTATGAATTTAAAACAAAAAAAACCAGATACACAAGTAAATGAGTAGACAAAAATTACTTTTTTCTTTTTTGCTTTTTTTTTAAAGTGAAGAAAACGAAAATCTAACAGATAGAAAATAAAATAAAAATTGCAATTGAAAGTAGAGAAAATTGTGAGTGTGTGTAATTCATATGATAATTATTATCTTTCAATATTTATTGAATTGTGGTGATAACGGCGAAAAACAAACAAATTAAAGGTACGCAAAATAAAACAGAGTACAAACATAGAAAATCAATAAAATGAGACAGATAAGGAAAGCCAATTTTTGTTATAAACAGCAACGACTTGTTTATTTGATACAATAAAGTTTCAAGATATTAATAGAAAATTTAAGTAGAATTAAAAATGGGATTGTTTTTTTTTTTTTTTGCTTTGTCATTTTAGTTTTGCCTAGGCTTTTTTATTATAAATTTTAGGCTTCAGCTAATAAAAATTGAATTACAATCGAGGATACACCAGTTTTTACTCATAATTTTAAAGCAACTCAGATGACGTTCCTGCATCAAGCAACAAACAGATGGCGCATTCCTCTTTTCAAAATAATTTTATTCTGCCCATGACGTCAAAATGACGTCACAAAAGACGTGTGTCTACCTCACTCAAACCATCAATTACAAACGGACCTGCCCAATGCGTAATCTTGTATATTTGATTCATGATTTTACTGTATTTAGGTAGGCTGGCCTTTAAAATGCACATGGACTACAAGCATGTAACTCCTGTCATGAACACTGGAAATGTAAAGAGTTCATTGTTTTGGCGATTCGGCCATAAGGAATGGCACTAAAATGAAATATGATACTGTATGATATTCTTTGTCAATCTGGACCTTTGATTCGCATTTATTTATTTTAAACCCTATATCTTTTTTAGTTGGAAATATAAGTTATAACCTAAACTAAAATGAAATAGCATATTTTGGAGGGCACTTGTAGACATTAATATCATAAGTTTTGCCGGTGTTAAAGACTTAAATGAAATTTGATGTTATATGCATTCGAAGCACAATTTGGGTTCCAGGATATGCAGAAATTCATGAACACTGTAAAACACATACATAAGAGTGAATTGATTTTATTTTTCAATATAAAAAATTAAGATTAAACATTATAGAATTACGTTTGACCCTCCGAATTCTTAAAAAATAGTGTATACTTTCCACACATTTAAAAAATATTTTTATTTATTAATTAAATTTTAATCAATGTTAAGTTTCAATAAACATTATAATTTTTAAATTCGAAGGGTCAACAAACATGATTTTCGAAATATAGTTTGTGCTAGAATTTAGTTAGTTTTTATTAAAATGAAAATAAATAAATAAATAATCGCAATACGTTGTATTCTTTTGGCCAATGTTTTTTAAATCTTATGTAGGCATTAAACTATTATATATTTGCTTGTTCTGATGTTGCTGTTTCAGTGAAAACTATTTAGAAACGGCGAATAAAAATGTTTCCCTCACGAGCACATATCTGCCTGATTTTCATTTAATCCGATCTTTTCAGAATAAGCGGTGTGATATACGCTTCAATTATGGCAAAGATACTGCCCAGAGTGCCCTAGAAGTCCCGCCTGCTCTACCTTTGATTTGATTACCTTTGATTTGAATACTCACACATACAACTAATTTTTTGGGGTTAATTTTTCATTTCTTAAAATTTACATTATACATTAGTAAATGAAAAATAGCCCAAAGTAAAAATTGTGATTTTATTTAAAGACATTTGTCATTCAGTGATACTGGGGTAATTTTTCATTCCACTTAAAATTCAAACACACCCTAACGAAAAAGAGCCCAATAAAACACAAAATTGCCCCAAAATTTCGTATTGCAGTGTCTTATGTAAAATGTTGGGGTCATTCTTCATTTTAACCAGATAAATCTTCTTTAACTTAATATCAAATTTTTAGATTATAATCCAAATCGCGATATTTTAATCAGGCTTAAGTTTATTGAATTTAATTTTCATTAAATTATTTTTTTTTTATGAAGAAAGGAATTTTACAACATGAAATGAATTAAAATTACATGATAAAATTTCATTCTTGACTGAGCTCGGAAATGTACTCAGGTTTTCACGGACAGGATGCCCTGACTAGTTTTGATTGTAACCACTCAAACGGCAAACCCCTCTGAAGAGGTTGTGTGGTTACAATCGAAGCTAGTCAGGGCAACCTGTCCGTGAAAATCTGAGTTCAATTCCCTGTTTAGTCAAGAAAGAGAAGTTATCGATAAATTTTCATTCATTTCATGTTGTAAAATTCATTTCTTCATAAAAAAAATTTAATGAAAATTAAATTCAATAAACTTAATCCTTATTAAAATATCGAAATTTGGATTAAAAACCATTAGAAGTTCAATAAAATAGCCACAATACTAATTATTTTTAGATTATTTAAAATAATTTAAAGAATTTTATCGTTTATTTGTTTATATTTTCTTAATGATATGGTTTTTTAATATTAAATATGTATATTGCGTGCTTAGTTGTGAACTAAAAATAAATATTAACTCAAATAACGTTAAATATATTATCAAACAGCATTTAATATAATTTCTCAATAAACTAATAAGGCTACCCACCTTTAAAAACAACCTTCTTTTAATTTAAAAAAAAATAACATCAAAAATAATTATGATCTAATTTAATATAAAAAAAACGTTGATTTGATTATAAATATTATATAAATCTTTAATAATTTTTAATTTATATAAATTAGGGAAGTCGTTATGAATTCATTATTTGAATTAGACCAACAATATTATTTGGAATGAAATAATCTAAAAGAAAGGAATGTGGGTTTGGTTTTTAATAAAGAAAAAAAAATTGCAGTTCTAAAATGCCACCAACTGTTTTTGATCATGTTAGTAACAGAAAAACAGTAAAAAAAAAAGTTAATAGAATTAAAGTTATTTTAATATATATGTACATTATATTTAGTATATACATTATCATATATCATTACAAAGTTGTAGCTAACTATATTAATCGAAGATGGCCTAAGGGCTCGATTAATTAATAAATGAAATAAATAAAAAAAAAAAAAAAAAAAAAAAAATTGTTAAGAACTAGATTTCATAATTTATACTCATAAATTTTAAATTTTTCTTCTCTAACAATATATACCATATAGTTCTCGTATATTAGGTTGTTTATGTATATTACAAAAAAAAATAGTTAATAATGAAAAAAAACCTACATAAATTTCTAAATATTCACAAACAAGTATCTGTCATTAAAAAACAAGGGAACGAATATTTCATTTTCACAAAACTCTTTTGAAGAAGTCCTTACGAAATCAAGTTTCTTTATTAGGCAAAATGATCCCTTAAATATTGCCCAAAATGGCGGATTCTAAAACCCATGTTTTGTAAAGCTCGCGCAAACACAGAGAAACTGAAAATTAGTTTAAAAAACTTGAAATAGTTTTATTTAAATGTCTGTTTTTTTAATGCCACCATTTTGAGCTTGTGTTTAGTTTCTTGCGAATAATAAAAAACGAAATATTTGTATCTTTTTTTTATTTCTTTTATATCTTTTGTCCATAAGTCTGGTAGAAAAATTGTTTTTGTGCAAAAAAAAAAAAAAAAAGAATTGAAAAGAAACTTGTTTTCATTTTTAAGTAGAGAAAAAGAAAAAAAATAATTTTAATAATTAAAATTTGTACTTTTTATTCTATGTATATTTAAAGCTTTAATTTAATTATTTTAATATTTATAGGCAACCCTGATTACGAGTATAAAAAAGAGTGACCAATGTTGCCTTCTATACATATATCTGCGAAGAATATTATGGCTGCAATGCACACTGTATTTGGAAAAGTGTTTCGCCTTCCAGAAGGAGTACAAATAACAAATATGTAGTTAAAATTTGAATCCAGGACTAAATAAAAATTGTTATTAATTTACAATTTCATACAAATCGTTGCTGAAGTAGACGTAGACTCAATTTTTTCAAAACGTTAGTAACATTTTATGTTTCAAAAATGAAAGGCAAATATTTATATGAAATACATAGGTATGTACTTTAGGAAAAAATAAGACCTATATGTTGGTGAAAAACGAAATTGTTGCTATCATTGTAAATGGAGCTTTAGGCCCAGAAACAGTGAGGCCATTTTAGCATTTTTGCGGCTAAATTTAGCATTAAGTCTTTATTTAGCTGCAAAATTTTCATTTAGCACTTGGCGTTTTATTTAGCATTATTATACAATTTTTATTAGCTTTATTTATTTTAAAAATTTGTGCGAATAGTTCTTTTGATTTTGCTTAAATTTTTTTATAAATTATAATTAATTTCGACTTAAAATAGTTGTACCTAAAATAATTTCGTATGAAAAGAAAAATCTTACCGGTCCTGTTAAAAAAAAATGGAATACTCAGGGAATATTAGAACTGCCCCTATCATGTTGATTGTAAATATTATTTGCTCTTTGATACTACGATATAAAATACAAGGAAATTTCACTTTGTATCAAGATAGAAATTTAATAGTGTCAACTTATGAAAAAAATTGTTTGCTGTAAATTGCTGAAAAAATAATAATTCTAAAGCTTAAACTTATCTTAAACCATAAAAAATAAAATGTTCAAAAAAATTTGTATACCTATCATAGAAATAAATCATTTAAATTTGGCATGTATCAGGGGTTTGCGGATCCCTAAATTTAAAATTTAATCTCAACTGCTTTATGTGTATAAGATGCTTAACAAAAATCTATCCATTTGTTTAAATATAACCATTTATTTTAATTTCGTTAAAAAATAAGTCACTAAAATGTACTGGTAAGAAATTTCTAACAAAAATCTATAAAAAATTTTTTGCATTATTTTTAGCAATCTTTAAAATCATTTTTAGCATTTTTTGGTCGTGTCTTTAGCTGTAAAATTTTTTTAAATCTGGTCACACTGCCCAGAATACAAGGTAAAACGCAGCTGCAACGAAACCCTTGTGTAATTACTAGATTGACTCAAGTTTCAATCGCTTTTCATACAACCTGCAACCTAAATTGAACCACAATGTGATGAAATTATCACAATGAATTCGGGTTTCTTTAAGAACAGATGAAACGCAAAAACGAGTTTCCTGCAAGCCTGTTTCAATGGAACTGATTTCCAATGCGTTTGAAACCGGTTTAAAAATGGTCGCGTCGCCGGTTTAAAAATGGTCGCGGTCTCTAAAAGGAGGCTAAGGCATAAACTCAGACGAAGCCAGTGTTGTCATATCATTAGATTTATCTTTTTTTTTTTGCAAGTTTTTTGAGATGCAAAAAAGTTTTTTATTTTTTTTCTAAAAAAAGTTTTTCTGAAAATTAAGTATTTTAATTTTGTTGCTATTTGTAAAAAAAATATTCTTCACTCCGCTTAGTTCATTACAAAATATAAAAATTAAATGTGTGGTGTAAAACAAATGGATGAATTAAATTTGTATTTATATATTTTATATATACATATTTATAAGTTCATATACATATGTATTTGTATGTATATTTTTATTTTACGTTTTTTAATAAATAGTATCAAGACACATGCAGTAAGTGATTCTTTTTAAAGAAGTTTTTTTTCAGAAATTTGAAGATTTTTGAAAAAAATATGACAACGCTGAACGAAACTCAAAAATAACTACCAGTTGCAGTTTCGTTACAGTTGATTTTTATTAATCTAATGAATACCTAAATAAAAATAAAAAAAATTTTAAATTTTAAAATGTGGATTTACGTTTTAATTTAAAATTTATTGCCTTTTGTTAAATTTTAATTATATTCACACCAAAATAAAATCAAATTTCAATATTTGTTAAAAGAAGCTTAAAAGTGTCAAAATTATGGTTCAATTACGGACGACAACTGAATACTTATTTTAAATTTTGACTAATACCTCGATTACGGATGTCCACTGAACTGAAGTTTAGTTGCCAGCAGCGAAATCTGGCAACGCTGCTCATATTAAAATATAAAATAATTTTTTTTTGTATATTTTAACATGAGCAGCGGTTGCCTAATGTCGCTTTTGGCTTCAGTTCAGTGGACATCCGTAATCAAGCTATTAGTTAAAATTTAAAATAAGTATTCTTAAAGGCAAGGAAAAGGTATATTTTTTGAAAAGTTTCAATTAGCACAATTTTTGAAAATCGTTTCAGCAAAAATACTTGAAATTTATTGGTACCTATAGAAAAAGGAAGTTTCACAGGCAAAAAATAATGCCTATAGGGTATAATAAGTTTTTACATGTTTTTAAGTCACGAATAAAGTTTTTGCCTAAAATAGTTGATCTTTGAATTAAGGACTTCTAATTTAATTATTTCATTTTTTAACTTGAAAAATTTTATAATTTTAACTTCTTTTAAGCTGCTTTCTAAAAATAAATAATAATAAGATTTTTGCTAACTGACTCCCAAAGATTTATATTTTTGAGAACTAATTTCTGGCTAACGAGTTAATAAATATACATAATTGGCTCATATTTAGTGAGACTAATCCACACAAGCCCCAAAAGTCTTCGATACATCTAGAAAAAATGCAGTGTTTGGTGCGGTTACACGTTCGTGGTATCATGTTACCTTATTTCTTTAAAAAACTCCCCAAAGTTGGTCGTCCTGGATTAGCTGCCTCTATTATTTTCTCATGTTAATGTCATGTAGGTATAGATCTTTCGAATAAAAAAACGTTTTACCTATAGGTGCATAGGTACCTACATAAATTGTTTGTGTTATTGTTACAATTTATTTATTTTTATTTTTTGCAAATTTTCATTTACTAGAAATGTTTTGTATACATTTTGGAACTGTGAAATTAAAAATAATAAACTGTAAAACAACTTGTATTATTAGTTTTCAATTAGTGAATTCTTAAAAACATAAAAGCAAAAAACCCAAAAAAGGTAACTTTGCTAACAAAAATTTATCAATAAACTAGGTATAAAACAGAACATACACATATTATAGGAAAATGACATGGTACGTAGGTAGGTATAACAAAACAAAAAAAATTTTAACCTACCTACTTCCAAAGAAACTAGGACAATTTTGTGTACCTAAAGGAATTAAAATTATTTCAGTTGTTGCTTTTGTTTTTATGTTATTAACTAACTCACTTACCTGGCAAAGGGTGTTTGTTCAACTTCATAAATTTCGTTGATATCATGAGGAACGAGTAGACCCTTAAGACGTTCCTCATCGATGTCCAACAAACCGTCTCCAATTGGAAAAATACCTTCAGCAAACATGTTCGTTTTGTTGTTTTTTTTTAGATTTGATTTTTCAGAAAATCAGAAATGAAAATGGAGGGATTTTTGTTTTTCTTTTTTTGTGTTGAATTGATCCTTTTTAGGGAAAAATGAATTTTTTTGGGTTTGGTTTTAAGCTTTTTTGTTTAGGAATTTTTTTAAAACTTTATTAATTTCTTAAAATTTTTTTCTTATTAATCAATATACACACACAAAATCACTATAAAAATAAAAAAGAAGAAGAAACAAGAATTTGAATTAATATTTTTTGAAAATTTCACTTTTTAATTTAAATAGACTCTTAAATCCAAGCAGGAGATGAACACAGAAAATTAAAGTTTTCAAGTATTTTTGATTATATTTTGTTACACTGTTGTCTAAAGGCAGCAACAAATATTATTTACAACAAAAACAAAAAAAATTAAAAGTAAGAAACAGCAACAGAGGAAATATTATATTTTTTTCCATTTGACATTTGCTTGATGTTATTTTTTCGTTTTATTCTGCTTTTTCTTGTTCTTTTAGTTACTTTAACAGCAAAAATAACAACAACAAGAATAACACACACACATCTGCTTATATTTACAATAGTACACTTTAAAATTAAGTATGTTTGTTTGTTTGAAAGTATATGCTTTCGATGTGTATTAGAAAGAGAAAGAGCATTTATGAAAGGGAGTCGTAGTAAAATTTTAATAAAACACACACACAATTAAACTCACAAAAATTAAAAACATTAATTTAAACAAGAACTCGTAAATTTTGAAAAATTTTTTGTAGTTTTTAAAAATATTTAACTTCATTTAATACAAATTTTATGAAATTATTAAAATTTTAGTTCTATGTATTAAAATTCAAAAGAAAATTCATGTTATGGAAAGACATTTAATAGAAAAATTTTCACTTTCAGCAGCCTGTTTTTTTGTATTTTTTCTTGTATTAAATGTGAAACAAGTTTTTCTTCAACTTCTTTTTTAAATTTAACAAAGTGTTTAATAAGTTTTATATAAAAAATATATTTTTTTATTTCATACTCTTTTTGTTTGCTTTTATAACTTTGTTTCGTTTTTGGTTGTGTATTCCTTTTTATTTTCTGCACTTCCAATAATTTTTATGTTATTCACCAGAAAAATGTATGGCTTTTTGTTAGATTCTTTTTTTTACACTAGAGGGTTTAACAAGAAAAATATTAAAATTTTGATAATTACATCAAAAACATTTTTAATCGTTCGGTGTTTTTCAACATTTACACGTTTGTATATCACAAAATTAAACAAAATCTTATTTATTTTACCTACTCAAAAAACACTTGAGATTGAAAACTCATTTGGATTTTATAAAAAAACAACAACATACGCGCCTGCAAAACTTCACTACTCGACTTTTTAAAATTGACTGACGTTTTAACACAAAGCAACAAGGCAAGAGTACCAAGTTAAGACCTGAAAACAAATGTAACGGCGTCAAGAATTATTGTTATGCACAATAAATAAAATGCAATCTGCCCAATAAAAAACACTACACTGTACAATATTATTTACAGTTTACATAAGAAATTAATAAATTGTGTTAGTTGCTTATATTTGAAAATATAAACATAAATATTATTTAACAAACCATTCTTCAACCACTTTAAGCCGCCATCATATTAACGACTTGCTTTGGTCAAAGATTTGTCAAAAGCACAGTGCTAACAATTTAGCGTTTTGTGCTTAATACTTATTGAGAAAACATAAATTCTTTTTATATATTAAAATAATGTATTTGTCACCAAATAACACAAATTTATTTAATAATATTTAACCAATTTCTAATCAAATAAATATAAATTTTCCAAAACAAGCTTAACGCATTAAAAGAGAATTATAGGTATCTGATGCGGGGACTCAAACTTCCTTTGTTTAAAATAAATCATATTTTTTCAAAATAACACCGAACATTTTTTTTATATTTATAACGTTAAAAATTAATTAAGCATCCACAGAACTGTAGTTTTATCAAAGAAAAAAATTTAATAATGATTGTGATTATTATTTTATAAAATCTCCTTAAACTATTGAAATATCTAATAAAATTATCCTACAGTTTATTTTTAAATTAATATATAATATTTATGTATTAATTAAAAATATGCAGTACATATTTATGAATTTTTTTTCTCTCGTTTTAGTTCAAGAATTGTTATGTAATTGTTTTATTACTATTAAGCTCCAAATAATAAATAATTTATGCATTTCTATTTATTGAAATTACTTAATTTAGAAAAAACTTTATTAATCGGTTAACCAATCATTACAAAATTAACCGATTATTAACCGATTAAAATAAAACCTCGGTTAATTAACCGAGCGATTAACCGATTAAAGAAAAAGCCCGATTAAATGAATACCGCAGAGAACATACAAAGTATTTTTTTAAACTTTTTAAAAGTTAAAAACGGCGACCGTTTTTAGGCTTAAACTAAACAATTTACGGCGGCCTGGATCTGGTTGGAAGTCGCGTTTTCGATTTAAACAGTATTGCAAACAAATGAAGTTATAAACTAGAATCAACAACACGTTTAATAAATAAATTCAACTAAAACAAATTAACAAAACAATAATAATATTGTCGAATATTATATTATTTGTAAAGAAAATAAAAAACAAATACATTAAAAATAAAAATAATTTAATTAGATTAATTAATAATTTAACTCAAGAACCTAATTATTTTCCATTTAACTTGAGATGTGTAAAAATCTGAGCGACTTGGAAGTTTGCCAATTGATTACAGTTAGTATTGCCATTTATAATTTTGTTCTAGCATTGCCATTTTCTTTAAATAAGTAAGTCTTCTCACAATTGAGAATAGTTCAATTATTGTGAATGATTTCGTATACTAAGCGGGTTTACGAAGTTATTGCCATATTCGAAAAAACTGAGTGTTAACAGAAATTAATTTAACCCTTGGAGGTATAACCAGGTCTGTGCAGACTTTTTGCCTATAAAAGTGTGTATAACTTTTTTGGTTTTCATGTTAGAGATAAATCCTCCCATGACTTCCTGGAGCAACAATCTCAGAACACAATGAGCAAAAAATTAGAGCGATTATGGATCCGGGTTCGGGTTAATCCGGGTTTACAAATATTTTGGATCAAATGGTATAACCAGGTCTGTGCAGACCTACATGTAATTTGTATGGAA